>SJYA01003413.1:83897-98558 GCA_006410615.1 Neotragus moschatus
GAAAGGAGAAGGTCATGAATTCTATCTGGGGCAGTCGAGAGAGGTTTCCCACAGGATGAAATAGTTGTGCAGGGTCTTAAAGGAGGGTAGGAATTTACTGGTGAGATAAGAGGAGTAAGGGTGTTCTGGGCGGAGGGAACAACATGTCCATGCACTTCTGTGAAGGCCTCGTTTATCTGAGGAATGTTGAAAAGTTCAGCATGACTAGTATCTAGAATATGTCAGGATTATGAAAGGGTGGGAGCAGCAGTGAAAGCGGAAGACGAGACTGGAGAAGGGAGCTAAGTGATCAGAGTGGGAAGGGCCTGGTGCACAGTAGAACTGATACCAAAAACTGAGCTCCAGCATGACGTCTACTGGGAGATGCTCCCCCTTTTGAATACACTCCTGATTTTTTGAAGAGTCCTTTCCTCTCTCCAAGCTTGGGAAAGGAGTTTTGCTATGCAAGGATAGGAGTTCTTGGAGGCGGGAAGGTTGGAAGAGTATACTCTCTGGAAAGGACATGGGCCCTGGCGGGAAAGGAGACTGTAACAAGGAAATCTGCCTCAGATTCATTTGAGGGAGACAGACAGACAGATACCTTTCTCCAACTTACCATTAAGCTGAGTGCAAGCCAAAGTTACTCAACACACACTCACCCTATATACACATACTAGAAAGAAAGGTGATCTGATATCTGGAGGGAAAAGCTGCTAGTTGGCTTGTTTCAAGAGTTTCTCATCCCAAACATAGTTCCTTAGTTATCCCTTCATCTATTAGTCTGGGGGAATCCTTTGATTTTTTTTTTTTTTTTTTTACCAAGTCATTGTGCAAAACTGAGGGAATTCTGCTGTGTCCCATAGGCAACGGTCCACCACAGAAAGTTGATAAGCAGGGAAGTATTAGAAAGCTCAGTCTTGAGACAGACTGAAGCGTGAACTAGAGGGAGGACGAGACTAATGGCCCAGATCAGAGAGGATATGGAATTTAATTAACACAGTGGCCCTGTCAGTGGGAGTCAGGAGAAGGCCCTTGAGTCAGGACAGCCTTCTGAGGTAGACATATAACATCTTGGTGACCAAATGAATATAGAAGATCGAGGACTCTAGGAGATAGCTACCTATTTGACAAACTAATTACCAGCAGGACATTTGTTGACGACACTTATCTACCTTCAATATGGCCGTCTAATGCCAGTGAGCTGGCGTTGGTTGTCTGAGTGGGCTGGCATACCAAACTAGCTACAGGTTATACCCTTCCTTCTTCTTTCTTTTCTATTTTTCTCATTTAGTCTAGCACTCAACTCCATGGTTCTCCCTTGCCTTCTTTGTAGTTTCTTTTCTGCTCTTTTAAGAAAAGGAATCAGAAAGTCTAAAAATGCCGTTTCTGCCACCCTCACCCATGTCTCCCAGGCCCTGGTGGCCTTTGTTTCTTGTTGTTGATGGTGGTGTTTTGGTTGCTGTTTCTTCCCTTTATGATTGGTACACAGCTTACTCACACTCTGTTCCATAAAGTTCATCATGACCCACTGTGCTCTCTCTTCCCAGACTTGTGTATAATTATCTTGTGTTTACATGGGGTTCATTTCTTCTGCCTCTGTTTTTCCCACATAGCCTTCTGAATTTTTGCTACAGTATTTAAAAACAAAGAGAGGATTCTAACCAAAGCACAGGTACGGACTACATAGTTCTTAGCAAAGAATTTTTCTAAAAAAAATATTATCAGCAGCATAGAGGAGGCATGAATTCAGACCTGAATCAGATTAATCTTCCTAAAGGACTTCTCTGATTATACTATTGTCTGACTCCAAAATCTGTCATTGCTTCACAAGGTTGGTGGAAAGAAGTTCAAATTCCTAAAGCTTGTATGTTCTGTCCCCAGCATAATTTGACGACCTTAACTCTTACTACTCTTGTACATGGAGCTACACTTTCCCATGTTTATTTCAATACTTCTAGTTATATTATTCATTCTAGCTTTCTTATCTTGCCCTATTCTCATCTTTGGAAACATCGACTGCTCCTTTGTGCCTGGAAGCTGATGATGATAAGGAATCAATCTGGCTTTCCAACTCAGATTTACTACTTGCTGACTGCATGATCTTGGTGCCTTCTTTTCTTTTTTCCCCTTGGCCAGATGGCATGTGGGATCTTAGTTCCAGACCAGGGATCGAACCCACCCCCCTTGCATTGGAATCATGGCATCTAAATCACTGGATCACCAGGGAAGTCCTGATTGCATGATCATGGGCCAGTCATTTTCCCTCACTGAGAAAAAAGTCTTCATCAGTAAGTGTGGATCATAATAATCTATTCTCAAACTTACAGTGAGGAATATATTATATATGTTTACCTACATCTACCACAATATCTATCATATAGTAGATGCTCAATAAATTATCAAATGGATATGTTTCATGGGCTTCACAGACCACCCAAAGCCATCCATGCATTTTGCATTAGAAATTCTTGAATTGTAATTCATCAATATCAGACAGTCTGTTTAAATGAAGAATAATATGTCAAGAGTGTGTCTGTATGTGCCCATGTTCAAACATGTGTACATGCACGTGTGTGACAGAGAGAGTATATATGTGTTGTGGGGCAGCGGGGTGGGGTTATTTACTAAAGCAGTTACATTTCAGAGCAAGTTGAGGAAACAAGACTTATTTTCAGAATAAGTCAGTCGGATGCCAGGGAAGTATGGTCACTCAAAGGGAGGCCCAGAGTGGACCCAAAGGAGCAAAAGAGGACTGTGCAGAAAGCCGGGGTGGGCTACAGCGTTCTCTAGTTCTCAAGTCACAAGTCATCACTAAGAGAAAGTGAAGACTCTCTTGACAGAAAGGCGGTAACCTGACAGAAGACTTCCGTGACTCATAATTTAAAAGAACAGCTGAAAGCAGATCCTCTTTTTGGCTTTGTCTTTCAACTGAGAATTAACATCAGATGAAAATCAGAATCTCACTAAACCATTTACTAAGAAAGTAGACCATGGAAAGTCTCTCCCTGAAAGCTCTCAGAGAAATGGAAAGCAATCAAGAATCAACACTAGAGAACAATTCAAAGGTGCAGTGAAAAGTGGATGGGGGTGGTGTGATCCAGAGTACCGTGAAAGAGCAGTCCTATTGTTAAGAGAAAACCAGTGAGGGGCTCAAAATGTCATCTGAGTGGTGAGCAAAGTGACAGGAACAGAGAGACAGAGTGAGCAGGGGATGCGAAGAAGCTGTGCTTGCTCTTAAGAAAAGTGATGCTCTGGCAGATTGGCAGAGCCAGCCGTGGGAGGCACCCAGCCACCGAGTCAGTGTCTCTAAGGACCACTCCAATGTGTCTCCCTGGAGAACAATTCACATAAGGGAATTGGGCAGCCTCCAGGGCACACCCAACTGGCAGCTGATGGGCAGTTATGGACATAATCATCTCCACCCTGGGGTCTTCACAAGCAGTTATTGATGGAAATGAAATCGCTCCAATCAGCACTACTATTCAATTCAATAAATTTAGCATAGTATTGAGCCACCTGCTATGTATTCTGTGCTGTGCTGACTCAGACAGAACCATCCATTCATTTATTGAGCACCTACTGTGGACCAGGCATGGTTGTGAGCTCCAGCAATATAGCAGTGACCGAAACAGACAAATCCCTGCCTTCCTGGAGGTTACATACTAGTGAGATCCAAAGAAGAATAAAGCAAGCTAACTGCTACTTGGCATCTATCATGTATCAGGTGCTTTACATACATTATCACATTTAACCCATATAACAACCTATGAGAAATTTTATTATCACCATACAGCAGACAAAACTGAGGTTAAATAGATTAAAAACCAGACTAAGATAACACAGCTAGGCAGTGAGAGAACTGATGCTGGGAATCATCCATGTCTGTCTTATTCCAAAGTGCATGGATTTCTCCTCTAACTTTCTGACCTTTCATAGACCCTCAGGGTCAGTTTCAACACCCTCAAGATTTAACTTTTAGAGACTGCTTTCCAACAGCCATTCAAAAATGCCAGGATTACTCAAGGTTCAGTGGATCAGAATCAGATCTTGGGGATATAGATATGAAAACACATCACCTTTGCCTTGAACTCCTTCAGTCAGTAGGTGAAGAGGCAGTCTGGCAAAGTGCTTAAGAGCCTAGGTGCTGAGGAAAGACTTAGTGACTTCAAATCCCAGTTCTGCCTCTGCCTGTTACTACCTGCGTAACCTTGGGGAAGCTATTTAACTTCTCTATGCCTTGGTTTTCCCACCTGCAAAATGGGGATAATGAAACCTACCTCATGTTGGGGGAGGACTGCAAAGATCAGGAAGATAATAATAGCAAACACTTATATACTGCTTATTATGTGTCAGGCACTATTCTAACCACTTCATATATGTTAGCTCTTCAATGACAACAAACAGTTCTCAAAGGTCAGGAACTCCTGGAGATCTGTGAGGTCAAAACTATTTTCATAAAAATACTCAGTCGCATGTTACTTTTGACATTCTCATCTTCTCACAAGTGTACAGTGGAGTTTTCCAGAGACTATATGATGTGTTATATGATCTGTTGATTGAATCCAAAAGCAGATATGAGAATCCAGCTAGCTTCTATTGATCCAGGTGTTTAAAAGATTTGTAAAATGAAAACTAATGCTATTTTTCTCACTGAATTTGTTTGGTTTTTGAAAATGTAGTCATTTCTCATTAAAAAGATTTCTATATTAACATAAGCAATGGGTTTACTACTTTTTTAATACACTGATAAACAATTTTTCAAAATTTCTCAGTTTCAATTTCTAATGAGGTAAATATTAACAAATATAAACGAAATAAACATTCTTTGAGGTCCTCAGTAATTGTTAATCATCTAAAGGTCCTGCAGCCAAAAAATTTGAGAACCTGTAATATATATAAGAAGGGCTCAATAAAAGACAGAAATGGTAGGGACCTAACAGAAGCAGAAGATATTAAGAAGAGGTGGCAAGAATACACAGAAGAACTATTCAAAAAAGATCTTCACTACTCAGCTGATCACAATGGTGTGATCACTCACCTAGAGCCAGGCATCTTGGAATGTGAAGTCAAGTGGGCCTTAGGAAGCATTACTATGAACAAAGCTAGTGGAAGTGATGGAATTCCAGCTGAGCTATTTCAAATCCTGAAAGACGATGCTGTGAAAGTGCTGCACTCAATATGCCAGCAAATTGGAAAACTCAGCAGTGGCCACAGGACTGGAAAAGTTCAGTTTTCATTCCAATCCCAAAGAAAGGCAATGCCAAAGAATGCTCAGACTACCACACAATTGCACTCATCTCACACGCTAGTAAAGCAATGCTTAAAATTCTCCAAGCCAGGCTTCTGCAATACATGAACCATGAACTTCCAGATGTTCAAGCTGGTTTTAGAAAAGGCAGAGGAACCAGAGATCAAATTGCCAACATCTGCTGGATCATGGAAAAAGGAAGAGAGTTCCAGAAAAACAGGTCAGGAAGCAACAGTTAGAACTGGACATGGAACAACAGACTGGTTCCAAATAGGAAAGGGAGTACGTCAAGGGTGTATGNTTGTGTTTCTTCCAGTCCAGCATTTCTCATGATGTATTCTGCATAGAAGTTAAATAAGCAGGGTGACTAAAGACCTAGAAGAATTAAATAATAAACATGCAGAGACAAACAACACAATTACTGGAATTAAAAATACTCTAGAAGGAATCAATAGCAGAATATCTGAAGCAGAAGAACAGCAGAATTAGTGAGCTGGAAGATAAAAAGTGGTGGAAATGACTTCTGAAGAGCAGAATAAAATAAAAAGAATAAAAAAGAACTGAGCATAGTCTAAGAGAACACTAGGACAATATCAAATGCACTAACATTCGAATTATAGGGGTCCCAGAAGAAGAAGAGAAAAAGAAAAGGTATGAGAAAATTTTTGAAGAGATTATAGTTGAAAATTTTCCCAACATGGAAAAGGGATTATTTAATCAAGTCCAAGAGGCACAAAAAGTCTCATACAGGATAAACCCAAGGAGAAACATGCCAAGGCACATAGTAGTCAATCTAACAGACTAAAGACANCCAGAAGAAGAAGAGAAAAAGAAAAGGTATGAGAAAATTTTTGAAGAGATTATAGTTGAAAATTTTCCCAACATGGAAAAGGGATTATTTAATCAAGTCCAAGAGGCACAAAAAGTCTCATACAGGATAAACCCAAGGAGAAAAGTGCCAAGGCACATAGTAGTCAATCTAACAGACTAAAGACAAAGAATATTAAAAGCAGCAAGGGAGAAGCAACAAGTAACATACAAGGGAAACCCCATATGCTTAACAGCTGATCTTTCAGCAGAAACTCTGCAGGCCAGAAGGGAATGGCAGGGTATATTTAAAGTACTGAACGGGAAAAATCTACAACCAATATTACTGTACCCAGCAAGGATCTCATTAAAAATTGATGGAGAAATAAAAAGCTTTTCAGACAAGCAAAAGTTAAGAGAATTCCGTACCACCAAACCAGCTTTACAACAAATGTTAAAAGGACTTATATAGTCAAAAAGTACAAGAGAAGAAAAAAGATCTACAAAATCAACCCCAAACAATTAAGAAAATGGCAATAAAAACATATATATCAATAATTACCTTAAATGTAAATGGATTAAATGCTCCAACCAAAAGACACAGACTGGCTGAATGGATACAAAAACAAGAGCCATCTATATGCTGTCTACAAGAAACCCACTTCAGACCTCAAGACACAAATAGACTAAAAGTGAGAGGATGGAAAAATGTACTCCATGCAAATGGGAAGCAAAAGAAAGCTGGAGTAGCAATCCTCATATCAGACAACATAGATCCTAAAATAAAGAAAATTACAAGAGATAAGGAAGGACACTACATGGTCAAGGGATCAATCCAAGAGGATGACATACAATTATAAATGTCTATGCAACCAACATAGGAGCACCTCAATACATAAGACAAAAACTAACAGACATAAAAGGAGAAATTGACAGTAACACAATAGTAGTAGGAAGTTTTAACACCTCACTCACACCAGTGGACAGATCATCAAAACAGAAAATTAATAAGGAAACACAAGTCTTAAATGATACATTAGACGAGATGGATCTCATTGATATCTTCAAGACATTCCATCCAAATGCAGAAGAATACACCTTCTTCTCAAGTGCACATGGAACATTCTCCAGGATAGAGCATATCTTGGGTCACAAATCAAACCTCAGGAAATTTAAGAAAATTGAAATCATATCAAGCTTCTTCTCCGATCACAGTGATATGAGACTAGATATCAATTACAAGGAAAAAAATGGTAAGAAACAGAAACACATAGAGATTAAACAACACTTTTCTAAATAACCAACAGTTTACTGAAGAAATCAAAAGAGAAATAAAAAAATTTCTAGAAACAAATGTCAATGAAAACATGACAAATCAAAACCTATTGGAAGCAGCAAAAGCAGTCCTAAGAGGGAAATTTATAGCAATACAATCCTACCTCAAGAAACAAGAAAAACATCAAGTAGACAACCTAACTTTACACCTAATACAACTGGAAAAAGAAGAACGATAAAACCCCAAAATTAGTAGATGGAAAGAAATGATAAAGATCCAAGCAGAAATAATTGAAAAAGAAATGAAGGAAACAATAGTAAAGATTAATAAAACTAAAAGCTGGTTCTTTGAGAAGATAAACAAAATTGACAAACCTTTAGCCAGACTCATCAAGAAATAAAAGAATCAAATCAACAAAATTAGAAATGAAAAAGGAGAGGTTACAACAGACAATGCAGAAACACAAAAGATTGTAAAAGACTATTAAGAGCAACTGTATGGCAATAAAATGGATAACCTGGAAGAAATGGACAGATTCTTAGAAAAGTTCAATCTTCCAAGACTGAAACAGGAAGAAATAGAAATTATGAACAACCCAATTATAAGCAATTGAAGCTGTGATCAAAAATCTCCCCAAAACAAAAGCCCAGGAACAGATGGCTTCACAGGAGAATTCTATCAAACATTTAGAGAAGAGCTAATTTTTATCCTTCGGAAACTCTTTTTAAAAATTGCAGAGGAAGGAACACTTCCAAACTCATTCTATGAGGCCACCATCACCCTGATATCAAAATCAGACAAAGACAACACAAAAAAAACTACAGGCCAATATTTCAGAAAACTAAGATCCTGGCATCCAATCCCATCTCTTCATGGCAAATAGATGGGGAAACAGTGGAAACAGTGGCCGACTTTATTTTTCTCGGCTCCAAAATCACTGCAGATGGTGATTGCAGCCATGAAATTAGACGCTTACTCCTTGGAAGGAAAGTTATGACCAACCTAGACAGCATATTCAAAAGCAGAGACATTACTTTGCCAACAAAGGTCCGTCTAGTCAAGGCTATGGTTTTTCCAGTAGTCATGTATGGATGTGAGAGTTGGACTATAAAGAAAGCTGAGCACCAAAGAATGGATGCTTTTGAACTGTGGTGTTGGAGAAGACTCTTGAGAGTCCCTTGGACTGTAAGGAGATCCAGCCAGTCCATCCTAAAGGAGATCAGTCCTGGGTGTTCATTGGAAGGACTGATGTTGAAGCTGAAACTCCAATATTTTGGCCACCTGATATGAAGAGCTGACTCATTTGAAAAGACCCTGATGCTGGGAAAGATTGAGGGCAGGAGGAGAAGGGGATGACAGAGGATGAGACGGTTGGATGGCATCACCAACTCAATGGACATGGGTTTGAGTGGACTCCGGGAGTTGGTGATGGACAGGGAGGCCTAGCTGCTGTGGTTCATGGCATCACAAAGAGTCAGACACGACTGAGTGACTGAACTGAACTGAATATATATAATGCCACTTCCCAGGTGGCACAGTGGTAAAGAATCCACCTGCCAATACAGGAGACGTTGGTTCATTCCCTAGTTTGGGAAGATTCCCTGGAGGAGGAAAAGGCAACCCATCCCAATATTCTTGCCTGGGAAATCCCATGGACAAAGGAGCCTAGTGGGCTATAGTCCATGGGGTTGCAAAGGGTTGGACACAACTTAGCAACTGAACAACAACAATATATATAATACCTAAAATATAATGCCTGCAGTATCTGTCACATAGTAAGCACTCAAAACGCTAATTATTATAATACCTATAACATAATAGGCATCATATGATGAGTGTCTTAAAAGAAATTCTAAATGCTGTAGAAGTCCACAGAAAAGAAAGTTCACATCCAGCTGAAGAATCCTGGAAAGGCTTCATAAAGTAGGAGGCATTTGACATGGGCACTAAAGAATGAGTAAGATTGTGAATAGAGAATTTGGTGGAGGGGAGTGGGAGAAACACTGAAGTGGGAGAGCAGAGGGTGTGCTCTGGCAACAAGAAGTGGTCAGGTTTGGCTGAAACCAAAGCTGTGTGCAAAAGAGGAAGAGCAGAGAAGCCTGGAGAGGAAGATCGGTGAGCACACATTCTGTGGAGCCTTGAGTGCCAGGATGAGGAGTTTGCACGTTACCCAGTAGGTAAAGGGGTGGTCACTAAAGATCATTAGCCAAGGGCTGAGGCTTATAGAGATGACTGGCAGCTATGTTTAGGATCATTTCAAGAGGATGAAGCTGGACCTCGAGGACCTGGTTAGAAGGCTATCACTGCCGTCCAGGAGAAAGGGAAAAAGAACTGAGCTAAGGTAGTAGTCCAGGGAATGGGAGGCAGGGAAGGGATGTGAAAGAGTAGGGCCATCAGTTAAATAAACATTCAGTGAATTTCCACAACCTACTCTGTTTCTCTCTCCAACATTAAGGACTTCCCCCACCTCCGAAAGATAAGTCATAATGGACATATTTCATATTGACGGCCAACGAACTGTGCCACACCATGGCAGAAGAAACTGAGCAGCATAAGTATGTCAGATTTCAAAATGAATGTCCACAAGGAAACCAGGCTCTTGAACTAAAGGACAAAAATGGAGAGATAGTGGAGGTGAGGGCAGATATTTAAATCCAGACTCCCTGTACAAATCAAAATTGATGATGATATATGACTTATGTAATCTAGTGGAAAGGGAAGTTATCAGATGAGCCCAAGGCCAAATGAAAAGCATTTTTTCACACAGAAGCAAAATAAATGTTCCACCTGTCCTGAGTAAGAAAATACTCCGCAGCACATGGACATAGAGGGGTGGGGATTCGTACATAATAGTTCCAGCCTTTTGCCCAGTCGATTAATAGTTTGCTTTGGGGTGTTGTTTAAAAGAAAAACAAAAAACAAGCCAAGCTATTCAGTGACTTACTGCAATGTTCCCTTAGTTTTCATTCCATTCTTTCTGTACAGCGTAAGGCACAATGAAGTTCCTAGAAAACTCTGGGCATCTGTGCTCTGCTATGCCGGCTGTTTCACAGAATTATGAAGAGGTGGACAGAGGTCTTACAGGCAAATAGAGAGGTATTAAAGTTCTTCCTCTCCCAAGTGGTTAACACATATAGTTTGCCTGGCAGGAGTGAATTTTATTCTTACTGATCCTGTAAAAAGTTGGCGTCGGTGAAACATTCTCCTGGCAGGATTTCAAGATTGGGTTTAAATAGCTGTCTTCTGTAATGGAATATCTTCAGGGTGAGGGAAAACCTTGAGAGTGTTATTTCCCTTGAAGGTTCATTACTACTGTCCACTAGCAGCTCTGGTCTACATTCGCCCATAGCCCACTGCCAGGATCAGGTTGTGATTAGGAGGAAGACCCAAGTGGGAAGGAGTTTCTGCGTCCCGAGGTGGGATCTGAAAGACGTCTCTACTGAGCTCAAGGAGAAAGAAATGACCAAATGTCCTACCTCCTACAGTAACAGAAAGAAATAATGACTAATATTCATTGCGGACTCATCAAGTTCCAGATGCACTTGACTTGAATCATCTCAATGGAATCTCACCACAACACAGCAAGGAAGGCACTAGGGTCATATTGTAGGTGAGAGAACAGTGTCAGAGTTTGCAGTGACTGTTGAAAGGCATACACTAGCTAGAAGCGGCAGAGCGAGAGTCTGAACCCACATCTGACTCTTTCTGTGATGTCTCACCACCACGAAAAGAGGCTTGTGTGTTTTCAACTGAAGTATTGCTGATGTCTACTACTATCTTAGTTTCAGGTGCACTACACGTGATCTGATGTTTGCGTTCATTATGAAATGAGCACCACCATAAGCATAGTAGCCATCTGTCTCCGTACCAAGTTACTGCAATATTACTGCCCATGTACCTTATGCTGTATGTTACATGCCCAGGGCTTATTTATTTTGTGACTGCAGGTTTGTGCCTCTTAATCCCCTTAAAGGGTTTCTTTTTTGGTTTCTCCTGAATGTTCGTGCTTCCTGACAGGGCAGACCATGTTAAAAGCAGAGATATTACTTTGCCAACTAAGGTCCGTCTAGTCAAGGCTATATTTTTCCAGTAATCATGTATGGATGTGAGAGTTGGACCGTGAAGAAAGCTGAGTGCCGATGAATTGCTGCTTTTGAACTGTGGTGTTGGAGAAGACTCTTGAGAGTCCCTTGGACTGCAAGGAGATCCAACCAGTCCATTCTGAAGGAGATCAGCCCAGGGATTGCTTTGGAAGGAATGAGGCTAAAGCTGAAGCTCCAGTACTTTGGCCACCTCATGCGAAGAGTTGACTCGTTGGAAAAGACTCTGATGCTGGGAGGGATTGGGGGCAGGAGGAGAAGGGGACGACCGAGGATGAAATGGCTGGATGGCATCACTGACTCGATGGGCGTGAGTCTGAGTGAACTCCGGGAGATGGTGATGGACAGGGAGGCCTGGTGTGCTGCGATTCATGGGGTCGCAAAGAGTCAGACACGACGGAGCGACTGAATTGAGATGATCACAGCACCATGGATCTTTACATCACCCTGTAGAATTCTCCCTCATCTGAAGGCCTTTGAGGTATCATGTCAGCCAACCACCTCAGGAAGCTCCCTAATCCATTTGGGAAGATAGAATCTCAGATTAAGGACATCATTTCCAGGGCCTCAGCTCCTGTGGACTCCTCTCTAACACCCCTGTCTAGAGGCTCTCTCACTCGCGCTTGAAGACTTCCAGTCAGAGCTTACTTCATGGGCATATGGCTATTTCATTTTGTGCTGGGCCCAGCAAATTAGGTGGTAATTCTGCTTCCAATGAAGAGAAACTCATTAGCTCAGGAGGCAGTCCATTCCATCGTTGGACTCCTCTGTCTCCTAGTGAGGACATCCTTATGGTGTGAAGAAATCTGTTTACTCGCAGCTTCTTCCCACTGGCTTCCGAGACAAACAGACTTCAGATAAAATTTCTAACTCTTCAGCCTCCTCATTATGGCTCTAAGCAAGGCATTTCACCTCTCTGAACCTCAGTTTCCTCATCTCTAAAATGGGGAGAGGGTAAAGGGATGGATGAAATAGGTGAAATGGACTAAGGGGTACAAACTACCAGTTATAAAGAAATAAGTCACAGGGACACAATTTACAGCACACAGAACATATTCTATTATAATGTAATAACTGTCAACAATATTATAATAGCTTTGTGTGGTAAGTAATCCTTAAAAATATCAAATCACTATGTTGTACACTTGAAACTAATACAATGTTGTAAGTCAACTGTACTTCAATAAAATGTCTGGGATGGAAATATTACCATTAGAACTTTTGTACCAACCTAATACCTTCTTTGCAGGGTTGTTTTTATGGACTGATAGGACATAGCACTTTGTACGTAGTCAAAAAATGTTAACTGTAATTAACACCATTATTACCCCTACATGAACACATTGAGTGCAAAGGACAGAACATGGTGCAGAACCCAAATCCTGAAATTGAGAAATTGAGAAAATTGAGAAATTGAGAAAATCGCTTGAAGGGTCTTACATTTTTGCTATTCTTCTTACTTTCCATGCTAAGAAAACTTGATATCCTTAGCCCACCATTCATTTTACCTTTGATGTACTCTAACCAGTCTTCTAATTTAATTTTAAAAAATGAACTTCTCAGTAGTAGCTATAGTATTTTACCATAGGATTGTTTGGTGTTTTAATTTCATGTCATAATTTCCCATCCCTGATCTCATCTGAATCTTACAATAACCCCATGAAACAGGCAGGGCAGGCATTAGTTCATTCCTTCCTTCCTTCCTTTCTTCATTCATTCATCTAGTCAACCACTATTTAGTGAGACTCTACTATCTGCCAGGCCCTATCCTAGGGCTTAGAGATACCATGGTGAGTAAAGCAGAACTGGTTACAACTCTCTAGACTCCCGAGTCTAGAACTTATATTCCAGTAGATTTGCAGATGAGGAAACTAACCTCAGTGTTTAAATAATCTGCATGTGATGAGCAGGAGGCAGGGCCGGCACTAGAATAAGAATTTCTAATAATGCTTGTTCTTGTAGTTACGCCACTCTCCTCTTCTGTCTCTTGCTCTCCTGCATCCAGCTCTAAAGCATGTTGAGTTTGCTATTAAGACTGTTCTTTCTAAACACCATTTTCAGCCTTGCTGATAGTTTGATTACACGTAGTTTCCACTAGTCTGTTGGTTCAAACATCAAGTCACCCCGGTGTCTCTGACCTGTTTCATGAGCTTGACTACTTGTCTGGATGACCTGTTAGCAATGATTTCACCCAGTCTCCTTACTCCTTCCATGATGAGTTCATGTTTCTTTGGCTGGCCAGATAACATAGTTTCCTTTCTAAAATGCTAAAGTGGCTCTCAATTGATATCAAGTCCAAACGTACTGCCTGGCTTCCCAGGTCCTCCATAATCTATTCCCACTTTGCCTTTGAACTCTCTTTACTCCCCTCACTTTCATACATTCACCCCAAGCTCATTTCCTAGCCTATGGCTTATTCGTGCACCTCATCACTCCTGTTAGCTCCATCCCACAAACCTGGAAGCTCTCTTGTACCCTTTCTATCTAAAATAAATCCTACTTATGGAACTTCTCTGGTGGTCCAGTGGCTAACACTCTTTGCTCCCAATGCAGGAATCCTGGGTTCGCTCCCTGGTCGGAGAGCTAGATCCCATATGCTGCAACTGAAAAATCCCACATGCCACAACTAAGACCCGGCACAGCCAATAAATAAATAAATAAAAATAAAATAAATCCTGCTTAGCTGAAGTCTTACTTCCTATAGGAAGCCTGCTTTAATGGCTCCAGCTCTCAATGATCTCAGGAGCAACCAAATAGTTCTACATCCGAGTTTTAAAAATTAATTGCCTAAGTACACACTGGAGAAGGACTCATTTGACAGCCCTTCATTTGAAAAAGTCCTGGGGATTTTAATTGGCCTCCTGCTCAATATGAATCAATAGTTGTGATACAGTTGCAGATGTATAAATAGATAGATAGCTGAGAGATACAATCTCAGGCTATTCTAAAGGAAATATCATGCCTAGATTAAGAGAAATAATGCCTCCACTGGCTCATTAATTCACTCACTCATTCATTTCAAACACATCCATCTCTTTTCAAAGTGCTTATCCTCTGTTCCAGAAATTCCACCTTTAAGAATTTATCCCACAGAAATACCGTGCAGTATTATTTGTCTCTAAGGGACGGGGGAGCCTGGTGGGCTGCCGTCTGTGGGGTCGCACAGAGTCGGACACAACTGAAGTGACTTAGCAGCAGCAGCAGTAAGTTTTCAGATTTTCCTTTTATCCTTCATCTCCTGAAGTTCCATA
>SJYA01003413.1:100244-112752 GCA_006410615.1 Neotragus moschatus
GCCTGCGTCTTATTTGTAGTGACATAGTATAGCATAATAAAGACTCTGGATCCTGGAATCAGGATACCTGGGTCTGAATCTTATACCTACTACTTCCCAGCAGTGTGACCTTAAGCAATGTATTAATACTTAAACATTGTCTCCCTTATTTGTAAAATGGGGGCCATAACAGTACCTCCCTTAATGGGGTTTTGTGAAGGTTAAAGAAATTAATACGCTAAGTATACAGAACAGGACCCCCACTGTGTGCACTGATCAAGATTTGTTATTACTGTGCAGCTGCCTAGCTGACAAAGGTGGTTTCAATTCATAGACGAACCAGGTCTCCACTGCTCCTTGTTTTGTGCAGGAAGCACAGGTCTAAGTCAATTCCAAGCCCTTTGGAGGACCCCAAACCTCAGCCTCCAAGGTGCTTTTCTGGTTCCATTATCCCTGTGACTTGTGACACTTCAATTTCTGGTCATTGCTAGGGTTTTGAGTTCTAATTTTGTTTCTGGAATCTGGAAGTTTCCCTTTCTTGCTTCTTGAGTTCAGCTATAGATTTTGTGGTTAAATTTTATCCAGTGTGTCCCTGTGTTTTGAGAATCATTGCTTCTGATAGGGACCAATATTAGATAATGAACTGTCTAATAATATGGGATTTGTTACATAAATTATGATATATTTTTCAAATGGAATACAATTCAGCTATAAAAAATAATGAGGTAGGTCTGCATACCTATATGACCTGACATAGAATACAGACTGTTGCACTGTTAAGTGAAAAAAAGCATGAAACAGAGATGGGTGTCTATATTGTGTATATATAAATATGTACATTTTTGTACACAGAAAAGGTACTTGGAGGATGCCAACCACAGACCATTACTATGATTAATTCTAGCATGGATATGAGGGATAGACTTTTACTTCACTCTTTTTCCTTTAGTTATAATTCAAAAAATAATAGGTAGGCATTTCTTTTAAAAATGCATAATTTGAATAAAGAGAAAAACAAACACTCCCTCTCCAACTTCATCTCCTTTCTTTCCAAAAGAAAAGATAACCAGCATGTACCAAGTATGCACTTGGCCAGGAGCTGAGACAATAATGATGAATAAGTTTCATTCCCTGCCATAAGAAGCTCAAGATCTAATGGGAGAGACATGCATAAATAATCAGAGTGCTGTAAGAAATGTTCTCAAGGAGCTGGGGAAATATCTAACTTTCTCAGAAGGAAGGGCACTCAGGAAAGCCTCACAGGGGAGCTGGAACCTGAACAAAGTGGAGTTCACTGAATAGACACCAGGGCACGGTGGCAGTCAAGGGTCTAGTAGGAAACAAACAGCATACTCAAACAGGAAATATGAGGGAAGTTTAATGATGGGACTGTTTACAACCATGTGAGCAGGGCTAAGGGAAATCAAGAAAGGATGATGAGACAGCCCAGGGAGCCTTTACCATCTTTATACCTGAAGGGCCAAGAGGAAGGAGCAGTTATCAGAACCCCGAAAGAGTAGCTGTAGCTATAAAAGATGGCTGCCAAAAAAAGTCTGTGGCCTATGATAGATTCTTCTAGAAGGACTCAACCAAACTGCTACCACTCCACAGAGAGGGGGATAGGAGAATAAATATTCAGATTTTAATCTGCTTCTGGTCTCCCTTGGGTTTATTTTGGTTTTTTCCATGCCTTGTATCCTGTGGGGTCTTAGTTCCTCGACCAGGGATCAAACCCATGCCCCTTGAAGTGGAAACGCGGAGTCTTAACCACTGGACTGCCAAGGAATTCCCTCCAGTCCCTTGATAATGATTCCCATTGGCCATATCCAATGAGAATTCAGAGAAGAAACTCAGTAAATGCAGTCCACAAAAGTCAGCCTCTAGAGGTGCACGGAAAGAATGGAGAAGGGTGAAAAGTGGATCCGCTGAGGGTATCCAGAAACTCTCTATATGTTCCTCTCAATTTTTCTGTGAGCCTAGAACTTCTCTAAAAAATAAAGACTATTTTTTAAAGTAGATCTGGAGAGACAAATAGGGACTATTGCACATAGGCGTTTTATGCAGAGAGCGCCATATGGGTAAAGGAATACGAGCAAGAAATCACAAGGGATATTTGAGAAGCAAAGCATAGTCTTGCGTGACTAAATGGTTGGGCTTATGAGGGAGGACAAAGGTGAGGTCATGGAGCGAGGAAAATGTGAAGGGAGTGTTGACAAACGATATGAGTTCCAAACAGATTTGCAAACTGTCAGCTCATGGGACAAAATTGACCTGTAAATGTATTTTGTCTTGAGTTTGAATGTGAATATCTCTAGACAACTACATGGACTTCGCAGGTCCCACTACTTGCCATTGTCTCACAACTGGTCTACCTCAGTTTTTCAAAATTATCTACTTGCCACTGAAGACATGTGGAGGAGAACATCCATATCAGAGCTTGTCCAGGGGAAAGCAAAGCAGGCAGGTTTGGAAACCATGACAAATTAAGAGTTTTTGCCTTGCAGAAGAGATGATTTAGAAGGACATGATGACTTTCTCCAAGCCAACCAAAAGCTAGCACAGAGAAGAGCGAGTAGACTTATTTTGTCTTATACTTTCATTCACTTGGCAAGCATCTGTAGCCTGTCTCATTTGTACCAGGCTCCAAATAGCTGAACTAGGCCTAATGGGTGTACGTTTCAAACGGAAGGCAGATTTAGACTTGGGATAGTGATTATTGGGGCTTACCTGGTGGCTCAGATGATAAAGAATCTGCCTGTAATACAGGAGACCTAGGTTGGATCCCTGGGTTGGGAAGATCCCCTGGAGAAGGGAATGGCTACCCACTCCAGTATTCTTGCCTGGAGAATCCCAGGGACAGAGGAGCCTGGCAGGCTACAGCCCATGGATTGCAAAGAGTCAGACATGATTGAGCAACTAACACATAGTGACTGATTATTAACCATTTTGGGTCTCGGGCCCCTTTTAATCTGATAAAAGGTATGGGTCTTCTCCATTGAAAGATATACATTCTTTTTTGTTTCACAGATACTTATTGAGCATCTATCATGTGCCAGGCACTGGGGTAGGTACTGGGGATAGAGCAGTGACAAATAAAATCCCTGTATTCCTGAAGTTTATATTCTAGTGGTGGAGAGAGATAATGAACAAGCAAGCAAATATTAATATATCAGAAAATAAGAAGTGCTGTGGAGAAAAATAGAGCAATGGGAAGTGATAGAAAAACATGCAGAAAATGGCAATTTTTAAATGAGATAGTCAAGGAAATATCACTGGTAGTATTATTTGCACAGAGGCCTGAGGGAAGCAAGTGAGTAAGCCTCTGTGGGGAAAGAACATTCCAGTTAGAGGGAACAACAAAGGCCCTCTGGGAGTTATCTTGGCATGTCTGAGAAACAGCAAGCAGGCCATATGGCTGAAGCTGAGTAATCAAGGGAGAGAATGGCAGGGTTGAGTTCAGAGAGGTAACGGGGAAGAAGCCAGCTCTTGTAGAATCTTCTAAGTGATTCTAAAGACTTTGCTTTTACCTCGAACAATATAAAAATCCATGGGCAGGCTTCAAGCAGATGCATGTCCTGATCTGATTTACACATTTAATGGATTTGGGGCTTCCATGGTGGCCCAAACAGTAAAGAATTTGCCTTCAGTGCAGGAGACCCAGGTTCAATCCCTGGGTCAGGAAGATCCCCTGGAGAAGAAAAAGGAAATGGCAACCCACTCCTATTCTTGCCTAGAAAATTGTATGAACAGAGGAGCATGGCGGGCTACTGTTCACGAGGTCACAAAGAGTCAGATACGACTGACCAACTCACACACACACACACACACACACACACACAATGGATTTTGCGATGATCCAGATAAGAAATGATGCTGGCTGGGACTAAGGTAGTAGCAGCAGAAATAGCAAGAAGTGATCAGGTTCTAAATATGTTTTGAAAGACTCAACCCACAGTATCACTGATAGATTCCATGTGAGGTGTGAGAAAAAGGGAGGAGTCCAGGAAGGCTCCAAGTTTGGCCTGAAATTCTAGAAACATGGGTAAAGAAGACTGTGGGATAAACAGGTGGAAGGAAAATAGTCATTTTGGTTTTGGAGAATTTTGAGTTGAGAGGCCAGTTAGACAGCCTAATGGTTAGAAAGATGAAGAGAACCCAGCAAAGTATACTAAGAAAGAGTAGCTAGCAAAGTAGGAGGAGAACCAATACAGAGTGGTGTCTCAGAAGCTAAGTGAACAAATTGTTTCAAGAAGGGAGTGATCAACTGTGTCAAACGCTGCTGTTGGATCAAATAAAATGAGAACAGAAAAAGGATCATTGTATTTAACACTGAGGAGATACTATTGACCTTGACATGAATCATTCTGGTGGAGTGCTGGGGGCAAAAGCCTGATTGGAGAGGGTTCAAGAGAGACTAGTAGGAGAAAATATGTTTTGCTTTAAGGAGAGAGGGAAAAAAAAGTGGGCTGTAGCTGAGGCAGAGAAAAGTTTTGTTTTGTTTCTTAACATTGGAGATGTTGGTTTGGTTAGAGAAAAATTGCTGATGTCACAGAGGGAGAGAAAAATGACTAGAGTCATGACCTTGGTAAGTTCAAAAGGGGGAAGATGTAGTACACGAGTGAAGGAGTAAGCCACTGGTGGAATTACAGACAGTTCATTCCTAGTGACAAGCAGGAAGGGAAGGTTGACAAGCAGGAAGGCAGGGTATATGGAAAGAGATATAAGTAGGTTTGCACTTGTTCTCTTCTGACGTTTTCTATTTTCTCAGGGAAATGGGAAGCAGAGTCAGCAGCTGAGAATGAGGATAGGGGAAGGGGTTTGGGAGGAGGATAGGGAAGGTGTAAAACAGCCATTGGGCTTCCCCAGTGGCTCAGTGGTAAAGAATCTACCTGCCAGTGCAGGAAATGCAAGAGATGCAGATTCAATCCCTGGGTCGGTAAGATCCCCTGGAGAAGGAAATGGCAACCCACTCCAGTATTCTTGCCTGGAGAATCCCATGGACAGAGGAGCCTGGCGGGCTACAATCTATGAGGTCACAAAGAGTTGGACACAACTGAGTGAGCGGGCACATACAGATACAAAACAGCCATCAGAGAGAGTTTAAGAATGGTTGAATGAAGAAAATGTAGGGAAGTTAGAGGGTAGCATGAAGGGCCCACTTGAGGTTAATGGTCATGAATCGGAAGTGAGACTAGTTAGCATGGTTTTAAGTATTTTCTAATCTTGTTCAGCTGCTGGGGCAAGTTTGGAATAGATAGAGAGTTGGATTTAACCAGGATTAGGTGTCTGTCCTTTTTGGCCTCATCTTCACCCATACCAGCCCCAGCAACTTTTGGGTTTATGTTGGGACCTAATCTCAACTTTCATGCATTGGAGAAGGAAATGGCAACCCACTCCAGTGTTCTTGCCTGGAGAATCCCAGGGACGGGGGAGCCTGGTGGGCTACCGTCTATGGGGTCGCACAGAGTCGGACACGACTGAAGCGACTTAGCAGTGGCAGCTTAGCAGGTGTCTGTTGCTCAACTAAGTTGGGATGGAGAGAGGCAAAGGAGATATAGGGTGTGTGCAAAACAGTGAATATAATGGTGCACATAGGATCTAAGCTGTACAAAGAAGACAAGGACGACACTAGGGGACTGAGAACAGTTCAGCACATAACTATTCTCTTGTTAACTTTGGTCATGAAAGGGCTAAAAAGCAGCCATTCCTGTTACCAAGTAGGAGGGCATCAGTGGCCTTGAGCAGTGTTCTCACGATTGTGTTCCTCAAAACCACTAGGCCCTCATCATCACCCCTGTAAGTGAAGTCACAAAACCTTGAAAACCCTGTGTTCCCCATCCTTCTCATGGGGATCCACATTGCTTGTTAACATATCAAGGATTCTGAATATTCCTGTAGTTGGGAAACCCCATTTGACTAAGCCAGCAGTTCACAACTTTGCCTGGTCATAGGGCTCTTGTGTAACACTCTTATTCATAAGATAAATATGAATTAGTCCATCCCTGAGGACTAATATTCCATGGAACAACTTTGAGAAACACTAAGTTAGGAATCACGTTGGGGATTAGAACCTGAGTTTTAGGTCAAAACCTCACTCACTGCAGCCTTTTTCCAAGGTGTGTGTTGCAGGCACTCACACCCTCCCCAAGCCATCTCACTGTCTGCAGCTGAGCCTGCCCTTGGAGACTGGGGTTCTAGCCAGTTCCCTGACAGCCCCTCAAAAATCTGATATTGTCAGTACAGCTGATTCCCTCGTTTTCATTCAGCTGCAGCTCTCCCATGTTATCTCGTCAATAATTTAAGAGATATTATTGTGTCAGTGCACTGAAGGTGACATGAACAATTATTAACTACTTCCTTGAGTCAGGCACTCTGTTTGGAGTTTCACATATATTTTCTCACTCACTCTTCACAATAACATGGTGAGAAGGTAGCTGTTATTTAAAAAAAAAAAATTCAGGAAAATCACCAGCAACCAGTGTTCGCCAGAAACTTATTGCCTGGAAGAAGAGAAATAAGTTTAGTCAGTAAAGAGTGATATGTTTGCGACAAACAGATTTGAAGCCCTAGGAACTTCATAGAATCGAATGTTGAGCTGAAAGGGACATTTAGAGATCAAGTTAAGATAGTAGAGGTTATTGTATTCTCCTCAAGATTTATTACATAAATTGTCTCAGGAGAGTAGGATTAATAAATTTTGCCATAACTGTTTTGATTTAAATCAAGCCATATAAAATGATACTGTCACACAAATTAAAGTCTACAGATCATGCTATAAGAATGCAATATTGTAATTGGTTATTGGCTGGAATTGTAAATGAACATTTAGAGTTGAATCTGTGTTTCACTGCTGTGGAAGCCCGATTTCACCAGAATGCCATGGTCCTTAAACCTAAGTGTGTCTCAGAATTATTCCAGTTACCTGTTTTAAAAGGTAGGTTCCTGCACTCTATCTTCAGAAATACTAATTCAGTAAGCCTGGTGCATGTGTGTGTGAGTGTGCACGTGCGTGTTAGTGGCTCAGTCTGTCCAACTCTGTGACCCCATGGACTGTAGCCCGCCAGGCTCCTCTGTCCTTGGAATTCTCCAGGCAAGAATACTGGAGTGGGTAGCCATTCCCTTTCCATACTGTTTATGGGGTTCTCAAGGCAAGAATGCTGCTGCTGCTGTTGCTAAGTCACTTCAGTTGTGTCCAACTCTGTGTGACCCCATAGATGGCAGCCTACCAGGCTCCCCCGTCCCGGGGATTCTCCAGGCAAGAACACTGGAGTGGGTTGCCATTTCCTTCTCCAATGCATGAAAGTGAAAAGTGAAAGTGAAGTCACTCAGTCATGTCCAAGCGTTTGCGATCCCATGGACTGCAGCCTACCAGGCTCCCCCATCCATGGGATTTTCCAGGCAAGAGTACTGGAGTGGGGTGCCATTGCCTTCTCCAAGGCAAGAATACTGAAGTGGTTTGCCATTCCCTTCTCCAGTGGACCACATTTTGTCAGAACTCTCCACTTATTGTTTATTTAACTTATATGCAGAGTCAGTTCAGTTCTGTTCAGTTCAGTCGCTCAGTCACGTCTGACTCTTTGTGATCCCATGGACTGCAACATGCCAGGCTTCCCTATCCATCACCAACTCCCAGAACCTCAAACTCATGTCCATTACATCGGTGATGCCGTCCAGCCATCTCATCCTCTGTTGTCTCATTCTTGTCCCGCCTTCAATCTTTCCCAGCATCAGGGTCTTTTCCAATAATATGCAGAGTACATGATGTGAAATGCTGGACTGGATAAGGCACAAGCTGGAATCAAGATTTCTGAGAGAAATGCCAATAATTTCAGATACACAGATGACACCACCCTTATAACAGAAAGCAAAAAAGAACTAAAGAGCCTCTTGATGAAAGCGAAAGAGGAGAGTGAAAAAAATGGCTTAAAACTCAACATTCAAAAAACTCAGAGCACAACATCCCGTCCCATCACATCATGGCAAATAGATGGAGAAACAATGGAAATAGTGATAGACTTTATTTTCTTGGGCTTCAAAATTACTGTAGATGGTGACTGCAGCCATGAAATTAAAAAATGCTTGCTCCTTGGAAGAAAAGAAGAAAATTAAAAAATTAAAAAATGCTTGCTCCTTGGAAGAAAAGCTATGACCAACCTAGACAACATGTTAAAAAACAGAGACATTCCTTTGCCAACAAAGGTCCATCTAGTCAAAGCTATGGTTTTCCCAGTAGTCATGTATGGATGTGAGAGTTGGACCATAAAGAAAGCTGAGTGCCGAAGAACTGATGCTTTGCAACTGTGGTGTTGGAGAAGACCCTTGAGAGTCCCTTGGACTGCAAGGAGATCCAACCAGTCTATCCTAAAGGAAATCAGTCCTGAATATTCATTGGAAGGACTGATGCTGAAGCTGAAATTGCAACACTTTGGCCACCTGATGAGAAGAACTGACTCATCAGAAAAGATCTTGATGTTAGGAAAGATTGAAGGCAGGAGAAGAAGGGGAAGACAGAGGATGAGATGGTTGGATGGCATCACCAACTCGATGGACGTGAGTTTGAGCAAGGTCTGGGAGTTGGTGAGGGACAGGGAAGCCTGGCATGCTGCAGTCCATGGGGTCACAAAGAGTCAGACACGACTGAGCAACTGAACTGAACTGAACCGAGCCATTCCCTTCTCCAGAGGATCTTCCCAGCCCAGGCATTGAACCCAGGTCTCCTGCACTGCAGGCAGATTCTTTACTAGCTGAGCCACCAGGGCCAGGAAGTTTGCACTTTTAACAAGTTCCCGTGGTTATACTCAGTGGTCCATCACTATGGGTGGTCCACCAACTGATTACAACCTGATAAACACATCGCAAAGGTTATTCTATTCCTAATCAAGGTGTTAGCAGGGCTGGGGGCAGTTGCTCTGCAGAGATCAAGAAACTGTTTCTATGTTTCTACTGTCACCATAGCCCCTCACCATCATCCCTGTGAGTTAAGTCACAAAACTTTGAAAACCCTGTGTCCCCCATCCCTCTCTTGGAGATTCACATTGCCCTATTAACTTAGCAAGGACTCCGAATATTTCTGTACTTGAGAATCCACATTTGATTAAACCAGTGGTTCACAACTTGATTGTTCACTGGGCTCTTTCTTACGTAATACTAACAATGTCCATCCCCAGGGACTAATATTCCCTGGAACATACTTTGAGAAATACTAATTTAGGAAGCAGGGTGGGGGGTTGAAACTGAGTTTCTATTGTTTCTGGATCCCTATTTTTTCTACTGAATCTCAGTGTGATAACAAACTCTTAAAGGCATCTCCTTCCCTACGTTTGGATGATGGGGGCCAAGGCTCGGGAGCAAACATAGAAGGTTCTTATGAGGAACCTTTCTGGGACATCACATTGAGGTAGAATCAAAATTCCTCCTAGAAGCTTTTGTTATGCCCAAGTCTCAAAATCTCCCAATGACCACCAGGGAGCCGATATCTGATGCAAAAGCAAGAGAGTTTTTATTACCAAGCTCGGGCTGGGGCTCCCACTGACACCAATGCAGCGGCTATAGGGAGGAGCCTCGAACTCTAGGTTTCATTGCTTACATAGGGTATTCTTGCGCGAAAAATACGAAAAACGGGAGTTTCCGGGTTGGGAGACGTCTAATTGGTTACTTCTGTGGAAGGGTTAGGTGTTGGGTTCTAATTGGTTTTCATTTCCCAGGCTGGCCACGAGTTCTGATTGGTTCCCATTTCCTGGGCTTAATTCGAATTTCCCGGGCAGGTCATTAGCCCTGAACTTATTAATGGCTCGCAGGTGGTGGGGTGAGGTCAGGGAAAATTGCAAAGACTCTTTCCTCAGAACTCTAAAATGGAGTCTTTTTTTAACAAAATGGGGTGGCTTAGGTTCTTCACTTTTAAGTAATTAGAAATTCTTCTGTATACTCAGAAATTTGTGGCATTTCATTAGTGTGGTCACTTACATGGTAAAGAAATGGGCATGGACTGTAGGCTGTGAGATGCTTCTACCCTGAAGGGATCTTGCCAAGATACAATTCTGTTTCACAGGTTCTAAAACTCAATTATTTTCAGTTTTAACCAGGGAGTGATTAAGCTCTGGGGGACACATTTCACACAATCTAAAGTTATGAAGCAATATTTTGGAAACCAAAATGTCAATTTATTAATTCATCTTGATAATTAATTACAAAGCAAACCTATGTCAACAAGTGCATCCTCTTCCCGGTACGAAATCTACTTAGGAAACCAAACAAAAGGCAAAGCAAACGCCTTTTGGTGGAGGCAGCCTGGTTTCGTGAAAAGAGCCAAGATTTTAGAGTCATCCAGATCTAGGTTAGAATCCCAGCTAGGCTACGTGTAGTGAGTTGAATGCTGTTCTACAAAAAGATATGTCCAATTGGAATCTCAGAATATGTGATCTTATTTGGGATAAGGATCTTTGCAGATGTAGTAAAGGTAAGGATCTCTATATGAGGTCAGCTGGATTAGGGTGGGCTCTAAATCCAATGATGAAAGTCCTTAAAACAGAAAGAGAAGACTGAGACATAGGGGAGAAGGTCACGTGAAGATGGAAGCAGAGGTGGGAATAGTGCAGCCAAGTCAAGCTAAGTCTGCGGCCACCACAAACTAAGAAGAAACAAGGAATGCAGTCTCCCCTAGAGACTTTGGAGGAAGCATGGCCCTGCCAATGTCTTGATCTCAGATTTTTGGCCTCCAGAACTGTGAGAGAATGCATTTCTGTTGTTTCAAGCCACTAAATTTGTGGTAATTTGTACAGTAGCCATGGGAAACTCGTATTGCTCATTTAATTTTACGGACTTGTGTAAGCCACATTACCTCTCTGAGCCTCAGTTCCCTCATCTGAAAACAGGGCTAATTATAGAAAGCTATGAGGTCATAGGGTTACTGGGGGGAAAATCAGTTCATTTATATAAAGTGCTTGGTTTAGAGTAGGTGCTTATTATTTAGTATAAGGTGGCTGTTGTTACTGGTGAGTGAAGAAGTCAGTAGAGAGTGTGGGATGTTTTGAAAAGATGGAGTCATATAGTTTATACAGCCTGATGCAACCATCCATTCCCTATCAGAAAGACAGCAAATACATCGCCAGATCAAGCACGGCATGAAAGAAACAACTTCTTTCTGATTATTTTTATTTGTTTTTATACAAACAGCTTACTTAGCCATATCATATCATAAATCCCTTCTTAGCTTTGATGGGCTTTCCAGCCATAGCATTCACAACACTACAGTAGGGTTTTTCCACTGTTTACACTTTAGAGCATTGCCTCTTAATGACATATAGGGAGGTCACTTATCTAATCAGTACATGTGTGTGTGTGTGTGTGTGTGTGTGTGTGTGTGCGCGTGTGAGCAACCAATCCCATTTCTGCATTGGGCAACTTTCCTATCAGTTTAACTTCTCCAGCATGGTAATTTTCTTCCTGAGCTCTAGAGTTGGGGGCCCTCTTCCCTTTTAATCTGTATCCCTCTGTCTCCATTTATCAGAGACCTGTGAATTCATAGAGCTATGTCTACATTCTCACCAACCTGTTTATAAACAGAAAATCCTTTCATCTCTGTACTTGATATCCTACATTCCCACCCACACAGCCCCAACCACTGTTAGGTCTGGGAGACCAAGGAGATTGTGCCCTATTCATCCTTATAGATTCTGTCTTGTATACTTTATGGCATATGGTAAATAGGCTTCCTAGGTGGGACACTGGTAAAGAATTCACCTGCCAATGCAGGAGATGCAAGAGATACGAGTTCGATTCCTGAGTTGGGAAGATCCCTTGGAGTAAGAAATGGCAAACTACCCCCATATTCTTGCCTGGAAAATCCCATGGACAGAGGAACCTATGGGCTACAGTCCATGGGGTCAGGACTGATTCTGAAGCTGAAGCTCCAATACTTTGGCCACCTGAAGTGAAGGGCCTACTCATTGGAAAAGACCTTGATGCTTTTCCATCAGGAGGAAAAGGGGCGAGAGGATGAAATGGTTGGATAGTGTCACCGACTCAATGGACATGAGTGAGCAAACACTGAGAAAGAGTGAAGGACAGGTAAGTCTGGCATGCTGCAGTCCATGGGGTCACAATGAGCTGGACAAGACTTAGCCACTGAACAACAGCAAATAAAGATGAGGAAAGACAGTAAATCTTGACCCTGGAGTCAGGCAGACCTGGATTTAAGTCCTAGCTCCCCTTTTTGCTAGCTGTGGGGCCTTGAGCAAATTACTGCAGCTCTTAGGACCTCAATTCCCTCATCTATAAAACAATGGTAATAGTGGTACCTAGCTCCTAGATGTTTTATAAGAATTAAATGAGTTAATATGAATAAAGCCCTTAGGACAGTACCATATACATAAGTGAATGTTCAGTAAATGTTTGCAATGACTGGCGGACTATATGAAATAATAAATAAGTGAATGTACATTTGCAACAGGAAGACTTATAACTCCAGGAAATCTTTAGTGCCTATAAGAAATTCAGGGAAGGATGGGAGAAGAGTCAGTAAGGACGGGTG
>SJYA01003413.1:113126-140078 GCA_006410615.1 Neotragus moschatus
CTGGCGTTCTGGCTTTAGTACAGAGCACTTGAGTTATTGTTATTAGAGTCTCTGAGTCAGGAGGAGCACATAGACAAATGATAACATTAAAGGAAGTCAGATGAAATTTCACACATCAGGGGCACTGCACAGGCAATGGATGTAACTTTTACATCATATGACATTCTTTAAGTAGTAGATGACAGCGGAAGGGAGGAAGGAGAATTGATATGCTGGAAACTTAGCCAGAATCAGCTGTTGCTAAACATTCTACACCATCAATGGGTCTATGATATCTATCCCAACCCCCCAGTCACCTATCCCCCAATGATACATTCCTTCAACACAGATATATTGGGTGCCTATGACATGCCAGGCACTGTTCTGGGTGTCAAGAATATAACAGTAAACAAAAATCTTTGCATTCCTGGAACTTACATTCTAGTAGGGGTCAACAGTACGGCTCATGGACAAATTCTGGCCCATCACCTGTTTCGGTAAATAGCATTGCTGAGTCACAGCCACACATCTCATGATGTATCATCTATGACTATTTCTGTGTAACAACAGAGTTGGGTATTTGTGTTGGAAACTCTCTGGCCCGCAAAGCCAAAAATATTTACTATCTGTCGCTTTAGAGAAAAAGTTTGCTGGCCCTTATTCTAGCAGAAGGGGAGGGGTAATTTTTTAAAACAAGACCAGGAGCTGACTGTGGCTCAGATCATGAACTCCCTATTGCCAAATTCAGACTGAAATTGAAGAAAGTGGAGAAAACCACTAGACCATTCAGGTATGATCTAAATCAAATCCTTTATGACTATACAGTGGAAGTGAGAAAGAGATTTAAGGGCCTAGATCTGATAGACAGAGTGCCTGATGAACTATGGACTGAGGTTCATGACATTGTATAAGAGACAGGAATCAAGACCATCCCCAAGCAAAACAAATGCAAAAAAGCAAAATGGCTGTCTGGGGAGACCTTACAAATAGATGTGAAAAGAAACGAGGTGAAAAGTAAAGGAGAAAAGGAAAGATATACCCACCTTAATGCAGAGTTCCAAAGAATAGCAAGGAGAGGGGAGAAAGCCNATGACATTGTATAAGAGACAGGAATCAAGACCATCCCCAAGCAAAACAAATGCAAAAAAGCAAAATGGCTGTCTGGGGAGACCTTACAAATAGATGTGAAAAGAAACGAGGTGAAAAGTAAAGGAGAAAAGGAAAGATATACCCACCTTAATGCAGAGTTCCAAAGAATAGCAAGGAGAGGGGAGAAAGCCTTCTTCAGCAATCAATGCAAAGAAATAGAGGAAAACAACAGAATGGGAAAGACTAGAGATCTCTTCAAGAAAATTAGAGAACCCAAAGGAACATTTCATGCAATGATGGGCTCAATAAAGGACAGAAATGGTAGGGACCTAGCAGAAGCTTAAGATATTANCCCCGGCTCCCCATCTCCCGGGTTTGGGAGCTCTGGATCCCTCACGGTGTTGACCTCTCCTGGATTGGATTTCCTTGACCCCCAGTGAAAGTCCCGCCGGTGTTCCCGCCCCGCGTACCATGCACATGGAGCGTTACTATCCCATTGCAGCGTAAAAAATAGCAACTATTCAACTTCTGTTCTGCCAGTGATGGAACTTAGCTCCGGAGCCTATGAGCTTACCCATCTTTTTCCTTCGGGTTTCCTTGTGTCCTGGGGAGGGAAGAGGTTTTTTGTCAAAACACTTGTTCCCTTAGTACCTATTTTTATCCGAACTTACCCATTAAAATGTGTTTCTAGTGAAGCGCACCGCTGGCTCTCTCACATTTCAAGAGTGAGATTTTTTTTTAATTGCACCTCATTCAAAGAGAGCTGTCCCCATAGAGCCACTGTCAGTTTCTGCATTACGCGTGCACTCGCTTTTGTGTCGATTTCACTTTTAAGAAACCCATGTTAGGCTTGACGATTCGGGAACTAGTTAAACAGCAAGTGTGTAGGAATTTTAATGGTTTCCTCCGGTTTTGTACTTTTATTTTACCCTTCAAGTGTGTGGTTGAAATTGTTTAAAATAAAACTGTTACAGCTAAAAGCCAGGTTAATTCTAATCCCTGTCCATTTGGATGTGTGGGAGATGGGGCATGTGTTGTTTTTTTAATGTGTACACGTGAGTGTAAACTGACTTTCTGAGTTAAATGCTCAAGACAGAATGTAAAGCCCAAGGAAGGGCAGAATGACAAAGAGGGTGATTGTTTTTCTTATGAGTACTTAGCATCAATGGGTAAAATAATAGAGAAAAATTTCAGTGAAACTTACACTGAAAAGCATCAACGCTTTTTCTGGCTAAGACAAGTGCCCCTTGTCCCCATACCGTAAGTACCTAAATTGATGTTCTTTTAAAACTGCTTCTTTTCATTTTGTGAGATTAGGGGATTAACTGCAACTGGATAGTATAAACACTCTGCCTAGTCTAAAAATATTCATTTAATATGTAAAGTGGAAATTGCAATAAAGTATCCTGGAAATTGTAAATTTGTTTTGTTTTTCTTTGGCTTTGATACTTTAAATGTATTTCATTTTGTGTTTTTGCCACTTTCCTGTGGTCTGTGCATTTTCTTTCAGACCTGGTTCCTCTTTGGGCATTGGTTCATAAGAAATGCGTGAAAGAGCAGAGACTGACACTTTGTGAAATTACATATCTTGATAACTTTCATAGTTTCAATTCTAAAAGCTTAAATCCTAAACCCACACCTGTACTTAGCCAATTTGCTTTTTGATTAGGAAGTACAATTCATTTTGAAAAAGACTGCCATGTAAAAAAAAGTCTATGAAATATTTATTAGGTTGAGTCACTATTTGTGACTTTTCTGCCTTCTCTTGGATGTCTATGATGTATTAAAGCCAGTCCGGGGATGATACATAGGTTGGCTCAGCAAAGTCATGGGACTGCAAAAATTCTCTCTTGTTTAGTTATATGAGTTTGGCAAAGGCTGTTTTACTATTCACGCTCCATTGCTCCAAAGCATATGCGAACACACTTTCAGGAGGTGCTATTTTCACACATTTTAAAATGAGTTTGGGTTAACTGAATGACTGTAAGAAGAATTTTAAAAGGAAAGTAAACTTGACCAGCTCATACAGAAACTGCTTTTGAAAGTGTCATTTAAGAGTGGCTACTTTATACACATATTTGAGTATTATTTCTCTAATACTCCACCCACTGGATTTCTTTCTCTTGGAATTAAACAGAAAAAATAAGACACCCTCTGACCACTGTGGATATGTTGCAACAGTGGTGAAAGAATAGTAACTATTATCATTTAGCAGGCCTTGACTGTGTCATGTATTCCACCAAACAACAAATTTAGGAGAGACACTGAACATGACCAAGGGGAGAATGGAAGTTCACTTAAGTGGAAGGAGGAGTGCATCTTTATTTTTATTTATCTTAAAGTCATTTTGGAGGTGGACTGTGGACAAATTTAGGAAAACTTCTTCAAAGCAGGGTTTGATCATGGGAGTAAAATAACTAGAATCACTTGATAGTGCCTTTGTAACCAGCACCCATCTTCTTTCTGTTTTACATATTTAATAGCATTGTGTACTTGTTAGTGTGGCTTGGTGCTGGGGGCCATAAGACATAAATAGATACATTGCTCCCCCCCCGAGTTATTAGTATCATGGTGTCATGAGCAGTGCTGTTTAGGTCCTGTCTCTGTCCACCGGAAGACGTGCTTTTGACAGTGGCACATCCTCCTATGGGAAAGCACACCGTTTTCATCCCTTCCCAGGACCTTTCTGCCAAAATGTCTGTCACTGCTGAAATCTGCCTTTTATGGCTGAGAAGTTCCGGATTCATCAGTGACCCTTCCACTCCAGTAGGTTATTAGAAATTTCCTTGATCTATCAGTTTCAGGTTTGGCGGGGAGGATGTCACTATAGGAACAGGCTGTATGGATACAGATTCTTTACTGTATCTGCTTTTCAACTGTATCAACACAGCACTGTTGCTGTTTCCTTGAGTACCTACCTCATTGCAAAGAAGTAGCCATAGCTGGGGCTTGGGAGGAGAGTGGAAATCTGTTCAGTGGAGGACAGGTAACATTTGTGTTCAGAGTGAGGAATGAATGACTGAATCCTTGCTCTCAGTTGTACAGCCACATGTGCCCACAGAACTAAGGTTCAAAACATGATTTAAAGCAAACATGACTTTCAGTGCATTTTACGGTTCACAGAGCTTTGGATTTCTAGATGAGAACGTTATAGGGGATCCGCTGTGCCAGGTGTTGAGCCAGTTCTACTCCAGAACTGTCCTTCCCAACTTTGGCTGCACATGGGAATCACTGAAAAATTACTAAAAAGACAGATGCCTGGGTCCCAACCCCAGAGATTCTGATTTAATCGGTCTTGGATAGGGCCTGGGCATCAGGATTTTTAGAATCTCTCCAGGTGATTTTTTGACATGCAGCTGAGGCAGAGGACCAGTATGTTGTATTCGACTAGGCCTTTCTCCTGAGATTGTGATTACTTTGGTGTGGGGTGGTTCCTGGGCACTCGGATTTTAGGAGCCTTCTGAGTGATTTTTGGTAAACAGCCGGTTTGGGGAAACACTTGCAGTGTGGTCTGCAGACACATCACCTGGAACTTGTTCAAAATGTAGGCTCACATACCCCACCTCAGACCTGCCGAATCTGAATCTGCATTTTAACAAGCCTCCCCAGGTGACTCTTAGGCACATGGAAAAGTTTGGGGAGGTGTGGTTCTCAAACTTTACTTCATAAGCTCCTGTAGTGCTTGTTAAAACACAAATTGCTGGGCCCCATTCCCAGAGTTTCTGATTCAGTCGGTCTGGGGTGGGGCCGTGAATTTGCATTTCAACCAAGCTCCCTGGTGATGCTGCTGCTACAGTTCCCAGGACCACACGTTGAGCCCCACTGGTTCGGACAGCCGAAGACCTGAATAAAGTACTCGAGCAACTGTAAGGGAATGGCACTTTCACTGTCAGCTTCCAATGTAAAACTTCCTGCTTCCATGCCAATATCCTTTATCATGCTCTTTCTAACTTACACCATGGAGACTGAATGTTGCCAAGATCATAATAAGAGTCTGAGGTTCTTGGGATGGTTTCAGTCCGAGGTGAGATTGAGGGGAGGAAAACCTTACCTGGAAACCTGCAGTATGATTTTAGGTGGTTTTTTTTTTTTTTTTTCCCAGAAATTGTTAAATGTGAGGAGCACATTTTAGGAATAAAAGCAGCTCAGATATGATATCTTTAAGTGAGTTTTATTGATTTTAGTAACTAAAGCCCCCTCTGTTCCCATAAAAAAAATGCTTTGATGATTAGCTCACTAAATAACATGTTGTAATAAGATTTTAAAAGCTTTTTACTCACACTTATGCTTGCTGGATTGCATTTTAAGAATTTCCCTCATTAACAAAGAAACATAAAAGGATCCTGCTAAGGCACTGGGATTGTTCAGTCTTATATCTTTAATACTGTGTTGCATGTCACATCCCATGAACTTTTATTTTAATCTTCTTACCACCTTTGAAGTTAATGCAGTACTACATTTTGTATAAACCAGAGCACATAAAAGATACTTTACTATTAAACATCAATAAGTGTTTTCCCCTATTGCAGTGAACAAAATGTATTTTTTTAAAAATCCACTCTTGGACATGCAGATTTTCAGATACCCTCATCAGGTGTTTGAACAATTACCTTTTTCTTGTCTTGTCACAGTAGTCAAATTACTGTTTGTCGGTGTGCTTGGGAGGAATTGGGTTGCTGTAGGGAGATGAGAGGTAGGCACTTTGTTTCATTAGAACAGTAATGATCCTATCACATATTAGTAAGAAAGATGATTTGATAATACAGCTCAGGTCAAAATGATATTAAATCAGCATTTTAAGCACAGACTATTTCTGTTAAGTCCCTTTTGGATGAAGACTGACCAGAATAGCCGGAAGGTGTGTGTTTCTCCTAAATGATGCTACTAAGCCATTACAGATTTCCTTATCTATGCTAGTGTAATGATCGTAATGTATAGTTCTTTTAAAATAATAGTCTGAAAAATTGTTGAGCATTTTGAGAGGTATTATATGGGTTGTTTTTCAACAAGGTCTATTTCCATTGGAAGGCGGTCTGGCATCCTATCTTATAGAAAAGAAAGCAGGGCATGCCCCCAGTTGTCATTTATGCTGTAAAAACCTTCAGTGACTGAAATGGTAGGATATAGAAATATAAATTACAAAATTCTTTTTACACCCATGCATGACAGTGTATTTAGGGCAAGGTATATTTAGTTACAAAGGAAAACTCGATGCTTATTTTACCTTCTCCTCCATACGGCCAAAGGGAGTGATGACCTAGCTCATAATTTTTCGTGCTTATGAATTGTGTTTGTGCTGCACTCAGGTCCCATTTAGTCGATAGCAACCACGAAGGATCTCTAAGTCCAGTGGGAAGAAAGACCACTACTGCGAAAGAGAAAACTTCTCTGTTAGCCCACGCATATATTGTTTTTTTCTCTAAGTATGTGTTTCTCAGAAACAGACTAACATTCACATTGTTGTCTTTAAAAGATTGTACACTTTTTGAAATTGTGTTAAAACACTATATCCTAAAAAAAAAACCCCACTTTAGCCTATTACTGCAGTTTATTATAATTTTGAAGTCAGTTGTGCTTCCCATTAACAGACCATCTTTTTGAGAATGTATATGTGTGAAACACTAAAACTTGTGCAATGAGATTAGTCAGAGTTCCCTATTTCAATAGGCGTTTTTCTGTTCTCTCCATGTCACACATGCTTGCCTGTTTTAAAGCAGCACAATGACCAGGGCTTTTACATTTAAATTTTCTTAAATAGTCTTTTTTCCCCCCAACTTGTGTAATAATGTCTTTTTGATACTGTTCTGAATCAATTAAGCTAAGTGCATGAGGACCAGCAGTAAAACCCAGGGGCTGCCAAGAATGGACCTTCAGTGTGTAAGCTGTCTTTCCACAATCAGTAATTGGGCAGTTGCTCAGAGGACACTGGAGACAGTGTGGGAAGCCAGTGGTTGTGTAGGTGGGAAGAGTAGATTCCCAACAGTGAACTTATTTAGAGTTGAGCTTCTGTAGTTACAGTGTTGCTAAGAGCAAAAATGAGCCACAAGCTTATGTAGTAGAAAGAAAAGTGCCCAAAGGAAAAAGTATGGTGTAATAATGTAGTTGGTTGGGTGGGGCATATTTTATATTTGGTCCAACCATAAGTGGCATCTTTTCTATCAAGTGTGGGTGTATTTTCTACAGCTCTTAGTGTACCATACTTTCAAACTTGCTCACCTGTAAAAATGTTAGTGTTGAATAGCTGAGTGGAAATTATATGTCACTGGGGAAGAAACCTGTTTTTTTTTTTTCTTATTAGCATATACACTTTGCTGAGTTCTGTGGTTGGAAACTAGAGAAATAGAAGAATAGTTCTATCCTCACAGAGCTCACAGTGTTGTTTAAGGTATGATACTTAACATGCTTGCAGAGCAATGTATAGATGATTATAGGTGAATTAGACGCATGAAAATACTGTGCATGAGCATGGTAAGACATGGGGTAAAGGAGTGGCCAAGAAGAAGGCTTTAGGGAGAGGACAACTTTCGAGCCAGGTTTTTAAACAGCAGAAGCACAGAGATTATTGGTAAGAGCCTGTGAACAGTAGATCTAGAAGTCTTACTTGGTGGTTCTCAAACCGGTTGCTGTCACCGCCACACCCCTTGCCACAGCACTTGGGGATTCCCAGCAGCTGTCTTCAGTCAGCAACTTAAACACTCAGCATTTGCCATACCACTCCCCTTGCTCTGGTCTCTGAGATCATAAAACTTCAAGGAAGTGGAAAGTAGCCTTTTGGCTTGGGAACCCTCTGAGAATGCTACATAAGAAATATTGGATCTGATTATAGTTTTTCATATTAGGAAGGGAACAGAATTTGTGGACGAGTCCTCTAGAATGTAGGATGAATTGGAAGAGGAGCCTAAAGGTAGGAGAGAACAGTGAGACTTACGGTGATGAGGGCACAAGGAATGGACCCCAGGGACATAGTTTGTGAATCTAGGAAGGTTGGAAAATCAAGAAGTGGAAGGAGTTGCCAGTGTATGCAGGGACTCACACTCTAGGGCCAGGTTTTGTGTAGGAGTGTGGAAAGATCGCAGCTCACCTGTTTTTTGGCTCCCATCATTGCCTCTTCTTTTCTTGGCTCTGTGCCTAGCTATTCTTGTGCTCAGGAAAAGTTTGTTCAACAGCTCTGTCCTTCCTTCCACCTTTCACCTATTCCCAACTGTATCTAATTTGAGAGAAAGGAGTAGAAGCCATGTTGGTTTGATTGAATTTGGATTGAGTATGAAGATAGCTGAGATAGCTTTTGGACAAGGACCTGAAATTAGGTGATTGCGTGTGAGTAAAGAGGCATTATGGGGGGAAATCTACCAAATTCCCATTGCTGGGGCAAGTGAATGTAAGAGAGGCTTTGAACATAATTCAGAATTCATAAATCTGAGGAACCAGGAGAATCGTGGTGCCACTAAAAAACATGGTGGGGGAGGGGATCAGTTCAGTTGCTCAGTCGTGTCTGACTCTTTGTGACCCTGTGGGCTGCAGTACGCCAGGCTTCCCTGTCAATCACCAACTCCTGGAGCTTGCTCAGACTCATGTCCATTGAGTTGGTGATGCCATCCAACCATCTCATCCTCTTTCATCCCCTTCTCCTCCTCACTTCAGTCTTTCCCAGCATCAGGGTATTTGCCAGTGAGTCAGCTCTTTGCATCAGGTGGCCAAAGTATTGGAGCTTCAGCATCAGTCCTTCCAATGAATATTCAGGGAAGATTTCCTTTAGTATAGACTGATTTGATCTCCTTGCCGTCCAAGGGACTCTCAAGAGTCTTCTAGAAATAAATAATTGGTCAGGTGAAATCAGATTTTTAATATGTATATTTCAGGTGTTGGCAGTTATCAAATGTCATTTCTTTTTTAATTAACACCCACAGAGCAGCAAAGAGCTATTGTGATGATTTGGTTAGTCTCTTGGGATCTCTTCAACCTCCCTTTCTCCCCCTCTGCAGCTTTGAGCTGCTGAGATGGGTAGAGATCAGTGATAGTTTTCAGCTTTGTCAGTGGAAATACTGACAGAATGTTGGGTTTCCCTACTGTAGCTTTATATATTTTCTCAGTCTTCAGGCTTATCAGTTTGAAAGCAGTCAGTGATTTTTTAATTTCCTTATGTGTATACCACAGCATAACTTTCAACAAAATAGAGCCTTGTGGAGGACCATCTCAGGAACTTGTAATTTTAGGTCTTGGATGAAAGGAAATTTCTGAAGGATAGTAAGTACTATCTGGTACTAGATTCTAGGTCCTGTGTCCTCAAGGTTAGAAAGTAAAGAATCTGTTTTGCATCCGTGCTCATTGATCAAAGAGAGTTATCAATGGAAAGGATCAGCCATATTGCTTTGTGATCTTTGCAATCTTCAGTGGATGGGCAAATGTGAAAAATTCTGCTTGAGTACAGGCCTACTAATTCTAGTTTTTAAAATAAGGTCTGTGATAGTCTTGATGATTCTTGCCTTTCCCCTATCTGTTTCATTTTACAGATAATCCACACTGTGACCCAAAGCCACATGCAATGCTGGGAGAGCACAGTTGACTGTATTATGCAATATCCTGCCGGAAGATGCTGACCAGCTCTCTAGTAATGGAAAGTAGTGAGATTGACCTAACTGCCTATGTAGCTTGCCTTGCCATTCCATATACTTTCTGTAAGCATATTACCTACGACTCTAGTAACATATCTTATAGTGAGATCTTAGATTGCTGCAAGGTGGTGACGCCATATTCTCAGCTTTGATTCAGGCACTGGTGGATCTTTGAGTCATTCTCATAGTATGGAATTTATGAAAAATCAGCTTTGGTGTTGTCAGCCTGAAGGCCTCTGCACTGTGTCTGCCTCAGAGAAATGCTCCCGTGCTCGTCACATTGATGTGCTGCTTCTCTGTGACATTAGTATTGCTTATGTAGCCTAAAAACCACATGGTTAACTGTAGGTAGTTTGGGGTGCAAATAAGTTATATAACTAGTAAAACTTAGGCTTCAAACACAGACCTTATTGTAGTAAGACAAATACCCTCTTCGTCCTGATTTTGAACAGCAGTGAGGTAAGTGTTTAGATGATGGGTGCTTTTTGCACTTTTTAAAAAAAAAAACTTGGTAAGTGGAAGACAGTGTTGCTGATTTATTCACTAAAGAAGAATTTCATGAAGTCTTCTGGCCTTTTTTCCATGTTAGATTACTGTTCTCAATGCATTTTGTCAAATCCCCATGATTAAAACAAACAAACTCTCAGGCTTCTTTTGTATTAAGAACAAAATCTTCCCAATAGCTTGGCCAGGTACTTGATTTTGTGGAATAGCTCTTTGATGGTAGGAGTAGGGGGCCAGGCAGTCAGTGATTAAAAATTCTTATTCAATTCGTGGATCCATCTGCCCCACACCCTTGTCAATTCAACCCCCGCCCCCCACCATGAGAACAAATAGGAATGATACTGCTTTCTATTTCTCTGACACTAATGAAGTGATACGTGGTTTGTGGTATATTTCCCTCCACAGACTCCTCTAACCATTGCTCTGTTCAGCAAGTTGTTTTGCAGAAATCCACCCTTTCACACTGAAAGCAAAGCTCTGTGGAGAAGGAGAGTCGCATAGAGCTGGAGGTAGGAGTAGAGGGCATGTGGGAATCAGGGAAGGAGAAAAAATAAGATTGTTGTCAAATAAGGTGACACCTGGACTGAGGGCAGATAAAGGGACTGAGTGCTGAGTCTGGAGCAGGACTGCTACAAGAGGTGTATTTTACATGATACAAACCTAGATGTTCCTCCTTTAGGACCAAGGGTTGGTGGCACTCTGGTTAGAAAGAAATGATGGCTTCCAGCCACAGATGCACAGCATGACGTTTAACAACATAAGAGAGCTTGTGTATGGGTCCCCCAAGTGCTACCTAGAGACCACTTGATAATCATTTACATTGTGTCCTCTGATTGAGGCCTCTGGGTGAGTTTAGACAAGTAACTTAAGTATTTTGTTTAGTCGCTCAGTTGTATCTGACTCTTTGCTTAAGTATAGCCCAAGTGGATAAATGTAGCTGCTCTCTGGTCATTAATCCTTTTTTTTTTTTTCTGAATGTGTCAATGAGTATAGTTATAAATCCTCAGGTATTCAGATGTATCTTATTTTTAGGCCCATGTATTTAGGTATTAACAGCCTCTCCTTAGATGGAAGTTTCTTTTATATAGCTTGCTCACAGATATTCTCCATCACAAAGATTATGAAACAGATATTATGAAAGGAGAGACCCAGCTGTAATTTCTGAATGCAGAATGCAGTCATATGAAGGCATCCTCCTTAGCATGCTCAGCTCAGTGTGCCTTGTCTCCAGTGTCTCTTTAACAGGACCCATTATGGTCGGTTTAGTTTGTACATTACATTCTCAGAGATAACTGGAGCACCAGCTGTTTTGGGTTAATGACTTCCTCTTCTATCATATAGATGTCTATCAATTTTAGCAAGTATTTTTTATCGTGATAAAAAACACGTAACGTGATCGATCCTGTCAACACATTTTTAAGTGTATAGTACTGTTAACTATAAGCACCATGTTTAGCTCATTTTTAAAGGTATGTAATAGTGTCTCTACCTCAAGCAACTAAGTTTTCATAGGAATGTTGGAATCTTTTAAAATGTCATCTTACCAACCCATATTAGAGACGCATGCAGCCTCTATGCAGGAGAGCCTAATTTAGACTTCTAAAGTATTATTTATTTTTCTACACTTATTGAAAATTATGAGTAAACTAGATTCAAGGTGTTATAGGCAGAAACAACCGTTTAAAAAAAGTCAAATTTCAAGCTAGTAGCATTTCAGTTAGTATTTGACCTGGCATTTATCATTTCTTTTACTAGTCCACAGAAGAATTATACAAAACCGATCTTAATGACCCAGATAACCACGATGGTGTGATCGCTCACCTAGAGCCTTGGAGTGCAAAGTCACGTGGGCCTTAGGAAGCATGACTATGAACAAAGCTAGTGCAGGTGATGAAATTCCAGCTGAGCTATTTCAAATCCTAAAAGTGCAGCTGTTAAAGTGCTGCACTCAGTATGCCAGCATATTTGGAAAACTAAGCTGTGGCCACAGGACTGGAAAAGGTCAGTTTTCATTCCAGTCCCAAAGAAGGGCAATGTCAAAGAATGTTCAAACTGTTGCACAATTGCACTCACTTCACATGTGAGCAAAGTAATGTTCAAAATTCTCTAAGCCAGGCTTCAAGAGTATGTGAACTGAGAGCTTGCAGATGTTCAAGCTGGATTTAGAAAAGGCAGAGGAACCAGAGATCAAATTGCCAACATCTGTTGGATCATAACAAAAGCAAGAGAATTCCAGAAAAACATCTACTTCTGCTTCATTGACTATGTCAAAGCTTTTGACTGTGTGGATCACAACAAAAATGTGGAAAATTCTTAAAGAGATTGGACTCCCAGATCACCGTACCTGCCTCCTGAGAAACTTGTATGTAGGTCAAGAAGCAACAGTTAGAATTGGACATGGAGCAATGGACTGGTTCCAAATTGGGAAAGGAGTACATCAAGGCTGTATATTGTCACCCAGTTTATTTTACTTATATGCAGAGTATATCATGTGAAATGCCTGGCGGGATGAAGCACAAGCTGGGATCAAGATTGCTGGGAGAAATATCAATAACCTCAGATATGCAGATAATACCACCCTAATGGTAGAAAGGAAAGAACTAAAGAGCCTCTTGATGAAGGTGAAAGAGGAGAGTGGAAAAGCTAGCTTAAAACTGAACATTCAAGAAACTAAGATCATGATATCCAGTCCCATCACTTCATGGCAAATAGATGGGGATACAAAGGAAACAATGAGAGGCTTTATTTTTTGGACTCCAAAATCACTGCAGGTGATGACTGTAGCCATGAAATGGAAAGATGCTTGCTCCTTGGAAGAATGGTATGACAAACCTAGACAGCGTATTAAAAAGCAGAGACATTACTTTGCCAACAAAGGTCCATCTAGTCAAAGCTATGGTTTTTCCAGCAGTCATGTTATGATTGTGAGTTGGACTGTAAAGAAGGCAGAGTTGGACTGTAAAGAAGGCTGAATGCTGAAGAATTGATGCTTTTGAATTGTATTGGAGAAGACTCTTGCGAGTCCCTTGGACTGCTCTTGAACTGTGGTGTTGGAGAAGACTCTTGAGAGTCCCTTGGACTGCAAGGATATCAAACCAGTCTATCCTAAAGGAAATTAGTCCTGAATATTCATTGGAAGGACTGATGCTGAAGCTCCAGTACTTTGGCCACCTGATGGGAAGAGCTGATTCAGTAGAAAAGACCCTGATGCAGGGAAAGGTTGAAGGCGGGAGAAGAAGGGGACAACAGAGTATGAGATGATTGGATGGCTTCACTGACTCAGTTGACATGAGTCTAAGCAAACTCCGGGAGATGGTGAAGGACAGGGAAGCCTGGTGTGCTGCAGTCCATGGGGTCACAGAGAGTTGGCCATGAGTGAGCAACTGAACAAGAACAAATACTCCGTGTGTTCAAACAGAGCTTGATTTTCTAGCTTTCCTCTTGGGTTATTATCTCATCTTCTATTTTTTTAAGGCTTTCTAATGAATTTCCTAATAATAATATAAGGAAACATCTGTGACAGGTAGGAGTTTGGCCCTTGTTCACCCCACTTTTAAAGGTTTTGACAGTTAATCCTGATGCTTCTTAGAAAATGTGTTTTCTAGAGAGACTGAAAATTGGAAGACACCTTGCCTCATAGGATATTATAAGTAAGGTGTTTCAGTCTATATGTTTGTGTAGAAATTATTTAAGCACTTCTTCAAATGGCTTCTTATAGTGTACATATTTGTTTCTAATGGAAGGCTCACTTCTTAATGTGTTAATAGCATCTGTGAAATAATGGATGTGGTCAAGTCAGGGGTTTTCAAAGTTGTTTATTTGCTCTGTTGTCTACACAATCATATGAGGTTCTTTATCATTAGCAGAGGTGCAGGCATTTTTAATAGCATCACTGAATTATAATGTATTAATTTGGATTTTGGAGAAGTTTCTAGCATCTTTCATTTAGAGATGCCTTTGCACTTCTAAAAGAGAAAATAGAATTTTCACCATAATTATCCCTTTGCTTATAGACATTTAAAAATGAGTATTTGTTTAAGCTTCAAGATTTATTTGCCAGCATTATCTTAAGACAGTATGTTTTACATCAAAACTTATCTCTTATTCTAAGCTAGTACTACTCTTCATATTATACTTAATTCTAATATTTCCATCCAACAAGTGATATAAGTGTTGTGGGCGGAACACTGTGGTAGTCTCCTTTTTGGGTGTGGGTGGATGATCTATAAGATAGGCATAAGCCATACTTCCTGCCTTTAAAAGGCTTGCAGTCATATCGAGGAGACAAGATTCAGGAAACAAATAATGAAGTCACATATGACTTAATGGCCAAGTGAATGATGGAAACAGTGAGTTCTGGAGGAGTTTGGACAAAGATGAATGCGAGCTGGGGTTATGTAAGAGGGTTTCATGGACAAAGTAGCGTTCGGGCTGGGTAGACCTTTTTTGTAGATAGATCAAGCATTTTAGACAGGGAATCAACTTAAAGATACAGAGGTCAGAATGAGCACTAGACAGTAGTCAATGGATGCTACAAAGGTAGATTCAAGCGGGGGAGATCCTAGCAAGAAAGGAGATTCATCAGGATACTGTTGCTATAATTCAAACATTTGGAAATGAAAGTCTGCCAGTTGACAATTTTAAACTATTAATGGCTTGTGAATTGCCTCTTCCTTGGTAAAGTTTCCCTTTTGTACAGTTAATTATGCCTCAGCAGCTTCTTTAATGTCTTGAATGTCATGAAGCCTGGACAAGAGACTAGGAAATAACACACGTAGGAGTCTGCTGTGTACACAAAGTGCTTTCATTCATCAATAGACATTCAGCATAAGTCAGTTAGATTAACATTGGTCATATCTTCCTTTGCCCGAGTGTCTTTATGTTCAGTGTTCTTTTTTCTTCCAAACTTGAGTGTCTCAAACATGAAGCTGGGAAAACTGAATAGCTACAAATATTATGTAATTGAAAAAAACTACTCTAATTATTATGGAATTAAATGGCTGTAAGGCATTTCTTTCCTCCCTAAATTAATGAAGAAAATTTAGCTTGGATGTTGTAAATGTAACCCATATAAGGTAGGTACTGGGAATTATAATAATTATAGGGGGATTGTGTACTAACTATTGAATGATATCACTTGTTATATTAGCTTTAAATTAGTCTAGTGGGTGTATTCCTTATGGTTCTTAACTGTGCCCTACTCAAGAATATTACAACTGTTAAGACACAAACTATATATATAAGCAAAATCATTAAAGGTTTTATAGTAGTATTTAGAAACAAAGTTCTCAAATAGTTTTCTGAATTATAATAGAACAGCATATTTTTATTTTATGCTGAACAATTGCCCTTTGAAGACAAAAGAGCAAAATTCTCAGTCTTTTGTTGATAATTTGTCTTTAATTACACTAGGTTGCACGTTTAGAATCCCCAAATTCTTCTTCAGTGATCACTGTAAAATTTTATTTTAGTAACTCACTTTTTTTTAATTCTCTAGAATATATTTCAGAATATAAGGAGATTCTTTTGAAACTATGAGACTGTCTCTGACAGGTTTTAGCCACATAAACATGGACATTGTGCCAGCATACTAAGGAAGTAAAGGAAATAAAAAATACATGAGCACAGTGCTCATGAACAGTGTTCTCTATGTAGTCAGTTTATAAGTAAATGAGCTCTCCCTTATGTCATAGCATTGAATTATGAATAATCTGTAACTTGAATTATCTGTTACTATAGTGAGGTGAAGAAACACCAGATGTGAAAAGAAAATAGTGGTAGTGAAATATTTTTGAAGAAGGATGGATTTTGGCCTACATAGGTGATCACAGATCCCTGCTGCACAGTAGGGTAGGAGGCCAAATGGAATCTAGTAATTTCTTTGGACAGATCACACAAAGGTCCTTGATCACCCTCAGTATGCTTAAAATCTTTATTAACAAAGGTGCATGCCCTTCCTTGTCAGGGGAAGGAGAGGTAATTTTGTTTACACGAGGCTGAACCACTTAGATGTGGATTTCATTTTTCACAGGCTTCAAACAGTAGGCATGTTAAATAGGCAGTGGCCTCTATGGTGTAGAGCACAACCAAGGCTCCATTTTGATGTGGTAAGAGAACAAGCAAATCCCAATTCTAAAGTGAAACTTTGCTGTATTTTATTCAGTTCAACCTAGAGAAATTCAGGTTAGTTTTTACAGAAAAGGAGTGTTTTAGTCTTGAAGGTTTTGTTCACTTTTTCATTAAGAGTCATAATTATTCACCAGCCCATAATAACCATTCATTAACCCTTTATTAACTTAAATAACCTGCACCAACCCAGCAGGGTCAGTGGTGCTTTCCTGTTCTCAGAATTGTTGTTGTATTTATCTGAATGCTTTTAATTCTCAGTCTCTCATACCCCAAAATGGAAGCCCAAATCCAGGAAGATCCTTCTCTTCCCCTTCTCCAACATAGTTTTTCTATGGAGCTTCATCATTTTTGAAAGCAGTGGTCTTGAATATCTGAAGGCTTGGTAGCAACTGCATAATATAATTTTGACCACTTACATCCTAGCAGTGTTGAACCATTTTGCATTATCTAGAAAGCTATTTGCTGGTCCTGCTAGTTCTGCAATTTGGGGAGGTGGTGGAGTAATGGTGGTAAATAGGTTGTGAATTTATGACTTTCAGGCTTTTGCAAACTGGATTTAATATCTAAAGGAGTACTTAAACATTGTTTAAGTGGACTGATGAATTCCAAGCAGTGCCAGATCTCAAAGATTTCTAGGTTTTCTAGGCAGTTTAAAAGCAGAGAATAAGTGAGATATTCCATTGTGCTCCTTCCTGTGCTTTACCTTAGTGGATATCTTTCTCTTATGTGTATAACTGATACCATAAGATCTTTGTGGATTTATTTGATATTGTTTGTTATTTGGGGACTGACCTGGCTACATGTAGCTGTACACAGGAGGGTAAGAACATGTATTTATGGTTCTCAAGGAGTTATGGCACAGACTTTAGTCACCCACTTATCTTTTACCTGATGATTCCATTCTCATAGCAGACTGGAGTAAGGGGGAAAGTACTGGATGGGATGAATTGGGAGATTGAAATTGAAATGGACATATGTGCACTATTGATACTATATATAAACTAGATAACTAATGAAAAGCTAACTGTGTATCAAGGGGAACTTTACTCAGTGCTCTGTGGTGATCTAAATTAGAGGGGATATATGTAAACAAATAGAATCACTTTGCTATACAGTCGAAACTAATACCGCGTTATAAAGCAGTTATACTCCAGTAAAAAATTTTAAGACATCAATATGAAACTTTAAAAAAGATTGGAGTGCTTGGAAGGCTATTTGGTACTATTTACTTATTTTTTCTACTGTTTTGTTTTACACTCTAGGTTTCCATATGTTTAGATAAACGTGTCTTTCTTTCCTAATATTTCTGCACTCAGGAGTGTTTAATCTATTGCCTAAGAATGTATTTTGGGAGGGTCAGGAAACACTGAATATCCTACATTTGATGAACCAAAGGAATACCTTTGTTTTATGAAAATTCTTGATGTTTCTGTTCTCACATTAATATAATTTAGATGAAGAGAGGCAGATTTGAAGAAGCCTGACCCAAGGGATTATGAATTATCTTGAAAGCACAAATAATTTTAGCATGTAATTTCCCTCATAAAATGTTTTATGGTAGACTTGTTTATGTCATAGATCTGAGTCAAAGCTGAATTGAAGACATTAGTCTTTAACTTATCCAAAATTAATATCTTCTGGCTAACAACCAACACTGCTTTATGACTCTTAAACCATTTCCTTATATTAATCATCAGCAGTAGAAATTTGCTTTATTTCAGGGGCCATTTTTTTAAAAAACATTTTTTAATAGCTTCCTGATTTATTTTATAGTTTACAATGCAAAGAAAACATCCAAAGCATAATTGGATGATAGGATAGACTTACTAACTTAGCAACTCATTCACACATATTAGCCTTAAAGTACACAAGATTCAAATTATTTAAATTAATGTGTTGGCAAAATGAAAAATTATTTAATCAAGGACTATAATGGTTGCTCATAAATTCCTAAAGTTGCGGATTCTAAGTCTAGGAATTCTGAAGATACATAGTGAAAACTTACCATGTTATATACCTTTGTCATATGTTCATGATGGTTTGTAAAATATGTGTAGACTAGAAATAGACTAGAACAGTGAAACTGAATGATAGCATCATAAATAGCACTGAGACTACTTATCATTGTTGATTTTTATGAGTGAATTCCTCTATTTTGTGGATTTGGTCAATTTAAATTGCTTTTCTTGGAGAAGATTTTAATGACTTTGTAGTCACTGTTACTGTGTTTCAGCAATTGTCAGTGATACTCAACATTTTTCTTTCAGCAGTGTGACTCTCTGCTCTTGCAGCATGACCCTCAAGCCCAAAGTCCCATGTACAATTTTGGGTGCTACTTTAAGAGGGGCAAGGAAGTTATGTGGAAAGCTTTATGTGTTCATTCTAATTTTCTACACCATACTCCCCCACACCATGGACACACAAGGTATGTGCAGGTTGTTTTCATATCATTCATGCAGCTAAACTCATTCAGGACCCCCAGAACTCTCCAAATGAACCACTTATAATATGTTTGACATTTTCTAATTTAGTATTGTGTTAGTCGCTTAGTCGTGTCCGACTCTGTGACCCCATAGACTATAACCCACTGTAGAATTCTCCAGGCAAGAATACTAGAGTGGATAGCCATTCTCTTCTCCAGGGGATCTTCCCAACACAGGAACTGAACTTGAATCTCTTAAATTGCAGGCAGATTCTTTGACTCCGTCTGAGCCACCAGGGAAGACCATGGACAAAGGAGCCTGGCAGGGGATCCATGAAGTCACAAAAGAATTAGACATGACTTAGCAACTAAATAACAACAATTTTGTATAGTGATAATGCTACCATTGGGCTTCCTGGGTACCTCAGCTGGTAAAGAATCCACCTGCAATGCAGGAGACCCTAGTTTGATTCCTGGGTCTGGAAGATCTGCTGGAGAAGAGAAAAGCTAACCACTCTAGTATTCTTGGGCTTCCCTGGTGGCTCAGATGGTAAAGAATCCACCCGCAATGTGGGAGACCTGAGTTTGATCTCTGGGTTGGGAAGATCCCCTGGAGGAGGGCATGGCAACCCACTCCAGTATGCTTGCCTGGAGAATCCCATGGACAGAGGAGCCTGGCAGGCTACAGTCCATAGGGTCACAAAAAGTTGGACACGACTGAGCAAATAAGCACAGCGCCACAATGCTACCATTGTTGTCAGACACTTTCATTACTTGTAATTTGGTTTGGTAACATTATAATAAATAATCAGTTGTACATGATGAAATAGCAAACATTCTATTAAAATGAGTTTTTAAAGTATTTATGATTCCTTATAAAAGTCAAAATTTAGAGCTTATAATTACTATCTTCCTCATTTCATATAAGAGATACATTGAGACCTTTTCTTAGTAAACTTTCATCTTATGACTCTAGCCATTGAATTAGATGCTGTGCCTTTAGTCTTACCATGACTTGGATAAATCAGTCTCTCATGTTCTATAATGTAAAATTAAAATTTTTGAATCTTTAAAAAGAAACAATATTTTAAAAATACTTAAGTGTAGCCAAATGTTGATGAGAGTAAATGCTTTTTTTCATGTCTATTACCAAAAAACATATTTCCTTGTAGTCCCCAAAGGTAAAATGGAATGTAAATCTAGGTTGATCATATTTTCTCTCTTCTAATTTTATAGGTGTTCATGAATAATTTAACCTAGAAACGTACATGTAGATATCACTAGGAATGCCATATGCTTTGCTGAGCCTTTTAGGAGCTGAAAGTTACAGTCTTTTGGGGAAACACCAGTTCCAGAAAGATTTTCAAACTCAAAGAATGGATTTCAGAATATTGGAGTAAGGACCTCAGAAAATCTACTTATATGAAAAAGCAGCATGAACACTGGCAAAAATTTTCAAAATCAGCTTGTTTTGGAATTCTGGAAATTAACCAGAGGCTTGTAACAACCTGAGGAGCATTTATTTATTCATTAAAAACAGCTCATTTTCAGCAAGAATAGTGAACTTTGTTGTGTTTTAACTTGCTCTAATATCCCTATTGCCATAGAACTGTAACTATTTGACCCATCTGGCAGCTCCATGGAAAGGCCCCATTCACAAGGCTTGTCTTGACTTGACCTGACTCATCCTTTCTCAGTGGAAAAGTCTTACCCTCAGGGCATTTGTTTAAAACATTCAGAGAAATTGTTTAACATTGCATCTGCCTGAGGTAGTGATACCAGGAGGCACAAAGAAGGGGGTGGTCAAAAAAATTCAAAAGAAGGATCTATAGATGAGATAGGAAACTTTAAAAAAGTCTGATATACTCCTGGGTATCTACAAGGCCATACACTTGTGCAGGGCTGGGTATATGCCTAGGAAAAACCTGTGGAAGCCTTGTGTGCTCACTTCTGGCTGACCTTAAAATCTTCAGAAGCAGAAAATGAAGACTAAGGCAGAGTTATAAACTGCCAGATCAATTGAAGGCCTGTCCCAACACATGCATGGGGGTCCCTTTGTAAAGGGTGAAAGATCTGTTGGTACAAGGCACTTTAAAAAATCTCTCTCCAGTCATTAGCTGACCGCTAAGCTATTAATAACTGAGCAGCGACTTCAAGTGGCCACAGACTGGGAATACAGACTTAACAGAATTCTTCCAGGAATGTCACTAGACAAACAAATAGCAGCAATAACAATAAAACAAGAAAAACTTGGAGGGGAGATCAGATTTCTAAAGTTGTTATATTATTTTAAATGTCCAATTTTCAACAGAGAAACAGGAAAGTATGGCACATGTACAGGGAGATAGCATTTGATAGAAACTGTCCCTGAGGAAGCCTAGACGTGCTTGTAAACAAAACTTTAAATGAACTACTATAGATATAGTCAAAGGAAATGATATTTAAATGAAAGGGAACTCGTGAATATCTTGTTAAATAAAGAATATCAATAAAGAGAAATTACTTTTAAAAGAGTCATATGGAATATCTGTAGTTGAAAGTTTTAATAACTAAAAATTTAAAAATTTACTAAAGAGTTTCAACAGCAGATATGAGCTGGCAGAATTAAGAATCAACACACTTGAAGATAGATTGAGATTATACTGTTTGAGAAAAAGAAAAGTGAAAGTAAAAGTCGCTCAAAGCGTCCAACTATTTGTGACCCTATGGACTACACAGTCCATGGAATTCTCCAGGCCAGAATACTGGACTGGGTAACCTTTCCCTTCTCCAGAGGATCTTCCCAACCCAGGGATTGAACCCAGGTCTCCTGCATTGCAGGTGGATTCTTTACCAGCTGAGCTATCAGGGAAGCCGAAAGAGAAAAATAAAAGGGTGGGGTAAAAAATGAGCAGATGCTGATGCCTGTGAGACACCATCAGGTGTAGCAGCATACATATAATAGGAATCTCAAGATGAGAAGTAGGGGAGCAGAAGGAGTGTTTAAGGAACAATGGGTGAAAACCTCCAAAATTTGATGAAAACATTAGTGTACAACATCCAAGAAGCTCAACGAACTCAAAGTAAGATGAAATTAAAGTAGGATAAATTCAGAAAGATTCACACCTAGACACATGATAGTTAAATTGTTGAAAGAAACTGAGAGAATCTTAGAAGCAGCAAGAAGGAACCTGTTACATACGGTTCAGTTCAGTTCAGTTCAGTCGCTCTGTCATGTCCTACTCTTTGCGGCCCCATGAATCACAGCATGCCAGGCCTCCCTGTCCATCACCAACTCCCAGAGTTCACGCACACTCACATCCATTGAGTCCGTGATGCCATCCAGCCATCTCATCCTCAGTCGTCCCCTTCTCCTTCTGCCCTCAATCCTTCCCAGCATCACAGTCTTTTCCAATGAGTCAACTCTTCACATGAGGTGGCCAAAGTACTGGAGTTTCAGCTTTAGCATCATTCCTTCCAAAGAACACCCAGGACTGATCTCGTTTAGAATGGACTGGTTGGATCTCCTTGCAGTCCAAGGGACTCTCAAGAGTCTTCTCCAACACCACAGTTCAAAAGCATCAATTCTTCGGTGCTCAGCTTTCTTCACAGTCCAACTCTCACATCCATACATGACCACTGGAAAAACTATATCCTTGACTAGACGGACCTTTGTTGGCAAAGTAATGTCTCTGCTTTTCAATATGTTGTCTAGGTTTGTCATAACTTTTCTTCCAAGGACAAGTGTCTTTTAAATTCATGGCTGTAGTCACCATCTGCAGTGATTTTGGAGTCCAGGAAAATAAAGTCTGTCACTGTTTCCATTGTTTTCCCAACTACTTGCCATGAAGTGATGGGACTGCATACCATGATCTTAGTTTTTTGAATGTTGAATTTTAAGCCAGCTTTTTCACTCTCCTCTTTCACCTTCATCAAGAGGCACCTTAGTTCCTCTTCACCTTCTGCCATAAGGGTGGTATCCTCTGCATATTTGAGGTTATTAATATTTCTCCCAGCAATCTTGATTCCATCTTGTGCTTCATCTGGCCTGGCATTTCGCATGATGTACTCTGCATATCAGTTAAATAAGCAGGGTGACAATACATAGCCTTGACATACTCCTTTCCCAATTTGGAACCAGTCCGTTGTTCCATGTCCAGTTCTAACTGTTGCTTCTTGACCCACATACAGGTTTCACAGGATGCAGTTGAGATGATCTAGTACTCTTGTCTCTTTAAGAATTTTCCACACGTTGTTGTTATCCACACAGTCAGAGGCTTTGGCATAGTCAATAAAGCAGAAATAGAAGTTTTTCTGGAACTCTCTTGCTTTTCCTATGATCCAGCAGATGCTGGCAATTTGACCTCTGGTTCCTTTGCCTTTTGTAAATCCAGCTTGAATATCTGCAATTTCTTAGTTCACGTACTGTTGAAGCCTGGCTTGGAGAATTTTGAGCATTACTTTGCTCACATGTGAAATGAGAGCAATTATGCAGTAGTTTGAACATTCTTTGGCACTGCCTTTCTTTGGGATTGGAATGAAAACTGATTTTTCCAGTCCTGTGGCCACTGATGAATTTTCCAGATTTGCTGGCATATTGAGTGCAGCACTTTCACATTTGAAAGAGCTCAACTGGAATTCCATCACTTCCACCAGGTTTGTTCATCATGATGCTTCCTAAGGCCCACTTGACTTCACATTCCAGGATGTCTGGCTCCAGGTGAGTGGTCATACCATCATGGTTATCTAGGTCATGAAGATCTTTTTTGTACAGTTCTTCTGTGTATTCTTCCCATCTCTTCTTAATATCTTCTGCTTCTGTTAGGTCCATACCATTTCTGTCCTTAATTGTGCCCATCTTTGCATGAAATGTTCCCTTGGTATCTCTAATTTTCTTGAAGAGATTTCTTTTTTTTTAATTTATAAATATTCTTTAATATGGAAAGGATTTTCACCATAATCATAAAAATAATACTTTTTCACTGAGGAAACATTTTTTAAAAATATGTAACTCCAGAGTAAAACTACCTATTATCACCAAGAGAAAACCTCCATTAAGACTTTGGCTTGGTAGGACTCCTTGGAGCACTCTTCTAGTTACTAGCTGAGATGCTGCCCGATCCAAGAACTATTAAATAAAGTCAACTAGGGCTCACTGAGCGCAGGCGGCTGCAGAGCCGGCCCACCGAGCGGGGCCGAGAAGAACCACCCCGCGTCCGAGGACAGGGGCGGCAGCCGAGAGAGCGGCAGAGAGTCCCGGGCTGTGACGGCGCAGGAACGCCGAGAGGAGACACCCCACCCACGAGGCCAGGGGCAGCAGACGAGAGCGCCAGGCTGCAACGGCGCGGGAACAGCTGAGAGGAGCCACTCCACCTCCCACCCAGCGCGACAGAGAGGAGCCACCCCACGTTGGAGGACGGAGACAGCGGCGCAGGAACAGCTGAGAGGAGCCACCCCACCTCCGAGGCCAGGGGCAGCAGCCGAGAGCACCAGGCCGCGACGGCGCGGGAACAGCCGAGAGGAGCAACACCTCGCCCGAGGTCAGGGTCGGGGCCGGGAAGAGCCACCCCCGCGTCCGAGGCCAGGGTCCGGGGCCGGGAGGGCCACCCCACATCCGAGGCCAGGGTCGGGGGCTGGGAAAAGCCACCGACCGACCAGCACTCAGCACAGGTGGCTGCGACGTCCAGCGCACCCAGCCCGCCCGAGAGGAGCCACCCCACGTCCCCACGTCCGAGGGCAGGGCCGGGGACCGAGAAGACCAACCCGCATCCAAAGATTGGTGGCCACGCCGACGTCTCTTGAAGAGATTTCCAGTCTTTCCCATGCTATAGTTTTCCTCTATTTCTTTGCATTGATCACTGAAGAAGGCTTTCTTATCTCTCCTTCCTATTCTTTGGAACTCTGCATTCAGATGGGTATATCTTTCCTTTTCTCCTTTGCCTTTAGCTTCTCTTCTTTTCTCAGCTATTTGTAACGCCTCTTCAGACAATGAATAAGATTAATTAGCTGATGTATCATCAGATACAAGGTGGCCAGAAGGGAGTGGGATCAAGTATTTAAAGTACTGAAAAAATGGATTGTCAACCAAGAATCCTGTGTCTAGCAAAACTATCCAACATAAATGAAGGAAAAATCAGGAAAATGAAGGGAAAATAAACAGAAACAGAATTTGTTGGTATAGGTCTACTCTTTAAGAAATACCAAAAGGAGTCCTTCAGGCTGAACTGAAAGGACGCTAGATAGTAAGTTGAATGCTTATTAAAAAAACAGTACTGGTAAAGGTAACTGCATAAATAAACATAAAAGTCAGTGTAAAGTTATTTTTGTAACTTTTCTGTTTGATTTAAAAGAACTGTATAAGCACTAGTTCTAAAACTGTTAATGTAAAAAATGCTTATCATGTATAAAGAAGTAATTTGAATGACAGGAATAGCTTCATGGAAAAGGGGAGGGACAGAGATTTTGTATACTATTGACGTTGGTTTGTATTAATGCAACTAGATTTTTAAAGTTAAGATATTAAAACAATTCCTGGGCAGCCATTAAGAAAATGACTCAAACTGGAGTAAGGAATTGATAGTTTCAGAAATCTCAGTGCTTTGACATGCAGTTTAGATGATGGGAGTGTGATTACGGATTATTTTTGAAGTTAAGTTCTATTTGACAATTTCTTTTATATACTGTAAGCAAGTTCAAGTATATTGTCTATGTACAATATTTTGGGTTCCTTCTAGATAGATCTTACTAAAATACACACAAAAAAACCTTCATAATCATCAATTCTCAGAACATTCCCATGAATTATGGGTTTATTTTTATTCCAGTTTTTAAAATGAGAAAACTGTACCACAGTGTTTAAGCTTTGCCTATTTCTTCTGTGTATGATTTTTGACATTGTGAGAATTGTAATACTCAAGCATTGGTTTTATAACATATCCCTCCTCTCCTAAAAGTGCTTAATGGCATATGTTTATTTTTTGATATTAAAATGAGTATGTTTAATAATTTTATGACAGCCCTCAGGTAGCTGTAGACAGTTAAAAATATCTCTCTGAGCTTGCTTAGCTTTCTTCCAGAACTAATTCCCAGAGACCTTCAGTGGGATGTGCTACATCTATCACAAAATGTGAATATCTATTGCCCAGAAGGTTGATTTTGGCTCAGGTAGAGTCTCTTAAGAGACTTAAGAAAAATTTCTTTCTTTTTTTTTTTTTTTAAGTAAGTATGGCACATCAATAAAGAAGGTCAATAATTTCTCTTTTTTTTTAATTTTAATTTTAATTTTTTCATCTCAGGTGTACATGAGTTCCCAATCTTGATAATTCTAATAATTTCTAATAGAAATGTCTGAATTTTAAAAGTGAATTATCTGTCAATGTGCATATTCAATGCATCCTTGAAAAAGTAAATTCAAATAAATATTCTTAAGAATTTACAATGTTCAAGGCACTGGGAGAGATTCAAAGATAGATAAAATGTGGTTCCTGCCCTCATTACGGCTTACTATTAAGGACAAGTGTGAAGGATTGTAATATGATTTTTTTAAAGTTGCCTTTTATATTAATGCTTTAAAACTAAGAATTACAGTCGAGTTTTAATATAGCCTAGCCTTTTGAAACTTACATAACTTAACTAACCAAATAAACTGCAGAATAGACTAATGAAGTTTCAGATAATAAAATCCCTTATAACTTAAAATATCAGTGATTTGTTTCTATGGGGAGAAAATCAGCTCTAATTTTGACTTACTTTCAGTTCTGTTTATTTGAGGAGGAGGTAATGTGGCAGACAAAATGACTAAAGGCTCTGAGCAGTTTTGCATAAATCTTGACTCAGCTGCAAATAGCAGAAAACAAGGACTTCACTGCTTCTGGGGGATGGCTATCAGGATCAGTGATGTCCAGCAGGCAAAGCAGGATTCCTTGTAAAGTAGGAAGCTAGTGAATGGGTGCTCTCAGAAGGGACTACATCTTCTTCTCTCACCCCCCAGGGATCTTAGTCTCCTTATTTAGCAATTGTTTACCAAGTTTAAAGAGCAAGTAGCTTAGCAATTTCATAGTAATGTTTCAGCTTAGAAGCAAACTATACATGACTGATAAAGGGAGAAAGGATACGTTTCTAGTATACAGATCAAGAAAGTGCTAGATTCAACTCCAGGAAGTCAGAGCATTCTCAAGGATGTTATGATAGCTAATTTATTTCTAGATGCACTTGTAAAAGTCTTTTATTTGCCCTTAC
>SJYA01003413.1:140161-159032 GCA_006410615.1 Neotragus moschatus
CTAGATACACTTGTAGAAGTCTTTTATTTGCCCTTACAACAACACCTCTATGCTATTTTAAGCAAATTTATTCAGTAATACATTAAATGATACTTTTTAAGTTATTTAATTTTCAGATCATGAAAAGTTAATTAAATGAACTGTCTTCAAAGATGACTGACCTAGATATTAGTTACTGTGGGAATAATGAGATTGATAAGGCTTCCCTGCCCTTAAGAAGTTTATATTCTAGTAAGATAGCAATTGGCTTCTCAGGTGGCTCAGATGATAAAGAATCCACTCGCAGTGCAGGAGACCCAGGTTCAATCCCTGAGTTGGGAAGATCCCCTGGAGAAGAGAACAACAGTCCTCTCCAGTATTCCTGCCTGGAGAATCCCATGGACAGAGGAACCTGGCAGGCTGCAGTTTATGGGGTTGCACACAGTCAGACACGACTGAGTGACTAACACTTTCACCTTCAAGAGAGCTAAGTTATACACTTAGATAACTGTACTACAAATACGTCTTACCTTATAGAGGGACAAATAAAACTTATAGAAGTTAGGAGGTGATGAGCCTGGATAGCAGGTTTTAGCTGAGATGACAGTGAAGAGTCATCTTGTTGATAGACATGGAGATGTTAAAGTAAAAATGAAAGTTATAAATCACCCATGTTTCCATAACGACTCTGGCCTTCACTGGAATAAGCCTGCACCTTTTTGAGCATTTGGTGTCAGTAGTTGCTGATCTGGGAATGACTTATGCTATGAGAAGTTAATTTTTTTAGCTTTGCTCTGAAGCAGAATCAGTGGTAAATGCTAGGTGTGGGGTTTTAAGAGTAGGTCAAAAGGAAGGGCCAGGGTAAAAGGTCAGATTAATTCAACAAAATCTGTGTCACAAGATATGCGAGACTGTGCCAGGGACGGCTGATGCGGCCCTTCTCCCTAGAGAACCTAGCTCACTCTCTAGCAGGTAGACACAGAGTGCCAGGTCAGTGGAAGAACCTATCCCTAAATCCCATCCCGTAGCCCTGGGGCCTTCTAAAGTGAGTGTAGGGGAATACATCAGATGGAAGATACTACTTTAAAATCTGGTGACAGGAAGACTGTGCCCCTGGAGTGAATTTTTTTTTTTTTTTTGAAGAGGTAGTATATATACATGGTGGGGCTTCCCAGGTGGCTCAGTGGTAAAGAATCCGCCTGCCAATGCAGGAAATGCAGGAGACACAGGTTCGATCTCTGGGTCAGGAAGATCCCCTCGAGGAGGAAATGGCAACCCACTCCAGCATTCTTGCTTGGGAAATCCCATGGACAGAGGAGCCTGGCGGGCTCCGGTCTACAGGGTTGCATAGAGTCAGATACAACTGAGCACACATGTATGTGATGTGTCCATAGTATGAAATTCAGACATCACAAGAGGACAGTAAGATGTAGCTCTCCCTCCTACCCCTGTCTCCCAGCTACCCAGTTCCCCTCCCCTGCTGCCACCAGTTTCTTGTGTATCTGTCTATAGATAATCTATGCATATGCTAGCACTTGTATACATATACATACCCTTTGTTTTGCACAAAAGTAGCATACTGTGCATACCCTTCTACACTTTTTTTTTGCAGTTAAGTGCCAATCTTGGAGATACTTTTACATCAGCACACTGAGAAATGCCTAGTTCTATTTTTTTCTTTTAGCTTTTTGTTATGAACTTATTATGGACTCACAGGATATTACAAAAATAGTCCAGAGAGCTCCCATGCACCCATCACTCAGCTTCTCCTGCAGGTGATGTCTTCCATAACTACAGTGTAGCACCACTGTATAATTAACTAGACTCCCAGTGCCTGTTTCTGTTTAATGCCTGCAGGATATCCTGTTGTATGGATGTGCCATGATTTATTTAACCAGTCCATTATCGATGAACATTTAGATTGAAGCATTACTAGCAGAGGGAAAGACAGGAAGCAAAGTTATGTATTCAGGGCCACTGCTAGCAGTACATTGTCTTTGTGTGAATTTGAAAAACAGTGCCCTCTCTGGGTGGATGCAGGAGCTGTAGGTGCATGGTTTGGAAAGCAAAATACAACCTGAGTGACTGCATTTAGCATTGCTACATGTATATCTCTTTGCACATAAGTGGAAATCCATATGTAAGATAAAAGAGTGTAATTTAAAATCTACAGCATGGCATCAGTGCTCCAATTTCAAACTTTGAAGCTGGCTTCTTTCTGACTTGGCATGTCCCCACATCCCTCCCTAATGCCTCAGTCATTGGATGTTTTCTATTAGCTGTATGCGTGTCCTTCTCCCGCATTAGATGGTAAACTTATTTGATAGCAGAGACCTGATGTCTTTGTCTTTGTATCTTCTTTCTTTTCCCCTTCTCACTCCATTTTTACCTATACAGGTAAAATATTGCTTTATATAAAAGGACTGAGTACATTTTTGTTTATATTTGTTCCTAAGGCAGAGAAATTAAGAGCAGTGAGTTTTTAAATCTGCCTCTCAATTCTTCAAGAGGTGTCACAAAGTTTTAAAATCAAAATTATTTTGAATGAAAATGCCCATACATGCCCTATTTGAGGAGAGAAAAAGAGTGTGTCATGAGGTCAATCAACTAATAATAAAGTGAAGTCGCTCAGTCGTGTCTGACTCTTTGCGACCCCATAGACTGTAGCCTAGCAGGCTCCTCCATCCATGGGGTTTTCCAGGCAAGAATGCTGGAGTGGGTTGCCATTTCCTTCTCCAGGGGATCTTCCCGACCCAGGGATTGAACCTGGGCCTCCTACATTATAGGCAGACACTCTACCATCTGAGCCACCAGGGAAGATAGCCCAGCTAATAATCTCAGAAGTCATTCAGTTGTGTCCCACTTTTTGCGACCCCATAGACTGTAGCCCACCAGGCTCCTCCCTCCATGGAATTCTCCAGGCGAGAATACTGGAGAGGGTTGCCATTTCCTTCTCCAGGGGATCTTCCCGACCCAGGGATTGAACCCGGGTCTCTCACATTGCAGGCAGATGATTTAACCTCTGAGCCACCAGGGAAGCCCCCCCCCCCAAAAATAAAAGTGAAAGTGAAGTCACTCAGTTGTGTCCGACTCTTTGTGACTTCATGGACACCAGGCTCCTCTGTCCATGAGATTTTCTAGGCAAGAGTACTGGAGTGGGTTGCCATTTCCTTCTTCAGGGAACTTCTCGACCCAGGGATCAAACCCAGGTCTCCCACATTGTAGACAGACATTTTACCATCTGATCCACTGGGTACTGCAATTTCAAAAATATTAAGCATTAAAGTACTGAAAGGAACAAAATCAAATAGTTGAACTCCTTGTAAAATTGTAAGCAGGTTATTGGGTTTTGGTTCCACTGAATATTGAACTGTGGGAATAAAAATAATCCTTCATAAGGGCATTTTAAGAACTCGTATAATAAAGAAATATATACTATTATAGATAAAGCATTTTAAAGCTCTATTCACAAAGAACCTGAATGTATTATATACATGTATTATATGCTTATGTTTCATATGTACCATTCTGAGAAGTTGCATAAATCTTGTGCCCTAAAAATACCCAGTTTCATCAGGTTTTAACTTTGATTTAGGATGAAAATTGTCCATTTTTACCACTGACATTTTTGTTACTGTTAAGGTAGAAATATTCTATGAAATTTTAATTGCATTAAGTATTTCATTAAAACTTACATCATTAGAACCATACACAGTACATAGCAATACTATTATAAACACACAAAGAAGAATGGAAATGTATTGTTTTTTTAAACCACCTTCTATTGTGTAGAATTTATATTTCCAGTGTATCAATACATAAATACAGTTTAGTAGGCTAACCATATAGCCTGATTGGCATAAATCTTACACGAGTAACAAGTTAAAATAGATAATAGTAGTTGCAGAATAACTTGATTTTTTTCTTGTTGTTTTTGAGGCAAGGAAAATGGCTTTATCTGGCAAGGCGGCTGACTGAGAAGATGACAGACTGATGTCTCAAAGTAACCATCTTGTTGGGGTCTGGATGCTAGGTTCTTTTATAGAAGCAAAGAGAGAAACAATGAGGAACTAAAGTCAAAAGGCGGATTAGAGATGGAGAAGCAGTGGTGAAGTAAAGTAAAAATGGTCTTCAGTCTTGTAAAACATCCCCAGGAATGGCCAGCCTTTGGAAGGGGTCTGTTAATCTATTTGTAATCATTCACAGATAGGCTTCCCTGGTGACTCAGTCAGTAAAGCATCTGCCTGCAATGTGGGAGAGCCAGGTTCGATCCCTGGGTCGGGAAGATCCCCTGGAGAAGGAAATGGCAACCTGCTCCAATATTCTTGCTTGGAGAATTCCATGGACAAAGGAGCCTGGTGGGCTACAGTCCATGGGGTCACAAAGAGTCAGACACGACTGAGCAACTAACACTTTCTCTTTCACAGGTGAGCAGGGTCAAATTATCTCTCTATGAGCAGAATAACTTGATTTTGAAGATTAAGTCTATAGCATAGGCAGTGAATGGATCTGACATCCATTTTAGGTAGTTATGTATGCTTATGTACAATATTTTAGGAGGTAAGGGTTGAGGAAGTTGTACTGAATAAAACTGGGGAAAGTGTTCACAGTGAATTAACAAGTGAGAATTGCTTTGCCAGCAGCACATAAATATTTTTTCATTACAGGGAGTACTGTTACTAGAAGAGAATTGAAGAAGACATTTGTTTTCCTTGATTGTTTGATGTAAATAATTTTTTGTACCAAATCAACAAACTACTGTGGGTTCATTTTGAGACAGAACATTGTTATCTTGAGGCTTTGTCATCCTGATGTTAACTATAATGAGTTTTTACCTGTATTCCAGGAAATAAAGCAAGTTGGATTGATTCCAGTAGGTTTTATTTTTCGGCTTTCGTGCTAAAGTCAGATTGTGTGCGACTCTGAATCATGGTTCTATAAATTCTTGGCTATACTAAGTAAATTACAGTATATCTTCCAGTACAATTATAAGAATGCTGTAACATGCAGGAATCTTTTTTAGAGTGTTTTTATGATTAAAGATTCATTTCCTTCTGAACTTGGCTGGATAGGTTTTCATTCAGCTAGTATTGGAGATCATTGTCAACTACCACTTGAATGCCCTCTATGTACTTGACCGTTTACTGTGGACAAATAGGAGTTTAAGAATGGTTTGGCAAGCTGTTTTATAAGGGATGAATAGGATGGGCACATTTACATTGTAAGCATGTGTGTTTATGCACACACACATTTCATGTTAATCTTAGTCTGGAGACTTTCACTATACAGTTCATAGAATAATTTACCAACTTGCTCTTGTACTGGGACATACGTAAGTAAACATCTTTTCTATTTAACCAGGTGGCTATTTCTATGGCTATGATGTATGTCTCAAATTATAACTTGATGTAACGAAATTTTACATGTATATATGTAATCGCCTCTCATTATCCCTGCCTCCGTAAGGGACCTTAAGGCAAATAGTGCAAAACAGTAATTTCTTTGCCTTCTTTTCTTGACTTTTCCCCTCATTCTGTGAGCTATTTATATGTACTTTCCTTATCATGCTCCAGTGCCTTCACTGGAGTGGCCATACCCCGGGCCAGTACCTGAAAGAGGGGAAACGGCCACACGTGGGTGATGGGGAGTTGGGTATTCATGATTATACATGAAAATGGGGGAGGAATATTAGTCATGTTGACATTAATGGACTTATTTGTTGGAGAAGCATTAATGGGAGATTTTGAATTATGTTTCAAATGATAAGAATTTAGAATTTGATTTGGGGGGAGAGCATTAGACACTCTAACCAGTGAGGATCACAGAGTTGATTTATTTTTATTTAGGGAACGATCAGGAAATGAGGATATTTGAGAAGTATAGAATCAGGAGAGGGAATAGTGGAGAAGCTTGAAATGAAAGCATTTGTTCATTCATTTTGACTTGATTTCTGACCTGTTAGGAAATATTGGTATAGGAGTTATACAGTTGAATCAGAGTGAGAGATTCAGTTCAGTTCAGTTGCTCAGTCATGTCCGACTCTTTGTGACTCCATGGACTACAGCACACCAGGCTTCCCTGTCCATCACCAACTCCCAGAGCTTGCTCAAACTCATGTTCATTGAGTTGGTGATGCCATCCAACCATCTCATTCTTTGTCATCCCCTTCTCCTCATGCCTTCATTCTTTCCCAGCATCAGGGTCTTTTCTAATGAATCAGTTCTTCACATCAGGTAGCCAAAGTATTAGAGTTGCAGCTTCAGCATCAGTCCTTCCAGTGACTATTCAGCACTGATATCCTTCAGGATTGACTGGTTTGATATCCTTGCAGTCCGAGGGACTCTCATGAGTTTTCTCCAACACCATAGTTCAAAAGCATCACTTCACAGGTAAAACAGTCATTGTTGAAGAGAACATTAGAATAGTTTAGCCCAGAGAGGACTCTGTTCTGTGTAAGGATTCGCTGTGAAGTTAAATTCATGAGGAAAGAAGCAGTATAGGGCTTCTCCAGTGTCTCAGCAGTAAAGAATCTGCCTGCAATGCAGGAGTCAGAGGAGATGTGGGTTCGATCCCTGGGTTGGGACGATCCCATGGAGGGGGGCATGGCAACCCAATCCGGTATTCTTGGCTGGAGAATCTCATAGATAGAAGAGCCTGGTGGGCTACAGTCCACAGGATCACAAAGAGTCAGACCCAACTAAAGTGACTGAGTATGCACACACACAATAGGTACAGATAATAGCACAAGAAATGGTATAGTTTAGCATTTTACTGAATGATATGGGTAGTGATCTAGAGATCATGCTACGCTTCCAGTATTCATCCAAAGAGAAGGACTGTGCCATTTCCCAGTGGATTTAGAGAGCTCTGTCAGCCACACCTATGAAACATTGCTGAGTAATGTCTATATTTTTGCTTCCAAGTATAATCTGGTGATCTCTGTTTTTTTTCTCATCTTCTGAATGCAAAATCTAACTCTTGAAATTCTGGTAGAATTTGTGGGGAGAAGTCAAGAACAGTACTATTTGCCAAGAACTTAGGTGTCATGTACTCTTTTGGGTGTTTTACACACTTGCTCCCCCACCCTGTCCCTGTTTCTCCACCAGAGTAAATCTTCTATAAGGGTATATGCAGGTGAGTGAGAAGGCATTCTGCTGAGAGAGAATTCTCCACCCTGCCAAAGCCTCTGTCCCCTAAAAATGTCCAAAAACAATGGTGCTCCTTCAGCTTTTTGGCTGGGAACTTTTCTAGCCTTCTTCCTTGCTTTTGTTATATCTTCAATTTATGCTGTCTGGTGGCTCCAAGCCACAGATCTTGAGCTACTTTCCCCAGTCATGATCCACCTCTTTCTTGCTTGCCTGAGCTCCCACACCAAGTGTGTTTATTCTGCCCCCTCACTCCTCATTCACAGCTATTTTAGCATTTACTGTTTTATGTTAAATTTTATTTATGTAGTTTTTCTTCTTCACTTACTAGACCGTGAGCTCCTGATGAGGAAGGATGATCTTTGTCATTTCTGATCCCTAGTGGATAGCACAGAGTAGGGAAGCTGCTTCACCATGATTTGTTGTCTTAAATTCACCCTCTCAACTGCAGTTTAATCTTGTTTATCCTTGTGGGGTGATGACCCTCTAACCCATTCTTTCTGTTGAGAAAGAATGAGGCCAGGAACACCTCTTAGCTTTCTTTGTAGTCTCTCTTAATCCAGGCAACGCATGCACTCCAGATAATAGTCTGAGTCCTCCAACAGCTGAGTATTCCCCACTCTAACCTGTTCTGCGTGGTGCCATGTATACCAGTAACTTCAAAGATTGAGATACAAGAAATGGTTGAGGTGAGGAATTCTGAGCACTAGTTATACACACTAATTTCTTCCCTAGAATGATGATACCTGGGAAAACAGGGAGTCCTTGGCCACTGGAGGAGCTATCAGCCATTCCATATTGAAATTAGATCAAATGACACTAATTGCTGTCACTCTGACTGATCAGATGCGTTCTCTCCAAGTACAATGACAAGGTGGCCTCTCTTTTCCAGGGTTGGAAAGGAAACCAGAACAATTTGAAAGTTGTTACTCAACTAGGTTTGGAGAGCCAGCCATTTCCGTAAATGAAAGATCCTCTGAAAAACAATGCCTGCTCAGTCTTAATCACACTAGATGACTGCACCAGAGTGTCTCTGCATTTTGATTTCTATTTGGGAAAAGCATCTCAGGAAGGAAAATTGATACAGTAGTAGAAAGAAGTGGTTTATCCTTCATTCCACTCTTTTGGTATCCTACTGTTAAATTCTCGTAGGTAGAATTATTTTCTCTCCCTTAAACCTGATACTTGGATGGGAAGGTAAATTGTTCAAACTCACCTACTTGTGACTGACTTGATAGTAGCAGGTCTCATAATTGACAAAAATCACTGGCAGTAAGGCCATTAATTCTCTAACCAGTCCAGTTTTTGTAACCAGTGGTTATAAAGTTCTGCTTAACTGTCTATTGGATCTTAAAAAACTATGAATTCCTGACCATGATTTAGTATTGAAGGACCTTTTGTCCCTCCTTACCATCAAGGGCAGTGAAGTAGTCCAAAAGTACACTTGAGCTGGTATTTTAAAAAAAGCAACAGTAACTAATATAAGATATTTGGGATAAGCCTGATGATCTTTTACCAAGGTCTCCAGATTTTGGCCAGTGAATTTATAAAACCCAAAGGGTCTGGTGAAAACGGAAGAAAGAGAAGATGGCCGTATGTAACTTCTCATGAATGCTCTAAGTTTCTAGGGGTCATGTGCCCATACAGCCTTCATTACTCAGGGTGAGTCATAACCAGAGCCTGTATGGAGGTATTGTGAAACTTTGTGCAGTTCTTTAGCCATACTGGTGTTGGTTTCTTTTAAAAATAGACCATTTCCAGACAGTAACCATATATTCTGAAATTCCCAGGACAGCCCTGGTTTCAGTTTGTCCCATTGTGTCCCTAAGTATACTCATATTCATCAGACACTGTACCAATTTTTGGTTTGGAAAATATAGACACCAGACATATAAGGACTTCCTTCTTGCTTTCTGAGAAGAGTCCATCATGGCCTAGCCTTGCTCTTCTAACCTGCTATTTTCACTGCCGGCAGTTCTCTCACCCATAACAAGAAAGCTCTTTTCCATTCCCATCTTGCTTCCTCTCTTTAACCCTTCATGACTTAACTTCTTTTTTTCTCTTAGGCATCTCTTTGCTCAGGAGTCTAGCAAGCAGTATATCTTTACACTCTCACAAAGCTACTTGTATCCTAGCATGTAGGTGATACCCTTTATTTTCCCAGGACCTTCTTGGAGGTTGAGAACTGTTTCTGTGAGATCCTCATCTTCACAGGCCTCCACAACAGATTCAGTAAGAAGAAGCTGCCACTATCATTTATGGAGTGTTTCATATATTTTAGAACTTACGTAAATTAAAAAAAAAAAATCTCATTCAGTCCTTCCAAACTGTGAGGTTGGTATTATTCTTTTCTCACAGATAAAGAAACATGCTTAAGTAAGTTGTGCAAGATCCTTCCTTCATAGCCTGCATTTGGAAATCCTTACTCCATTCCAGGTAAAATGTTAGTTGTGTGCATACCAGGCTCAGAATCGTGGATAACCTGGCCAAACATTTCAATGCCATACTAGAAAAGAACCTTTACCTTTATACTTCCCTGAAGCAGAAAATGTATATTTCTGTTCTCTTGTTACATCCCAGCATCCTAAAACTTGAGCATGCATGAAAATCCCCTGGAGGGCTTGTGAAAATGCAGGTGGCTGACTCTACTCCCAGAGTGTCTGATTCAGTAGGTCTGGGGTGGGACCTGAGAATTGAATTTCTAACAAGTTCTCAAATGATCCTAATGCTGCTAGTCCAGGGACCACACTTTGAAAATCATTGTTATACAGATCATTATTCAACATTTGTTGTGGTCTGGGCCCTATGCTAAGCAGTGGGGATATAAAAGTGAAAAGGGGGCAGATAGGGCCTTTGTTCTCCTAGAGTTTATAGTCTAGTGGGAGAACTGAACTAATTTTATTTGCGTTAAGTAAACAGCATCAACATGAAGAATAAGAAAGTTGCTGTCCTCTACTTTGGGCTTTTCAGGTGGCTCAGTGGTAAAGAACCCGTGTTCCAATGCAGGAGACACGGGTTTGATCCCTGGATTGGGACGATCCCCTGGAGGAGGGTGTGACAAGCCACTCCAGTATTCTTGTTTGGAGAATCACATGGACAGAGGAGTCTGGTGAAATATGGGGTCACAGAAGAGTCAGCCATGATTTAGTAACTGAACAACAACATCCTCTACTTTAGATAGGTTGAGAGAAAGTCTCTTTGAGGAGATGCTGTTTAGTCTAAGACTTAAAGGATATGAAGAGTTCATTAAAGCTTTCAGCATTGGCCTTTTTTAGCTCCAACTTCTGTTTCCATCACTGGTGATGACTACCTTGGGAGAACTCCATGAATTTCAGAGTGACCTCTGGGCAGTTCATTCCTTGGCACTTTCCGTGGCCTGGGCCAAGTTTGATTGCATACTTCCTTCATGACTATTTCCCTCCCCTCTACTTAACCCTCGCACCCCTGCAATATAGCTACAGGGGTCAGAGAAATTTGAAGGGTAGAATTTTGTCTTCTGGCTCCATCTAGATCACATTCCTTGCTATCTTATGGCTTAGGAAGAATACATATCTAGGATAGGGCCTGTGAACTTACCATTCATGACCACTGCCTTTACTTTATAACTATTTATCAGTGACATCCTAAGATTCTATTTTTATTGCCACTTGGCAAATTTGCCCAGAAAGAGGTGTCGGCATAGGAATCCACATGACTCCCTAGCTACTTGATGTTGAGTTTCTTTAAAGAAGATTCCCTGATTCCTGTGTTCTAAGAGGATGCTTTCTGCTTTCCAAAAGCCCGTCAGAGCAACACAAACCAAACCTGCTTTCTAGTTAGATTGACCAAACCTGGAAAAAATTCTAGGTGTTTGAAGATGACTTTGGTCCCATCTGCTCTTATCTCTAGCCCTCTGATTTTTAGTTCTGATTTTAACTCAGACTTTTAGTTTGATAATGTATCCTTTTTTGCTCTGGATCTTCCCTGCCCTGGGTTAACTAGCTTTTGCTTAGAACCCTCCCACGTATAGAACCATTTCCTAGATATTCACTTTTATTGTGTTTTGATGAAACATTTCTGCTGGTATTGTGTTGCTGTAGAGGTGAAGGGACTCTTACTAGATATTTCTCTGGGTGTTTTCAGGGAGGGCATTTCTTTTGACCTAGGTATACTTTTTGAGATAACGGATTTCCTTAGTCACCCGTCTATAAATCTCTGAACCCTAGGATGTTTATCACATGGGAAATACTGGAAACTGACTTTTCTGGTTGCCAAGGATATCCTGAGTTTACTTAAGTCTTTTAAACAGTCATCCAGTGCTTGCTTCATGGGCTCTGATGTCTCTTATACCCACCTAAGTAGGAGTCATATTTAACTACTTCACCTAGATTGAGAATCACCTTTTCCCTATGTATTCAGAATCTTACTATTAATCTGTGTCCTGACGGTATAGAGTGGATCAGCAATTTTTGTAAACCCTTATATCAACCACAAGAATGACTAAAATAATAAAAAAGGAAATGGGGAAATGGTATGCAAGCTCACTCATATCTGAAGATGATAAAATTTTTGTGTGGCTTTGGAGTCAGCTAACCATGGGTGATAATGTCAGGTCTTCCTCATACTAGTAAGCAACTTCTCAGCCTCAGTTTTCTCATCTGTAAATGCGGATAATAACACCTTTTTAAAAAGAGTTACTGTGGATAGTACAATGCATTATGGAAACACTTAATATATTTGACTCATACTTTGCTCTCATTTGATTTTCCCTGGTGGCTCAGACAGTAAAGCGTCTGCCTACAATGCCTACCATGTGGGAGACCTGGGTTCAATCCCTGGGTCGGGAAGATCTCCTGGAGAAGAAAATGGCAACCCACTCCAGTATTCTTGCCTGGAAAATCCCATGGATGGTGGAACCTGGTAGGCTACAGTCCATGGGGTCGCAAAGAGTTGGACACGACTGAGCGACTTCACTTCACTTGCTGTCTTTGAGGGCTTCCTGGGTGGCGCTAGTGGTAAAGAACCCGCCTGCCAATGCAGGAGACATAAGAGATGCAGGTTCAGTCCCTGGATTGGGAACATCACCTGGTGGGGAGCATGGCAGCTCAGTCCAGTGTTCTTGCCTAGAGAATCCCATGGACAGAGGAGCCTGGCAGCTACAGTCCATAGGGTCGCAAAGAGTCAGACACCACTGAAATGACTTAGCATTCATGCTCTCATTGAATGTTAACACTCAGTTTCCTCCTTAGTGTTCTTAACATCCTGAACCACTTAACTGGGCATGGCACAGTCTCTCATGGTGCACCTATCAGCACCAGAATCTTACATTTCCCCAGACATGAAATCCATTCAAGAACCACCTGTGAAATTATAATACTTATTAGAAGAAATTATGATACTCCAGTATCCCTACTTCTCCCAGGTATGCCAGGAAGGAAATGAAATGTTATTGAGAGGCTACTTATTAGCGGTTTCATTGGTCAAAAATGATAACATTAATAATTGTACCTTTACTGATACAGCATTGTAATAGTTGGCAGTTTCGGGATCTTCTAAATGGCTAGTGTTCTTGGATCCCTATAGCAGCCTATCAAGCAGACAGTGCAGTTGCCTACGTCTTGCATATCGGTGTCTGAAGATGAAGGAAATGGAATGACTCCTTCATGGCCTTCTGACTTGAATGGTGGGGTGGAGCCCTGGGCCTGTGTCTTCAGATGCCTCATCTTGATTTCTGTTTCCTCCTCACTCTACCTGTGCATTTTTATCCTGCTGTAGCACATTGATCTGAACTCTGTCTGAGGTTCAGATACATGACTGACTCTATGACTAGCATTCTAAGAACCAAACGTCTCGTAGATTTCCCCCTGATTTTATCCCTAAGACATTTACCTCCCTAAAGGATATCTCTAAAGTGTGAAAGTTTTGCACTGTTCCTAGGGGCCTGAGAAAGGTGTTTATGCTTTTGATATAAATTCTGTGTGCCACACTTAGACATCCACTACACATTCCTAGATGCACAACAAAGCTCTTTTAGTGTGATTCTCAATCTTTTAGATTAAATTATTTTATTCATCCTACAAACATATACTTAACCTTTGCTGTGTGCCCCGGGCTAGGAGTACAGCAATGCAAAAGGCATGTACGCTCTTGGAGCTTACCATCTGGTGGGTAGACAATAAACAAATAGGTAGTGATATGTGCTATGAAGAAAAATAAAGCACTTAAATTTTTTTTCTCAAACCATGAGATTATTAAATTGCAGTAGCTATCAGTGACCCCTGTAAGACTTTATAAGTCAGAAAAGGGATGTTGCCTCTGACAGCTCTTAGTTCCTGCCTTCCTTTGCATTCTTTGGACTAAAACCTTGCTTTCTTACACATGGTTGTGAGAAACCCTGATGAAATTGGATTTTAAGGACACAGCCAAGCACTTAAGACAGACTGAAGAGGAGAAATATAATCTTGCAACAAATACATTTAGGGTTGTGTTTATCTTTTATTCTTTGAGTGTAATGCCTTGCTTTATAGTATGTTACATGAGGAACATTGAAAATAGGTGGATTTTAAAGTATTGATTCAACTATGCTACATGTAACAAAACACAGTATAAAAAGCACCCTCCTCAGATGCTTCTAGTTTTATGGTGTAAGGCTGCAGAAGTTCTTTCTGACATAAGTGTTTTAGAAGTTTTGAAGAACAGGGAGTCTAAAAGTTGGAAAGAAGCCAAATATACTTGAGTTTAATTTTTAAACTATAACTGCCGTTTGACCTTAAATTAAGACAGTCTGTTTCCATTGTGGTGTTTTACCGGTTTAACAATGAGAACATTTAAAGCAGCTGCCACCAATTAAAATGATTCAGAAATGCTGGTTGTAAATAAATATTCCTGAAGTTTTAACTCAATGAAGTCAGTCTGTTTTTTGTTTTTGTTTTTTTTTTCCTTCAGTGGGCACTGTCTTTATGGAAAGCAATTTTGTAGAATGCATCAAGAGCTCAAAAATGTTCCTACACTTTGAACTGTAATTGTGTTTCTAAAAAAATTTATCCTTAGAAAATAAATCTGAGCTCTGGATAAACTTTAATGCACAGAGATGTTCCCCACAGTTTTCATAAGAGAGAAATGATTACCTAAATTATGGTATACCCATATGATGGAATAGAGCTATTAAAATATTTTTGAAGAATCTTAACCATGTAGGAAAATATTTATGCAATTTAGTTGAAAAATAAACTATGCAGTTTGACCATGCAGTATGATCTTAACCATGTGAAAATATTTTCACAGAAAAAGGCTGTCAGGAAACATTGTAAGTTTTCATTTTCTTTAGGTTGTGAGATTATGTGTGGTTCATTTCCACTTTTCTGTATTTCTTAAAAATTTTTTACAGTGAACATATATTACATTTATAGTGAATCAAAATATGTGTTTTGATCCTTTTAGTGGGATGCTTTTTATTAATACCCAGTCCATTTATACTTATTATGACATAATTTTTTTCCAGCTTTTCACTTGTAGAACATTTCTTCTTTCTAGGGAAGTTTTATGTTTTTAATATTCTGTTTAGTTTTTATGATATACATAGTCAGTGTCATAGTCAGGGCTTCCCTGGTGGCTCAGAGGTTAAAGCGTCTGCCTGCAATACGGGAGACCTGACTTCGATCCCTGGGTCAGGAAGATCCCCTGGAGAAGGAAATGGCAACCCACTCCAGTATTCTTGCCTGGAGAATCCCATGGATGGTAGGCTACAGTCCATGGGGTCGCAAAGAGTCGGACACGACTGAGCGACTTCACTCAGTCAGTCAGTCAGTGTCAACAGTTTTATTTATGCTTGCTCTAATTTCTAGGTGTTCTTCTTTAAAGCCAATAATTCAGTTCCACATTGGAACACTAATTTTTAGGTGGTTTATATCAAACAACACACATACATTCATGCATGCTTAGTCACTCAGTTGTATCCGACTCTTTGCAACCCCATGGACTGTAGACGGCCAGGCTCCTCTGTCTATGGGATATTCCAGGCAAGAATACTGAAGGGGGTTGCCAGTTCCTTCTCCAGGGGATCTTCCTGATCCAGGGATCAAACCTGCCTCCCCTGTGGCTCCTGCCTTGGCAGGTGGATTCTTTACCACTGAGCCACCTGGGAAGCCCCATATATATTCATGGTATGTGGTGAAGAGAGATGGCCTGAAGCCACAATGCCTGGGTCCAAATTGTGGTCCTATTACTTAGTAGCAGTGTGATCACTGACAGGTTAATTGTTCTCTCTGCTTCTCAGTTTCCCTATCAGTAAAATGGGGGATAATAATAATATCTACCTCATAAGGTTGTGGTAGGAATTTAAAGAGTAATTACATATAAACACTTGAGAAAGTCCTGGCACATAGAAAACAGTCAGTAAAAGTTAAGTAGTATATATACACAAACATATATTATGTTTAAATATGTTAAAATATTATGATCGTTTCTAAAATGATCTTTTTTATCTGTCTTACTCTTTTTTACAGTTGGTAATCGGTCAGTTTTCTTTTCATGCTTTGAAATTATTTTTTAAAGTTACCATATTTTCAGCAGTAGAAACCTTATTGATTAGTTTTCCAATCATATTTTCTTTTTCCATATTTGGAAGTGATCATCGTTCATGTGAGATGGAATGATGGTTGGTTGGTTTTATTTTAAGTATAAAACTTCTATTTATATACAAATAGTTAATGTATTCGTTACCAGTTATTCTCATCTATTAAATTATTTATTAAAGTGCTGCTGCTGCTGCCGATAAGTCGCTTCAGTCATGTCCGACTCTGTGCGACCCCAGAGACGGCAGCCCACCAGGCTCCCCTGTTCCTTGGATTCTCCAGGCAAGAACACTGGAGTGGGTTGCCATTTCCTTCTCCAATGCATGAAAGTGAAAAGTGAAAGGGAAGTCGCTCAGTCATGTCCGACTCTTAGCGACCCCATGGACTACAGCCCACTAGGCTCCTCCATCCATGGGATTTTCCAGGCAAGAGTACTGGAGTGGGGTGCCATTGCCTTCTCCGACTAAAGTGCTAGAAATGCTATTTAGTAGAGAAGGAAGAGGATGGGCAGGTAAGTGAGAGTGTATCTGCAAGTAATAAAACTACATTTGTGTCATTTTAAACTCTATAATTCAGACTTCTCTAATTCAAATTGATCTTCCCAGACAGATTTGGGGTAAAAAGAGAGCTACCTTTTAGTGAATCATGCACTGGGCTTACATATATATGTATATGTAAAATACATAATATGTTATATATAATATATATAAAATACACTATGTTATGTATATTACATATATATTACACTTATGTATATTATGTAATTTTGTAGTCCACATGAGAACTATTTTATTATAAGTAAAATAATCATTTGCCAATTGTTCTGTCTTATATTACAGAATATATTCCTATGGAAAACAATTTGGATTTAACTGATTAACTGCTCTTTATAGCTAATAATTTTGCCATTGCTCAGTTTCACTTCCTTTAAGAAGAGGTGCTTTTGTGTTATGTTTACATTGTCAGAATGAAGAAAGACACTGGGCAAGTTTGAAAGCATGTAGCTGGTTACTGAAAGACTCTAATAAAAAGATTTTTCATCAATCTAGCAGTATACAGCTGAGACCAATAGAGTCCAGACATCTGCGTCTTTAACTGGAAATTTGTATGGAATGTGTGTGTGTGTTTGTATAGTGTTAATTCCAAGAAAATGTTGGAGAAGTAGGCCTGATAAGAAATAACAGTTTCCCTGGTCTTTGGTTGTATAGCTATATAGAAACTCTGGACTGAGTATTAAGTTCCATATGTGCAATTTCAGATCTGTAAGTAGAACACTCTGTGTGTGCATGTGTGCGTGCTCAGTCGTGTCCAACTCTTTGTGACCCCATGGACTATAGCCCGCCAGGTTCTTCTGTCCATGAGATTCTCCAGGCAAAAATACTGGAGTGGGTTGCCATTTCCTCCTCCAGGGATCTTCCCGACTCGGGGATGAAACCTGCATCTCTCGTGTCTCCTGCACTGGAAGGTGGGTTCTTTACCGTTGCGCTACCTGGTTTAAAATAAAGTATTGTTTTTTATCTGTGGGATTTATCTAAAAAGCAAAGTTTTGGGAACTGTTCTTTCTGGTTTTAAATAAGAGGACTAGGTGGACAATAGGGGAAAAATCTAGCTTTCAGGGATGAGCGTGTACAATAGCTTAGGTGGCAAAGCTTGCTTTCTTGTATTGACATGATGAAGCTGAGTAGGTCACTCTCATTTCCAGACGCTATACACCACCATTAGGTAGTTTGTGGTCGGCTGTGTACCTAGCAGTTCAGCTGGAGGCTTTTTAAACCTGAACCTTTAAATATACAGAGGAAGTTGTTATTCTGGTGCCTGTTGGTAGGGCTGCTGTGTTCTTTCTTATCTTCCCAGGGAGTTAGGTCCCTTTGTTTAGCTTCTGTTTCATTTGTTTATAAAGTTGTAGACTTTGAAGTAGGCAGTTATATAGGACTGACTAAAGAGAAGTGTACAGCAAGAAGATAAGCAATTTTCCATCTCACTTCACTACGTCATTACCTGGTTTCTCAGTCAGTGTCTTTCAGGGATTTTGCTTTTTTTCTCTGGCTTACTTCCTGCTATCTTAATTTTCTTTGGAAACACGTTGTTCTGTGCCTCCCACGTTAGTGGTTCAGTTTACTTTTTGAACATTGAACTTTCATGATGTTGCCTGACGTGTTGGTGGGAAATTTTTTAAAGTAATTTTGGATATGATAATTTAATGGCACATATTACAGAATTTTTTTCTGGTTTGTTCCATCAGAAGAGATTTTTTGTGTATCTGATTTCCTTAATGTGGAGTTCCTGTGTTTAAGCGACTGCCCTTCTATAGATGTGGCATTGTGATTGCAAGATTTATGCCAAGACCGATAACCTCAGTTTTTATCTTGTAGTGAGGTAAATAACTGAGCCCTGAGATCGTTTAGTCATCATAGCTGAAAAAACAACCCTTTAAAAATAGTAATAACAAAATGTACATACATCAGACATCATTCATAATTATTGATGACTTCCTCAAGATTTTTGTAAGTGTTGTAAATAAGGTTGTCTGGAGTGCATTTTTTGTTGTTGTTTTAACTTGTATGAAAGAATAAGAGGAGAGCTATTTTTGGCATGGGCTTAAAGAAGGAAATATCAGAGTGACTGGTAACTGACACTTTTGTCAAGTTCAGTTTATACTTGACTGCTTTGATTTTTTTATTTCATTACGTTGGATTTTAGTGTTCTGGATTTGATATTTTTAAGAGTGACATCTCTAACCTTTTGGTTCTGAGTACTGCATTGCCTCTGAAATTGGTTGAGTCACTTCATATTCTTCTAAAAGTGCACCAGCTGTCAAAGCTGAAGAGATGTGTCCCTTTGCTTTCTGCTTCCTGAACCATTTTCCTGCTTACTGTGGTCGTCTACTATTTGTAGAAGGCTTTTTCCACATTTAGTATGTGAAACTAACCACAGAGTTTGACCCTTAAGTGACTCAGTGTTAAAAGGCTTTGAGACTTCCACTGTGGTCCACCAAGGAGTAACTGGTATAAAACGTGTTCCCTTCTGCCTCATATACCCCACAAACAACTTGCAACTGGACAAAAATATATGAAACAGTGTTTCCAGACATTGGGCAACAGATAGCACAGGACTGCGATTTCTGAGAAAAACAGAACAAAGAAAACGAGTCCTGCAGTCACCCTGGCTTTCTGTCTGTAGGTAGTTTCTGGACCA
>SJYA01003413.1:159728-172411 GCA_006410615.1 Neotragus moschatus
ACCACGTAAGAGTTATTCCTTAGTAGGAGCATTAATGTAGTCATAGAATAAAACATACTTTGAACCCAAAGTAACACAACTTAAAAATTAAGCCTTGAAAAATAATTATTCACAAAACATTTAGATGCACAACAGAACAAGCTTCAATAATCTTTAAAGGAAGACAGTAAAAATACAGGGCTTTCCTGGTGGCTCAGAAATAAAAGCACTCAAAAATACAATGATTATAATAGCTGATATCCAGAAAATTACTTGACATTCCAAGAAGCACTAAAATGTGACCCATAAGCAAGAAGAAGTCAAGTCAGTAGAAACTGAATGAGAAATAACAGTTACAGAATTAGCAGACAAGGACTTCAAAGCAACTTGTGCTGAACAATTGAAAGATAAACATCGATGGAATGAGGAAAGAAATTCAACACAGAAGCAAATAGAACTCCTGGAACCAAAAAGTACACTATATAAAGTGACAGATTCACTGGATGAGATTAATAGATTAAATTGCAAAAGAAAGGATTAATGCATTTGAAGACAAAACAACAAAAGTATCCAATCTGAAACAGAGAATGTAAAAAAACTGAAGAAAGAGAAAGCCTCAGTGGTTGATACTGTGGACAATATCAGTCAGACTAACATGCATGTAATTGGAGTCCCAGAAGGAAAGGAGAGACAGGAATAGGCAGAACAATAGTTGAAAAAATAATGACAAAAATTCCAGTTATTATGGAAAATATAAATTAACAAATCCAAAAAGCTCAATGAACCCTAAGTAGGATAACCCCAAAGAAAACCACTCTGAGATAATCAAATTGCTGAAAACCAGTGAATAGAGGGAGCATTGAAAAAAGAAGCTGGGGGGAGGGGAAAGAAACAGTACATATGGAAGAACAAAGATAAGAAATCATCCACATCAGAAACGGTGCAAGTGAGAAGACAATGGCATGGCGTCTTTAAAGTGCGAAAGAAAAAAAAGTACTGCCAACCTCAAATCCTGTCTCCAGTGAAAATCTTCTTAAAAATGAAAGCCAAAATAAATGAAGGAGAAATATATTTTTTCAGACAAAAAATTGTCACCAGCAGACCTGAAATATTAAAAATTTCTTCAGGCTGAAGGAAAATGATACCAGATACCACCTGAATCTCTAGAGGTAATGAAGAGTTCCAGATAAGTATGATAAGTGGGGGATGAATATGAAAGACTTCTGTTCATTTAAAAATTTTTTAAAAAGTTAACTGATCAAGGCAAAATTAATAATCTATTTAGAGATTATAATGTGTATTTATAATGTACACAGATGTAAAAGGTGTGACAGTAGCCCCAAGGCACGGAAGGAATGAAATGGAAGTATACTGCTCAGGTTCTTATATTACTTGAAGTTTGATAATGATAAATTAAAGATGCATAATTTGCAACCTGGAGTAACCAACAAAAAAGTATAATAATAATGGCAATAAAAATGAATATTAAACTATACTCATTTAATCCAAAAGAAAACAGAAAAAGAAGAGCAGAGAAGGGATGGGAAACAGAACAAATATCAAATATAAAGAATACAACAATATTAAGGCTACATTATATATAAGTCATTTTCCAATTAAAAGACCATAAAAATCTAAGACCCACCTGAGTACTATTGCCTGTAAGAAACCTGCTTTAAGAATAAAGATGCAGATAGGTTCTAAATAAAAAGATGGGAAAAGATATATCATGCAAGCACTAATCATAAGAAAGCTGGAGTTTCTATGTTAATATGAGATTATACTTCAGGATGGGGGCACATTTCATAACAATGAAGTGTTCAATTCATTAAGAAAGCAACAATCCTAAAAGGGTATGCTCTTAACAGAGCCTCAAAATACATGGACAAAATCAAAATAGATACAACTGAATGGATAAATAGACAAAACCACGGTTAGAGTTGGATATTTCAACACTCTTACCTCAGTAACTGATAGAATAAATAGAAAAGTCAGTGAGGGGATAGAAAATCTGACCAGTGCTACCAACCAACTTTACCTACCTGGTATTTATAAAACACCAGACCTAACACTACCAAAATATATCTTATTTACAAAGTCACGTGGTACATTCACTAAGACCACATTCTGGGCCATAAAACAAATCTCAATTATTTTATAAATAATTGAAATAATACAAAGTATGTTCTCTGATCAAAATGGAATTAAATTAGAAATTAGTAACAGAAAGCTATCTGGAAAATTCTCAAATATTAGGAAACTACACGGTATGCCTCTAAATAAATCATAGTCAAAGAAGAAGTTGTGGGGAAATTAAAAAATATTCAACAGAATGGTAATGAAAACACAACATATTAAAACTTGTAGGATGCAACATTGCTTAGAGGGAAATGTATAGTCTTAAGGAAGATCTAAAAATCAATAATCTAAGATTCTGACCTAAGAAACAAGAAAATGAAGAGCAAATGAAAACCCAAGTAAGAGGAATAAAATGTTAGAGTAGAAATCAATACAATAGAAAACCAACATAGAGAGAAATCAGTAAAACCAATAGCCAGCTCTTTTAAAAGATCAATAAAATTGATAAGCTGATAGCTAGATTGATACAAAAAAGAGAGAAAGATATAAATTAATGCAGATTACCAATATCAGGAAAGATAGAATGGATATCACTACAGATCCTAGAGACATTAAAAAGGTAATAAAGGAACATTAAGAATAATTTTATGCCAGTAAATTCTACAACTTAGATGAAATGGAAGAATTCCATGAAAGACATAGATTACCAAAACTGACTCAAAAAGAACTTGAAAAGTCTGAACAGCTTTATATCTATTAAAGAAATTAAAATCATAATTTAAAATCATCTCATAATTAAAATCTAGGCTCCAGTAACTTTAATGGTGAATGTAATCAAATATTTAAGGAACAAATAAACCAAACTTGTAGGAAAGAGAGGACAAAATTCTTGCCAACTCACTCTGTGAGGCTGGCATTGCCATGGTGCCAAAAACCAACAGATATTAGAAGAAAAAATCACAGACCAATGTTCCATCCACAAAAATCCATCACCAAAATTAAAAAATACTCAATATTCACCTTACAATATATACAAAAGTAACTCATGATGAATTATAAACCTAAATGTAGAAGCTAAAATTATAAAACCCCTGGAAGAGAATAGGAGAAAATCATCATAACTTTTAGATAAAGAGTTCTTTTATTGAACACAAAAATATAAACCAGAAGAGAAAAATTGAAAATTTCATTAAGAACATATACTCTTCAAAAGATACTATTAAGAAAATGAAAAGGCAAACCACTGACTAGAAAATTATATCTGCAGTACATATATGTGATCCAGATTGGTTTTCAGAATATATTTTTAAAGCCTGAAACTCAATAAAAAGAAGAAAAACAATCTATTTAAAAGTGAGCAAATGAGTTGAACAAGCACCTTCCAAGAGAGGATACGTGAATGAATATTAAACACTTAAAGAGCTGCTTAGTATCCTTAGTTATCAGAGAGCTGCAAATTAAAGCCACAGTGAGATATTCTTACACATTAACTTAAATTATTTTTTTAAAGACAGTACCAAGTATTGGTGAGGCTATGGAGTCACTGCACACTTATGCAAAACTGGTAAGAAAGTAACTGGTACAGCTACTGGAAATTGGTACAGCCAATTGGAAACAGTCTGGCAGTTTCTTACGAAGTTAAGCATATACCTACTCATGCTCAGCAGTTATCTTTGTAGGTTGTTACCTAAAAGGAATGAAAAGTTATGTTCACACAAAAACGTAAATCCAAGTATTATCATAGCAGCTTTATTTATAATAGCCCTAAACTGGAAGCAACCCAAATATCCATCAGCGAGTGAGTAGATAAACAAAACCACTCAGTGGAATATTATTTTAAAAGGGCCAAACAACATGAGTGAACATCAAATGCATTGTTCTAAGTGAAAGAAGCTGCACATGAAAGACTGCATACTGGATGATTCCATTTACTTGAAATTCTAGAAAAGGTAAAGCTGTAGTGACCAAAAGCAGGTCAGTATTTGCCAAGGTCCAAGAGTGTGGGGAGGGGATTGATTGCAAAGAGACACAGAGGAACTCTTTGGGGCGATAGAAATGTTCTACACCTTAATTGTGGTTTAGGTTACCTGTATATATACATTTGTCAAAATTCTTTGAATTTTAACACTTAAAAAGGCTGATTTTATTATCAGCAAAATATACTTTAATAAAGTTGATTTTCAAAAGAAGCACTTTGGAAGTGAGAATATCAATTCCATGTAAAAAAAAAAAAACCATAATCCCTTGGATATTTCATGATAGAGGTTCTTAAGAGGTTGAAGTATTTTCTGAAAGTTAAAGAGAAGGGGAAAGAAAGAAAGCAAAGGCAGCATAAGCTGTCCTGATACAAAATATGGTCTCAGTTGAGTACTTTGTCCCTAAATCCTGCCTTTCTTCTTCCTCCTAAAGTGAGAAAGGCTTGCCGAATTCCTGCCATAATTTTGGGTCTGTCTAGTTCCTTTCTCCCAAAGGAGCAAGTAATCCAATACAAGGACCTTAAAATCAACAGTTACCTTTCTAAACTCAGAAAACATGTGAAAAAGAAATACATCATAGTTTTATTGTTGGTCTTACTTACTAAGCTGGGCTTCCCAGGTGGCTTAGTGGTAAAGAATTTGCCTGTCGATACAGGAGATTCAGGAGATGCAGGTTCAATCCCTGGGTTGGGAAGATCCTCTGGAGGAGTAAATGGCAACCCAGCCCAGTATTCTTGCCTGGAAAATTCCATGGACAGAAGAGCCTGGCGGGCTACAGTCCTTGGGGTCGCAAAGAGTTGGACAGGACTGAGCACACTTTAAGCTTGTACATTACATGAGACCTCCTTGGAATGGGAAATAAGATAAAAATCTAGAATGAAGAAGCTGAAAAACTTTCCAGCTTTTTTTATACTAGTGTTTAAATCAGTCAGCATATTTATTTCCTATGACAGGACTGTAGAACATAGGTCATTAGCTAGGGAGGTAAGATGTAGGGACAGATCTAAACCACCACCACAACAACAAAAAAAAAACCTTAGTTGTTTTCATTGTTTTAAGTGTTAATGAATTCCCTGAGCATCCAGCTGAGTATCTGACGTACAAATGGACAAATGGAAATATCAAAACATAGTTCCATAGAAGTTTTTAATGGCATTTTAAAAAGTTTACTATATCAATCAATATTCATTCTAAAACCCCTGAATCTAGTTCTAGTTCTGTTTTCCTTATATTGAGTTTACAAATCTTCGGACTTCAGTGGTAGGTCATTTTTTTGACCTGGTCTGTTTTATATAAAAAATAATTCTTTTCATAGTTAAGGCTGAGTCTCAAACTTTAAGCTCTTTGAACAAATGGTTTCAGAATAGGAATTCCAAATAGAAATTATTTTATTTTTATAGCTATAGCAATGTGTCATTTAAAATTTATGAGTTAGATTTTCAGATAGTAAAGATTTATGATTTGTTCCTGTTATGAGAAAAAATACAAGCTATTTTCTTCCTTCAAATGCTACCATATATTAAATTTAGTTCTCACTGCAGTGTAAACTAATAAGAGAGAATATGTGCAAATGTAGTATTGTTTTCGAATGCAGACAGCATTCTCATCTAATTTGGGACTTTAAAAATGAAAATAATAATGAGACTATCTCAATTTATTAAGCCTGAAACTGAGTTTTTTTAGTTTACGGAAAATTGTTGGTTTGGTCTTGCTAAAAGGAAAAAATGGTTCTTTCAGTTCAAAAATTGGCAGAATCAAGCTAATCCTTTCAAGTATGCTTGTGATTAGGCGGGTTGTGTGGTGGTGGTGATTACCCTTGATTTGTAAGACAGACACACACACATACTCAACCTTCCCAATCATCTGTAAGACTTTAGACTGCCTCTCCTCCTCTGACATTTGCCAGTTAAATGAGCATTATGAATGTAATGCTGCTATGATAGAATTTCTGGGAATAGTAGGCAGAGAAAAGTAGTGAAATATTGGCCATTCCTGATTCCCACTTTTAGGGTTTGAAGGCCTTCTGTACTATCCCGTGCTGTCTCTTTAAGCAGAATCACCTTATTTTCCTGAGCCCTGTGGGATACAGGAAGTATCCTGGAGGGAGGAGTGTGGTATAAGGCTGTAATGGTGGTTTAGTGTATTTTCCTTATCTGCAGTAAAGGATTGGTGTGGATGAAAAAGTATACAATGTTGTATAGAACCTTACCTTCTCTCTCTACCCCTCAACCCTGTACCTCCTCCTATTCCTCTTCCTTCAGGAAATCCTATCAATTTGAATTTCAAATTATCTGAAAGAGTTAAGCTTCATTCACTAATTAATGATTCATTCAGAAGTCTCATTAATTAGTACAAATTACTTAAATACTCAGATTAGTACCTAACTAAACCGTTGTTAACCAGTGGTATATGGGAATTTTGATTTGGTGGAAATTTGTATATTAGATAGAACACTTGAGTTTTGAGTTTAGTGAAAGCTGGCTAGGCAACAGGAGATAATGAAGGTTTCAAGGGAGTGAGAAAGGGTGTTGGTAGGCTATCAAAGGTAAAATGACACATTTTGCTATGGCTTCTAATGGGAATAGTATAGAAGCTTGCAAATTGAGTCCAGTGTTTCTAGGCTGATCCAACGTTTCCAATTTGTCCCAGTATCTTCTCAACTAATTTCTCTTGTTCCTTCTGAGAGGAGAGGGAGAAAAGGAGATTTGTGCTTATGTTCACCTATGTGGTACTGTGTAGTAGTTTTGGGGTCTTCCTGTTCTCTGGTATTTTAGAAGACATCTAGGTTTGCTACTCACAATTTTAAATTTAATTAAAATTTTAAATCAGTAGTAAGAAAATCTGCAGAAGTAGCCAGATTCTAACACTAATTAGTTGACCCTACATTATACTGAGATAGCTTTTTGCTTTTTACCTGTAAAATGAAGAGGGAATAGATAATCTCTTAAAAGCTCTTTCACCTAATAACCTTAGATAACTTATCACATAAACTTTGAAATATGTGCTAACGTTTTTGTTAGTGATTTGCTATGTGTCCCCACAAAATCCATATGTTGAAACCCTAACCCCCTAAGACTACATTTGAAACATATAGTTGAAACCCTAGTCCCCCAGGACTGTATTTGGAGTTAGAGCCTATAACAAGATAATTAAGGTTAAATGAGGTCATAAGGATGGGGCCATGATAAAATAGGATTGGTGTCCTTTCAAGAGATACTAAAGAGCTCACGTCGATACTCATTCTCATTTTGAAGTTCAGAGGAAAGGCCATGCAAAGACTAAGCAGCCATCTACAAGCCAGGAAGAGAGCTCTCAGAACCAACCCTACAGGAACCTTTATCTTGGACTTCGTATCCTGTAGAATTTGAGAAAATTAATTTCTGTTGTTTAAACCACTCAGTTTATGGTATTTGGTTATGGTGACTTGAGCAGACTAATATGAAATTTAATGATAATTGAGTACATTTTAACAAATTGAATCTGTTGTTTATACAGTTTGGAAATGAAATATATAGCTTCTTTGTGTTGAAATAGGATATGAAAGGTTTTAATCTGGTTGTGGAAGAAAGACTGCCATTTCTGTGGTTCTCTGAGCTTCTAGGTACTGCGGAATTACAATGTTGAGTTGGATGTTATGAGTAATACAGTGGACTAAGTTGGTGAGGAGCCTGAGTTCAGTTGAAAAGCAATCATTGTTTGATGGCAGAAGAACCAGGTTAGAGGAACCTCTCTCTTTTCCTGTATCTACCTATAATATAAATAACCTTGTTGAAGACCCCTATAGCAGCCATTAGTATACTGATAGGGATTGACATTGTATTGTTAATGTTACCACCTACAAATCTCATTCTAAAGAAGAGTAAATTGTCTAGAGTAGGGGCTTGCTAATGTCCAAGGATATTTTTAACCTTTGTTTTTGCCTTGGTATGGCAGAAGAAATATTATGGTAAATATATTAAGTAAATATGCCTTTTTCATGGTTGTACCCCTCTCCCACAAACATATTTCTAATCTATCCTGATCTACATCAATAGAATAGTCTTAGAAGAGAGGCATAGGAAGTGGCATGCAACTTGGGAGTGTCCTGCTCAGATTTACATTGCTGTTCTGGACTTTTGCTGATTCCACGCAACTGCATTTCCCCTAAGAGCTACTATTGACCTGATAGTACTGTCTGTCAGTTGGCAGGGAGGATTTACCTAGATTAGGTGGTTACTTCCACTTCCTCTACAGACTTGGAAAAATGGAGAGCATTTACTTTCCCCCAAACATTTCTCAGAACATAGTGGCACAAACCGTTCAGGAGTGGGAAAATTCCTTGAAAAGCTATGTCTGGTTACTTTCAAATAAATATTTCTGTTAATATTTCATTTCATTTTGAACCCCTTTCTGGTTTGTAGCTTTTTTTTTTTCAATGTATGTTGGTGGCCTCAAACCGTATAGTGAAAGTATTTAAAACTATATAGTGAAAGTATTTTCAAAAAACTTTCACTCTTTGTCTTACTATGACTATGAACTTTTTTAATTTTAACTTTCCTGTCATTGAGTAAGCAATTCCTCTCAACAGGCTCAAGTCCCTTTTTCTGCTTTGATCTGTCTCTGATTATGCTGATGTTTTATATCCTTTTGGGAACTCATATGTTTTAATAACACATTTAAGGATGAAATTGCCTATTTCTTCCCTCTGTGTGTTAGGAAAAGAAAAACTTTTGTTGCTCTTTTTAGACGATATGTATTGAATGTTCCCATAGCCATTGCCCTGTACAAAGTAGTTGTACATATACAAGATACAATCTCTTGTGCTCCATCGTGTTTATTCTGTTTCAGTCTACTTTAAAAATGCTTAACTTCCCAAGTTATTTTCCCCGTTAAATAAATACTGCTTTTAGATGTTTGGGGTTTTTTAATTTCCACATAACATGTTCTTTATAAAAGACTTTGGATGAGCATTTGCAAATGAGAAATTTGAGTCCCAGATTTCAAAGGAGTAGTTTCATTCTGTCTACTAAAGGTCTGGTTTCTTCCATCTTCAGGCTTCTGTCCTAAATACAGTGGGGTTGTCAAGTAGCAGTCCCTCCCATCTTTGACACAGATACTTCCCTGCAATACCACCCCCACCAAAGAGGATGTTGCCTGGGGCAGGTAAGCAACAGGGAGAGTACAGGCGATTCTGCATCTGCTCGACCTCTATGAGGGCTCTTGAGAACATATACTGAACAGTGCCTAAAATGCATGGTGTTAAATACGGAAGAGACCATAAGAGACCAATGAGGATTGTCAGACTACTTCTTGGTCTCTGAAAGTGTTGTGTGCTTTTACTTCTCCATGCCCTTGCTTATTATGGAGCGCCTGTTCTCCCAGGCCAGGAGAGCCTGGCAAAATGCAGCTTATCCTCTAGCACTCTACCCTCTGAGTGAATCATTCCTTCATCAGTCATAGCATAGCCTAATAAGAAACTGTGAGAGTTGGCCCATAAAGAAGGCTGAGCGCCAAAGAATTGATGCTTTTGAGCTGTGGTGTTGGAGAAGACTCTTGAGAGTCCCTTGGACTGCAAAGAGATCAACCAGTCAATCCTAAGGGAAATCAGTCCTGAATATTCATTGGAAGGACGGATGATAAAGCTCCAATACTTTGGCCACCTGATGCGAAGAGCCACCTCATTGGAAAAGACCCTGATGTTGGGAAAGATTGAAGAGAGGAGGAGAAGGGGACGACAGAGAATGAGATGGTTAGATGGCATTACTGACATGAGTCTGAGAAAGCTCTATGAGATGGTGAAAGATAGGGAAGCCTAGCATGCTGCAGTTCATGGGGTCGCAAAGAGTCAGACACGACTGAACAACTGAACGACAACAACAAATAAGAAACTGTATATAATTTCTCCCACTGTGTATTTGAATACCCTCCAACACATTTCATAATATAGCATTTAATGGTGTTCTTTTTTAATTTACTCTGCAAATTTCGAATGTTTGCTTGAATAGACAGGATTACAATAAAAGTGGTATGCTTATCTATTTTAGTGGGATAAATAAGAGGATTGAAGCAAAAGTACTTTTAAATGACTTTCATGTTTTTGATAGCAAATAAATTCATTCCTACTTTTAGGTTTCCCACTTAAGTCACTGAGGAAGAGAATATACAACTTAGTTCTGTGTTATTGAGAAGCCATCATGGAATTATAAAGACATATTGTTATATATGGTACAGAATGATTCACTTTGTTCTGAATCTGCCAAGGGATCTTACATACAGATCTTTTGTACAGGCATTGTTATGGGAGAGGATTGACATCTTACTGTTCATTTAATGATTACTGACATTGACCCCAAGTTAGAAGATGAAAAATGAAGAGATGAAATTCATTTTTAAAGATAATATATGTGAATTTTAGGATACTAGTATTTGTACAAGTAATGGAAGAATTGGTGAGAAAGTGATCCCATCTAATATTTATCTTCCTGATCAACTAGTAATCAAGAGCAATTAGAGAAAAATTTCAGCTGGAGCATTAGAATCCTGTTTCAAGTTATAATATATTACATATGATGTAAAAAACAAACCAAAAAAAAAAAAAACGCTGTAACAGTAACCTCAAGGCAGCTGATAACAACTGGGCTCTAAATTCTGACATTTCTTGGGAACAACAAAAAGAAATACGCTGATTCAGTTAAGAGATGACATAGAAAACTCAACAACGGAGAAATCATTCAACANTAGTACATATGATGTAGAAAACAAACCAAAAAAAAAAAAAACCCTAAAATTTACCTTTTGCTTTTTATTTTAGTACCTTTAGTATAGGTCATCCAGCATGTGAATAATACCTGACAAAACTTGGCCTTACACTTAGTCATCTTTTTCAGTGCCTCTGGGCATGTGGCTCTTAGAAGAAGGTAATTCTTAGTACTGCTCCCTGGTTTGGATTATTTATTTAGGAATCTCTTTGCCATTGTGGTTACTTGTTGGAACACAGCATAATTTAAATGTTTGAGGTGGATGACTGAAGTGTTTGAATAGGATATCTTTTCCCCCAACTGCTGATGACTGATTAGAGAGTATATTAAATAAAGAATGTGTTCTCTAGTATATTAATATAAAATTATAAATATATTAATATAAATATATAAATATATTATGTCTACATAATTATATAAGAAATATATGACATATGTTATATCCCATAAAATTTTAGTTTTTAGAAAGCTGAAGTGTATTATGTTATACCAAATTCTGTGAATACTCATATTAACAGGGGCCATCCCCGACTATAGAGTGTTAATCTTTTTACAAAATGTTCTAAAATGTATGAATTAATTTATTTCATAAAACCTGACAAAGTTGCTTCTATTTATAAAAGTTGTTTTTAAAATTAACCACTAATTGACGCTGTGAGTGCTTTGCTGCAGAATCCAAACATCTACTGTATTAAATTTCATTTAAAATTGTATTACCACGTTATACCTATGGTGTATAACATCAACTCATGTTGATGTATGGCAGAAATCAACACAACATTGTAAGGCAATTATCCTCCAATTAAAAATAAATGAATTTTTAAAAAGAATATATAAAAAATAAAGTCTGCAGACCGTGAACTCAAAAAAAACTGTATTACCCTTCTTAAAACAACAATCCAAACAACTAAATTATTTTCTTTTTGCCATTCTAATTGACATTTTGATATTTGATGCTTGAAAGATTTTATTTATTGGCAGTAATTTTATCTAAAAATTGAAATAAACTTTCTGGCTTCAGAGTATTACTTTGTTAATATTTGCTGTTGACCTTCACCTCTCCAAACCCTACTCATTCTTCTAGGCCAAGCTGAAAATGATCACACTTGATGAAATTTTCTCCTATCCCAGTAGCTTAATCTGTGGCATTTTGGACAGGGCTTCTAGCACTTAGTTCCTTTTGCCTTGTGTTAGTTAGCTGTGAACAAGCCCTCCTCCTATACTGGCTCTCAGAGAGCAAAGACTATGTCTTAGGCAACTACAATAGCACCATCTCCAATAGCGCCTTTCACAGTGCTTTGCACCCCCCACCCCCGTACATTCAGAAAGTATTTATTGGATCTGTTGCTTTTTACCCGGATTTTCTAGACTAGACTTTAGGAATCAATCAGTGACTTGAGTTTTAAATGAGGAATTAGGCAGTAATGGCTCTATAGTCAAGACTGGCCACGTTTGAGTTCCTACTTCATGATGTATTAACTGTGGTACTGCTTCATCTGTAAAATTGGAAATGTTAGTAATAGCATCAGGCCTCTAGAGTTGTTGATGAGTATTAACATAATCTGTTAAAGCCACTTATTGGACTTTCTAACATATAGAGCTTCCCAGGTGGCTCAGATGGTAAAGAATCCACCTGCAGTGCAGAAGATGTGGGTTCAATACCTGGATTAGGAATACTCCTTGAAGAAGGAAATGGCAACCCACTCCAGTATTCTTGCCTGGGAAATTGCATGGGCCAAGGAGCCTGGTGGGCTACAGTCCATGGAGTCTCAAAAGAGCCAGACACTTAGTGACTAAACCACCACCAACATAAAGAATACATTTAATACAGTGTAGCTGTAATTGTTTCTAAATGCAGCTAAGCCCCTGAGGGCCTGTCATCTAGTCTTTGTATTTCAGGCACCTAACCTTG
>SJYA01003413.1:172573-203262 GCA_006410615.1 Neotragus moschatus
CCTTGGTATAGTAAATATTCAACAAATATTTCTTTGAATTGAATTGATTGATTTACCCTATTTTTATCTTCCATTACAGCCCACTGTTTGTAACATGGAAGATTGGTCGAGACAAAAGATTGCGTGGATGCATAGGTACTTTTTCTGCCATGAATTTGCATTCAGGACTCAGGGAGTACACACTTACCAGGTGAAGACCAATTTTTGTTACCTCTACTTCTACATTAAAAAAAAACCTTATGAAACTTAAACTTGATTCTTAACTCCTTTTCCTTTCCTGAACTGTCAACATTCTTGACTCCTTTCATGTCAGACTTTTTTCTCCTCGACCATTTGCCATGTCTCTGATAAAATGTTATTGATATATATCATAATATAGAATACTGTGATTACATGTATTCTGNAACTTAAACTTGATTCTTAACTCCTTTTCCTTTCCTGAACTGTCAACATTCTTGACTCCTTTCATGTCAGACTTTTTTCTCCTCGACCATTTGCCATGTCTCTGATAAAATGTTATTGATATATATCATAATATATAATACTTTGATTAAATGTATTCTGCCTATAAATGTCTTTAAGTGTTTTTTTTTTCTTTCAATGATCAGCTTATTTTGTATAACTTGAAAATCAATGACCAAATATCCATGGATTACTTACATGTATTATTTCCATAATAACAGTCATTGTGTCTTCTTTGTTAGGCTTTGAAAAAATTGTTGATGTCTATTCCGCCTCACCCATTCTGTTACACTTTTATGTACTTCTGGAATTGAAGGGAGAACCTAAGAAGAAAGTGATGCAACAGCCTGACAGCATAATCATTCACATTCTTACTTTACCCAGAATTAACTGTAGTTTACTTATTTTGTTTCATCCAACACAAGGACAAAGTAATGAATGCCTCATTACAGTTGTTAAAACTTTGTTGTTAATTTCTGAACTCATAAAAAAGCTATCTAGCATGCCATCAGATTTATTTTGGTTCAAGTTTAGATTTCTAGCAAATGGTGTTCTAAAATTATTTCAAAAGAAAAAATTCCTTAAATAATAAGCTATTAGTAAAGGAATTTCCTGTTTTTGTTCACATTTCAGGGTGATTATCTGATGCAGTTTCTATAGTTGTAAAATGCACGGTGTCTTTCCAACAGGAAATTGGTCCCTGTTGACTCTTGGTACTTGGGGCAAGCTGCTCAATCTCCAGTAGATAAAGCAGTGTTTAGAGTTCTTAAGATACTTTATAGAAATGTTAGGGCGATGTCAGGGGGATGAAGTAGCAATAAGAATCGGTCACTCTGTTGCTTCAGGATTAATGTTATAGAAGCTTCGTTATTTTACTATAGAATTGCATCAATGCAGCTCATATCACCAGTTATTAAAATACTGGTAACTGAGTTTAGTATTCTTATATTTCAAGATGTAGCTCATAGCTACAGGGTTGTCTTAGCTTACACCAAAGCCCAGAAAGAAAGGAAAGGGCTTGGAGAGTCACATTGATTCTTAGATTTTCACAGGGATTAGAAGTGGGGTGTTTGGACTTTATTAAATAATAAATAACAGGCAGAAAAGGGGTTAAAACACACATTCTGGAAATAACTACAAGATGGTACAAATATAAATCTAGGCATGTTAGGTTTTCTTCCCTGACATGAAATATCATGGACTCATTTTGGGACTTTAGCAAATTCTGCCAGTGACTATCTTTTTGGGACAGGTGCATAAAATTACCTTTTAAATAGCTAATGAAAGACAATTTATTATACATTTCCTAAAATAAGTTGTTATGAGGAATACTGGTTCCTTGGTATTACTTGAAAAAAGAATTCTATGGTCAAATAAATTTTGGGAAGACTAGTTAAACAACTTTAAACAGCTCTGCTCACTGCAGGATTTCTCAGAACCCTCATATCCTCACCCTCTTATGTTATGCTATTAGTGCTCCAAGGAACACATTTTCAGAAACAGAAGTATGTTATAAAATTTCCATTTTTCTTTAATATTGGGGTATCCAAGTAGATAGTATACGAAACCTTTGTACTTTCAAATGAAACCATGGCAGAAATCCCAGTATCAAATATTATATACTTTAGAAATCCTTAGTAGCAGTAACTGTAGTAGCAGTTTGTTTTTACTTAAAAAAAAAAATGAAATTCTCTTGTGTACGTTGATAAAACTTGTTGATCTGTCTCTTAGGGCAATTACCAGAAGAATTACAGTATATTTTTTCTGACAATAATATGGTTCTGAATGAATCATTCAAATAGTTGAACTTAGAAATTTGCCTACATTTGTATTTGTACATATACAAATGCAGTCTACTCTTCCTGTTTACTTTTCAACTTTTTCCCCATGTTTTTGTACAACTTGCTGAAATCATATACAGCACATTAGAGAGAGAGGTGTGTTTGTGTATGTATATACACACATACATACCTGGTCTTCTCATTTTTGTTGGACTTAATTTCTTTTTTTGCTTAATATGATAATAAGAATGAAGTTATTTGGAAGAGAGGAACAAAGAAAACAAGTCTCATAATACACAGTTGTTCTTTTTTCTGGATTCATATTAGAGTCAAAACTGTNTATGTATATACACACATACATACCTGGTCTTCTCATTTTTGTTGGACTTAATTTCTTTTTTTGCTTAATATGATAATAAGAATGAAGTTATTTGGAAGAGAGGAACAAAGAAAACAAGTCTCATAATACACAGTTGTTCTTTTTTCTGGATTCATATTAGAGTCAAAACTGTGTTGTCATTTTTAAAAGTGACATAGGACAATTATCATTTCTACATGCTGTTGTTATTAGTGGTATTCATAGTTCCTGTTTTTTAAGAACTTACTACATGTCAGATACTGCAGAGGAGCTTTATATGCATGGTGCTCACAACAACTCTTAGGTATTAATATCGACATTTTAAAAACAAGGAAGCTGAGATTTAGAGAATTTAAATAATGTACCCAATCACACATCTAGTAAGTAGTAGAAACAGGATTCAAACCTAGGCTATCTGACTGCAAAGTGCAAGCTCTTAACTACTACATTTAAGATAAGATATAAAATTTTCTGAGAATGTATGTTTTGCAGCTTCCTGGTGAAAATAATGAACTCGAAAGCAGGTTCCTATAAATTGTTTAATCATGGGTCAGTAATTCTTCAAAAATTCTAGTTAGCAGTTAAGATGAAGTTTAGAACATTATTTTAAATTTCAGAAAATCCATAGATGGGGTTATAAAAAGTATATAACTCATGGTTGCATAGACTAGTCAGAAGAAAAGTGACTTGGATTAATATTGTATAAAAGAATAATGCTTTTTACAAAACTATACTGTCATATGAAATGAAATAATGTTCTTTACCTGAATATAAATTGTGGATTAGACTCCAAGAAGAATACGATTCTTTTGAACATAACAGTTGGTGATTCTTGGAGTCTGATCTTTCAGTCTTAAAACCTATATATAGATCATAAAACTTATAAATGGAATCAAATAAACTTAGTAGGTTTGGAATAAAAGAGGAGAGAACAAAACCAAAAATAGTGAAATTAAAGACTCATCAGGTATAGGTGTCCTTTTAAAAAAAAAAAGGATATCTGGTAACTCACTGTTTTCATCTATAACTAGATATTATTCAGTTTTCTTCATGTTACTCAGCTATATTCTTTTTTATTGTAAAATATACATAGCATAAAATTTACTACTTTAATTTTAAGTGTATAGTTCTGTGGCCTTACGTACATTCACATTGATGATGCAACCATCCACCATTTATCTCCAGAACGTTTTTATCTTCCCTAACTGAAACTCTGTACCCACTAAAGTCTAACTCCCCATTTCCCCCTTCCCAAGCCCTTGACAACCATCATTCTATTACTTTCTGTCTCTATGACTCTGACTCTTCTAGGTACCTCACATAAGTGGAAGCATACCGTATTTGTCTTTTATGACTGGCTTATTTCATTTGGCATAATGTTTTCATGATTCACCCATGTGTTAGAATTTACTTCCTTTTTGAGGCTAAATAACATCCCATTATATGTATCTTCTACATTTTGTCCATTCATCCATGCATGAAAACTTGGATGGCTTCCACTTCTTGACTATTGCACATAATGCTACCATGAACATGAGCATGCAAAAATCTGTATGAGTGCCCTTTCTTCTTTTAAAAAGCTAACCATTATATAGAAGATAGTAATCTAGTTTGTTTGTGGTCCCTTAATCTCTAAAACGTAAGTGTAGGGGAGGGAAGTGGGAGGGGGTTCAGGATGGGGAACACGTGTACACCCGTGGCAGATTCACGTTGATGTATGGCAAAACCAATACAATATTGTAAAGTAATTAACCTCCAATTAAAATAAATAAATTTATATGAAAAAAGTACAATTCTGAAAGCAAACAAAATAAAATTAAATAAAAAGGAAAAAAAATAAAATCTAAGTGTNATGGACTTGAGTCTGAGTGAACTCCGGGAGTTGGTGATGGACAGGGAGGCCTGGTGTGCTACGATTCATTGGGTCTCAGAGTCGGACACGACTGAGTGACTGCACTGCACTGAATTAAAATTTTGATTTATTGTAGACTGAAATAAGACCTTTTACATAGGCCAAGGATTTCTCCCAGTTGTAAAAATACTTAGTTCCTATGTAGGTAGCAGGAAAATGTTGTGAGAATTACAACATAGAACTATTAAGTAGACTATTATTTCCTTGATCTGGGTAAAAGCAGGAAAGATTATAGCAAGTAAGAAGCAGGAGTGAGAGCTCAGAATTACTGATAGAAGTTTATCCATGATGAAATTAAGGTTCACAAATTAGTATATATATTAGTGGTCTAAACGTCAAGGTAGAAATAATCTTTATCCCTATTGAAAAAGAATAATTTCTAGCATTTATCAAGCTAGTTGCATTAGTGGCTTTTACATGTTAGAAAACAAAGACAAATTTATTTCTTCTTTTTCAGTACTTAGATTATATAGTTTTATAGAAAGGAGAATTACAATTAATATGATGAACATAAACATCTCAGTCGAAGAAAATTCCTTAAGATCTTGATTAATAAATTGTCCAGCAAAGTGTAAGTCTATTTCTTTATGTAAATTCAAGTTGATAGTAATTTTTCTAGAATATATAAGTGATTAATAGATGTGGTCTTATTTCATAAAACAGGAATATGGCCTATTGTCACACTTAAAAGTCTATCTTTCTTTTCTTCTCCTTTACTTGTTTGTACTTAGATGGCTTGACAATGAAATAATTATTACAGGTATAGGCAATGCCTGGAACTTGATTCAGAACTACTTTGTTGCACTGCTTAATTCTGATAAAATAGCAAAGGAGGTTTATTCTTTCTAGGGAATAGGGTGACCATATGAAAGGTGATGTGTTTTGCTTTGTGTGAGAGTGTTTGTTTGTGGGGGTTGAGGGGATAAGAGAGAGAGGATGATTTTTTCGTTTACATGTTACAAATGTTTCCTTACTATTAGGCTTTTTGAGATACTGCAAATAGCTAACAACCTAGTTTATTACTTTCAAAGGTCCTGGCTAGATTGGTTACTTTTATGTACTTAGTAAGTAGATTCATTGTAAACCAAATTTGCTTTTATATTTTGGTGTTGTAATCTGGCATTTTTCTAAAGCAGTATGAGTTTAAAAGCATTGTAAGCAGCATAATTATATTTTCCCCCTCAGGGGGCCAGACTCTTTTGTGATCATTCTTATTCTTGATTATTTTAGGTAACTAGACTTGGCTCATTGTGAATAATTAGTTTAAACAAGCTCCCCAACTCCTCATGGTAGCATCACCGGGATTGATTTTTCTTATGGAAAGAAAAAAAAAAAATAAAGCTGTACATGAGTCACATCTGACTATACCCTATTGTCAGTGAAGCTCATTCTGGAGATGTTAATGCCAGACTATTTTTGGCAAGTGTCTGTGGCAAGGCTCTTGGCTAAAATATAACAGAAATTAGATCTGTCAAAAACACTGCAAAATTATCTTAATTTATAATGTACATTTTGTTACCTTTTACAAATGGTAGCATGGCTTGAGTCCTAAAATTTATCCCTCATTTGTTAGTTTCAGTGTATAAATTACCAAGTGAGAAATTGTCAGATTTTGTAAGCATTTAATTTGAGGTGTAGTTTGGAACCTAGGTTGCTATATGTCCTTTACTCAAAATTATCCATAGAATAGCACAGCTAAATATAGTATGTCAGAATCTGGAATCTTCACTTTAGCCACTAGTTTAATACACGCCTTCATTATTCCATGGTTGTGCTAATGTGCAGAGATGTGGCCAAAAACTAGGCAAGAGAATGTGGCAGGAGAAACCAAACAGCAAGAACCGTTCCCAATATGGGTGATGACTCCTGAGTGGTAGAGACTTGTCTGAGTTCATATAGCACCTACTGCCACAGAAATTAAGTGTATTGAGTATATCAGATTCTAATTCCTTATCACATCTTCCAGATCTTCAGAGTCTCCAGTTGGAATCTCTGCTTCTTTGAGACACAGGCACAATGCCTTTGGGTCAAAAATCAGTAAGAAGGTGAAGGTGTGAGAGAAGCTGAAAATGGTGTTTTGCTCTGTCAGAGGTCTTGGTTTGTGTGTTTCATAAAGAGAGGGTGAACTAGGAGAAATTGAACCTATTCTTACACCTATCTCTAAACTTTACCCCTTTGCTCTTAAAAAGCTGCTTTTTCTTCCTTTAACTATGTTTAAACAGTGCATCCTGTAAATCTAGTCTAAACTTTGCCTTAGGCATTTATAGTATAGTAGGAGAGAGAAGTTATATAAATAATTATAGTCCTAGGTACAAAGTGATTTTTGCCAAAGCATCAGAGGAAGTTATACTGGATAAACAGACATTCTGCATCTGTAATAAAAGCAGAAATGTATTTAAAGCGATTTATGAGATTATTTAGTCCACTCCCAGTTCACTCTGAGTAAAAGCAAAACACTATACCACTTTTTGGTTTCTTTTTTCCTATGTGGACAAAAGTCCAGATTATAGGGATGTGTGTAAATTGTTATTATCAAAGTGACCATATACAAGGTTTTGGGTATTCTGAGAGATTTTACTAATAAATATTTTAAAGGCAAAGGGAATGAACTTGCTACGGAAAAAAATAAAACCTCAGAGTATGTGCACGTGCACACACACACATACACACACGCACACAAGCTCTTCACCAAAATGTCTAGAACCAGTTGGAATATAGCCCTGATGCTTGGAAAATGAAGGAAACTAAAAGTTAATAGTTTAGATTTCACTTTCCTTTTGTCCCATTAAAGTAAATTCATGTTTTGTTCCAGTCCAGTAAACTGATATCTACCTCCTTTCCTGAGACTCACTGCTTGAAATATTCTTCATTTTTGGGGGGAAAGACTGAAGTGGTAAAGATAAATTAGAACACAAATATTGTATGAAATTAGTATCACATTAGATGTGGTCTAAAAACATACCATAGGCATTTAAGAATATATTTACTTTTGTCTGAACATTCTAAAATCTAAATATTGGATCTACTTATAAATGTCTGAAGTATTTGAGTCATTAGGGCATGAATGAACAAGAGAATGGATTTGTATCTTAGTATTCTGGAAGAAGAAGATGCTAACACCAATGTATGCTCAAGGTGATTATTCATGTTTAGAATATCATGCAAATAATATACACTTACCTCTCTAAGGGACAATGTTACTAGTTATTTGTGTGCTCTAAAGTAATTGAATGTCTAACTTTGGGGGCAACAATTTCATATTAAATTTTCAGCTATTATTTTATGAACATGAGCAAATACTTGTTAAAAGACTTCCTTAATAGGCAAAAGAAACAGCCCTCTTCAGTGATCTTTGCCCTTTCCCCAAACTTTCAACTACCTCAGATGTAGATATCTGGAGTAGGAGCCTTTGGAAAACATTTTCCTTTTCATTATTGGTAACAATTTGATGTTCCTTAACACCTAAACACTTAATTGTTAGCCCTTTATCTTACATTATAAATATATTTGTCTTAGAAACAATTTCCAGAGTTTTTTTTTACATTCTCTCTCACTTTCTAAATAAAAAGCAAGCATTCAATATGTCTTATGATAGCTACATTTTCTGAGCTGCTTCTTGTTAATGAAATTAATTAAAACACCCATAGTATATAACAAATAAAATAGACATCAACAAATGATAACCAAAAAATTCTACCGGAATAAGAATTTCATAGGTGCTAAGGATTTTTAAAGGTGAAAACTAGTATTTAATAACTTCTACTGAGAATGTACATCTAATCAAATGTACCTTTTCAGTATGTTTAAAATTTAAAAGTGAAGAAAATTCATTAGATTCATATAGATTTACAGTTGGTCTCATGTTCAGAAAAATTTTAAATTAGTTTCACAATTTTACTTCAGCCCACGAAGCTACTTTGTAAATAAATATATGAAAACTATAGGCTCCATCATTCAAATCAGGTTTAGCAGGTTTTCTCCTGTTTTTAAGCCTCATTTTTAAAGTCTATACATTGAAGTACTAACTCTTGTGTCCTTTCTAGTGGTAAAAGAGAAGATTAGAAAAAGCCATAAAATAAATCCTTCAGAAGCTTTAATTAAAGGGATTGCCCAGAACTCAACTTCCTGTTCCTATACCTGACTACTTTTAGGACTGCTTTATATGTTCCACAAAGCTGATTTAAAAGGCTGCCATTTCACTAAGGATGGGAGGAAAGAGAATCTCCCTTAAATTCTTCAGGCTGCTTTAAATCTAAATCATTCTTCAAAATGGCCTTCCACGGCTCCTTGGCTAAGGGGGGTGGATTGATTTGCTTACCTAACTAGGGAGAAGGCTGCTAAGCCTTGGAAATGAGTGGAGCTGCATTGCAATATTATGAAGAGCAATAAATAACCCATACACTGTGGCTAGACTGACATTGCTAATGAGGTCACAGGTTCAATCCCCATTTGGGCCACTTGGCTTTGTTTTGCTCTGATTGACAGCCTGCACCCTCGACCCTGGGCAGTGGATTCCAAGGGGCTTCAGACAAGAACATGTGGGCAATTCAGTACCACACCCCAAACCTCAGCATTGTCTCAGCCTATGCAGCATGCCACACTTGGAGTACCCCGAACTGAACTATCTCAGAAATAGGTGTGTGCGCTTATTTACTTAGTTGTGTCCGAATCTTTGTGACCCTATTGATTGAAGGCTGCCAGGGTCCTCTGCCCATGGAAATTCTCTAGGCAAGCCATAGCTTCTTCCAGGGGATCTTCCCAACCCAGAGATTGAACCCAGGGTCTCCCACATTGCAGGCTGATTTTTTTACTGTCTGAGCCACCAGGGTAGCCCAATAATACTGGAGTGAGTAGCCTACCCCTTCTCCATGGGAACTTCCCAACCCAGGAGTCAAACTGGGGTCTCCTGCATTGCAGGCAGATTCTTTACCAGCTGAGAAGCCCAGAAATAGTTAATACTAAGTCCAATAATAATTGCTTTGACTCTCAAAGAAAAAAAAAGGATGTTCAAAATGTTAGTTTCTTTTCAAAAGCCCTTTGAAGGGAGCCAGTGTGATACTGGAAAAAAGAGATTTTAGGAGTAGTGGTGGGACTGAGAACACAGTTTGGGTTTCAACAGGCCTGAAAATGCTGCTGACAAAAGGGGAGATCTCTGGTTTGATCCCTGGTTTCAGAGAAGTTTGGAGAAATTGTGTCTTAGTTCCTCTTTCCTGTAGTGGCTGGGAGTGGGAGCCATCTCAGATAATAGTGGATTTCAGCTGAAGCAACTCTTAAGCACTTCAGTGGTGAATGGATGACTGTTAAATTCACAAGGTTATAAAGACATGTTATAAATGTAATTGCTCCTTTTTAAAAAACAGTTTTTGAAAAGACTGCCTTTTAAAGTTGTCATCTCTGCTGTATTAAGATGTTCCCATGCTTCATGCATCAGCTCACTAAGGTGTGCGTCTGCTGTCTAAGCATCTGTGCTTTCCCGTGCTGTTGCATCGTCCTCATCATAGCTTTTGTTGTTGCTTAGAACAGCACGCCTACCCCATCAGACAGAATGGACACAGACTTACCCACTGGCATGATTAAACTCTCCTCATTTACTGTTAGTGGCTCAGATGGTAAAAAATCTGCCTGGAATACAGGAGATGATCCCAGGTTCAATCTCTAGGTTGGGAAGATCCCCTGGAGAAGGAAATGGCTACCCACTGCAGTATTCATGCTTGGAGAATCCCATGGAGAGAGGAGCCTGGTGGGCTATAGTCCATGGTGTCGCAAAGAATTGGACATGACTGAGTGACTAAGACACACTATACCTGCGACATGAATACCCTTTCTGCCTACCCATCTTGTCTGGAGTAAAATCATTCATTCCAAAGCCTGTATTTCACTCAGAATTAAGTTCACGTTCTAAAGTGCCACCATTCTTTGTCAGCCCCTGCCTCTCCCTCCAGTTCCTATTCCCATCCTTCTTCAAAAGCACAGCATCCGAGGCCTTAACCTCACACTCCAGCCATGCACACTCCCACTTCCCAAATGTAGTCTTCCATGTCTCTGTGGCTTTTGAACATTTTTTTTCTCTGCCAATCACACCCCTCTCCATTTCCAGCCAGTCAACTCCTACTCATCCTTCAAGACTCAGCTTGCTCATTACTTCCTCTGTGAAATTTCCTAGACACTCCCCAGTAAAGTTGGTCCATCTCTGTATTCATATAGCACTTTGTTTAGGCCGCTATTAGAACACTGAACACATTGACTTGCAGTGATTATCTTTACATGTTTGTCTCTCCATTTTGAAATCACTCTCAGTAGTAGTTTACCAAGCCACATCAAAGCAGATCAACAGAAACCAGGCTTATGACTTTGGAGCAACTTCCCTTGATCCTAAGAACCATTTTTACTCTCTTCTCTTTCTGTCTGCTTCTGTTAGCTTAGGTTTTTCACCTTCTCTTGCTGCCAGTGTACTTGAGCTGGCAGGAGTTGCCAACGCTGATTGGTAGTGAGAGGGGTAGTTTAAGGCCACTTGGAGCTAGACTGAGCCAGAAGACAGGGATCCTTACCCAGTACACTTTAGAAAGCAGGTTAACATCAAGTCGGTCTCTTGTTGTAAGTGCTATAAGTGACTAAATTGATGCTCACCATGGAACCATAGAGCGGGAAGGCATCCTTAGAAGTCATCTAGTCCAACCCCCATCAGGTACTTTTATCTCTCTTACAGTCTCCCAAGAAACAGTCATCTAGCTTCTATATGAACCTCTCCATTGACTTGGAACTCGCTCCAAGTAGTCATTTCATTCTCAAACACCTCGAAACCCACCACCACAGCTCCAGTTACCACATAGCTTGGGTTGAAGTGCCAGAAGTCAAAGATTGCCTGTATTTAGCACTTTATCCTTTATAGAAAGCCACATTAACCAGCAGTGGTTAAACTTGCCCTCTGAGTAATGGCTGAATCTTTAGAAGTTTAGGAGTGGTTAAGATACACAGCTTTACAACTGACTCCCATCAGCCCACTCATAACAATTTTCATTGGCTCCTTATTGAAACCTTTGAAGCTGCTACCACTGCATCTCCTCTCACTGCCTATGTTAGACTTCTGAAATTGGCTGGGCCAGACAGTCCACAGATTCCAGATGGAACTGGCACTAGAATTTTTAGTACCGCAACAATTTATCACAGAAAGTTCTCTGAGAGTTAGAACACCAGTCTTCTGACATCACCAGAGACTATCGCTACAATTTTCACAATAGAAGGTATCCATAATAGCATGTAAATATATTTATTTTAGTTTTATGTTAAGAAGCATATAGTCTCAAGGCACCCTGTTATAATTATTTTGTAATGTAATGTCTCACTCTCAAGTTATCTGCCTTGGGTCAAGTTTTTGGCATGTTGCCATAAAATGAAGAATGCCCTTGGAGTGATTCAACCAAAACTACAAGTATAACAGGATACCAGTATTGAGAAGCCTGAAGTAAATGCATATATATATATATAAAGTTGATGTATATATATATATATAAAGTTTACTCTTAGATTTCCCTTTATGTTCAAACATGCCTCTAACATACTACTAGTTATATTTCCTAAACAAAAAAATAATTTCTATCTTTGTAGGTGTGCTGGACCTGTCCTAAGTATTTTATATAAGCCACCTCATTTAATCTTTTCAACAACTGCATGAGATTGAAGGTATTTCACTTATGTTACAGTTAGGGAAAACCAAGGCTTAGAGAGGCTGAGTGACTTGCTTCATGACAGCTACTACTTGACAGTACCTGAATTTGAACCTGATCCTGTCAAAGTCTGTTCCCAACCACTGTGCTGTACTGCTCCCCTCCAGGGACACTGTTCCCTCTTCTCCCATGAAAACTTCTTAAAGCTATTTGTTCTGCTAACTCAGCTGGTACCCCCTGGTCTCAGCTAACAGGAAAAACAAACACTGAATAATTTTTCATTCAGGTACTCAGTTTCTTAACTCAGTATCCCCCAAATCTCCCTTGCACCCTCAGCCTGTTCATTGCAGTCTTACTCAACTTCTCCTGGGTTCTCTTTCCTTTTAGAATCCTGTGGTGCAGTGTCTCCCTCATGTGCTCTTTTTCTTCACAACCATCCTCTCAGTTCAGTTTGTGTTCTGAACTCCTCCGATCATCCCATCAGAATGGATCATTCTCTCAGGGATACACACCCAAGCTTTGATTTCTCTCTGTGCAATATTTGCATTTAACATCAGCCAGTTTCCATGGAACGCTGGTTCAGCCTGCAGGTTTCTAGCCAGGCATAACCCACTGGAATCTACTTTGACTTTTGAAGGGTTTGGGGAAAGCTTCACCATCAGGGACTGAAGATAAAATGCCCTGGTTTTGCTCTCCTCCACACTCCATCAAATGGGAGACATTTTGGAAGGAAGAAATTAGTCTGTTCCTTGGAAATTATAATTAAGGAAACGAATTCCAAATTTCTAGATGATTCGGGCCAAATTTACTGCCGTAGTTTTCATTTTTCTAATTTGAAGTTCCTTAGGGCAACTTATAAAACAAGAAACAGCTATATAAATAAAGGACAAATATATCCATGACTGACATTTTTCTTATATTAATAAGAAAGGAATTTCAAAAAGGAATTGTATGTATTTGCTCATGGACTCTATCAGTTTTACCAGACTTAGATTTCTTACGATCACAGGGTTTAAAAAGATAAAATGATCCAGATTGTGTCTCTTTTTTAGTGCAGCTGAATTCAGGGATCTAAGTATTTGGAAGACAGGGGTACATTACCTTTTTAAAATTTTGAGGTAAATGGTAATAAAAGCTTTAGAATCATAGGCTTTGTGCATATCTTCTGTTTTCGCTCCTAATCCACTTAAATTTTTTTCTTTTTCTGAAACAAATAATACATTGTTGGAAATCTGTTTTCAGAAGAGGTTTTTTGAAAAAAACATTAAATTTTTCTTCTGTAAAGGAAGATACACTTTTCAAAATGTATATTCACACACTGCCTGTTAATTCTAAGCTTACAATCAGTGTTGTTTGTTACGTTGTCCATGTCACATGTTTCTTATAAGCTTTCAAGAAGTTTGCAAGAATAAGAAGTTGTCATTTCACATATTCAAGACCCCCCATACCAGAGATTCTTCATGGCAGGCAACATGGCAAATTAATGAAGCGGTGAAGAGAAACCAGTAAATGGCTTGGGGATGCCAGGCGAGAAATTAGTAGTGTGTTTTGTCTTTGGGATGTCAGTGAGGCTAAACAAGACATGTAAGTGTCATTTGTAGCCTTCCTTTATAGGCCAGAGGAGGGAGGAAAGGGTGATGGGGGCCTGGTAGAGCAGAAATTCTGAGGAATTGTTCAATGTCAGAGTTGATTGCTGCTGTTCTGTCTCTTGCCTTAGGTGTATTCCATATCAAGTTCAAGAGTAAGAAAGCCTTTCAGAAGGAAAATTGAAACATTTCAAAGCAAATAAATTAGTAAACACTCATGGCTCTCCAGTTTCCCGTGGCAGATTCTGTCTTCTGTTTCCTAAAGGATTTGCCCAGGGTTTTTCCCAAACCCTCGTAGTTACTGCTGCTGCACTTGTGTGTTCATTACGTACTGCTTGGTGCCTCAGTTACAGGACTTGCTTTATCTTGCCTTGCAGTGTCCTTAGTTTCTTGCTTGATTGTCTTCCCTACCTAGATGGGTAGTTCCTTCAGGATGTGGGATGAATTTTTCACATCTTTGCATCCCTTAAGTAGCTGTGGGGAATTAGGCATAGATCAACATAAATGTTTGAATAAAAGCATTCAGTTCCCTTAGTATAGTGAAGTAATTGTTTAGTTAGGTGGATGAGATAATTAAAGAAAATGTTAGAAGCCTGTGCAAGGGAAGCGAGAAATGAAGATTAAAGCATCTCTGAACATGTAAACCATAGGACAACAAAATTATTTTGTAAAAGCAGTTTCCTTTCGTGTTTAGGAACGAACTTAGATACAACCTAAGGTGAGGCATATCTGTATTTTGTTTTCTATTTATAGTTTTAAATCAAGGAGCATTATTTGCTTTATAATGCATCAGTTGTCATTTAATAAAGGATGGGAACACAGTTCTTATGGGAGACTATTTAGGTTGATACAATATTTCAATATCCTAGTTGCAGCTATTAAGTTTTGCTATTATAAAGTGAAACAACTGAAATAAAAAGTTTACAATATGCTCTATGGCAAAAGTTATATATACTAATTCTAAAAATAAGATGATTGAGAAACAGAAATAGCCTGAAGAAAGGAAACGGGAGTGATATTTAACATCCTATATATTAACCTCCCTGTAGTACACAGTTGCAACTTATAAGCATTTGGTGCCACAAGTCTGCTTACTAGAATTGTTTCATGAGGGACATTTTATTCACAGTGGCATTGCTATCCATGTATTTTTAAAAAAATCCTCAGAAATGGCCATTTCTGTGAAGTTTTACTTGTAGTTTCTGGTCGTAAAAAGGTTTCAGTGAGCAGGTCGTGGTTTGTCAGAAATGATCCTTCTGTGACAGCTGGACACTTTGGAGGGATGAAAGTTTGAGGTGAGCAATCCCAGGTCATGTCTTCACATTGTGCCATTCTTTTTGTATCTAGTTAACTATGCTTGAATCTGTTAATGGATGAAACCACACAGAAAGGCTTTGTTGACATAGAAATAAAACTTGAATTCAACAGACAAAACTGTATCCCACCCCCTCTTTTCCAAAGAAGATGACTTGGGCTAGGGGTTGCAACAACATTTTTCATCATTGTGTTCAGCAAGTTCAAAAAAGTCCTCTTGAGGGATATGACCTCTAGGGGCTCCCATCTGTGATTTATCTGTGGGAATATTTGCTCCGAAGTGGATCCCACCCTACTATGAGCCTGACTTTCCTTGTCATTCCCCCTACAATAAATACTATGCAATATTTGTCTGTGTAACAGATAAACAGTTTGGGGATTAAATAGAATGCAGTGGGGAAAAAAGAAGTTTTTTTGACATGCATTTGATAGGAATGTGTTAATTTCAACAAAACATCTGGTATTTTTTTAAAAAAGCTGTGAATTCAGGACATTTGAGGGGGTTATGGAAGGAGAAGGGATTTACTGTGCTTAACAATTGCCAGTAGTCTATGACTTCCAAGTTGTGATTTTGTCAGACTTGGAAATTAAGTAGGATCAAGTCTACTCAGCCCTTCAGTGGGAGAAGATCCAAATCCAGCTGCAGGAAGGACCAGTGTTACTGATTACGAACTCAGCCTCTACCCAGTGTCTCCTTGCTAGTTTTAATTAATTTGCTTCATATTGCCGTTTTTAATTTCTGGGTTAAAAAAAAAAAAAAAAAAGACTGCCTTTGTGGCTTACTGGTTGAACGTGTACAGCTGAATCTACAGTAAAAGGTCTTTCTTCATTGGCATTATTTTACTACAGATTTCAGTGTTCTTACTGTTCTACTTATTTTCTTAATAAGGTAATTCAAACTTAGAATAGTTACTATAGTTTCAAAGCTTGATTGAAAGATGCATTCAGTATTTTCTCTAAATAAGCAGCAATTATAACAGCAGAGCTGTAGTTAAAGATAGAATTTATTATAAATCCTGATAGTCTTGCTTCTTAATTACATCAGGCAGAAAGAAGGTTTATTCAGTTCAATTCCACATTTATTGAGCACTTAACTCAGCATGATACTGTACCAGGTACTGTGGGGCTACAAAGGTGAACAGTATGTGCTATCTACCTGCCATGAGCTTGTAGTCTTGTAAGAAAGATGGTTGGTGATGGACAGGGAATCCTGGTGTGCTGCAGTCCATGGGATTGCAAAGAGTTGGACATGACTAAGCAACTGAAATGAAACTGAAAAAATAGAGAGATGGACAGGTACACAAAAGAACGATAAGGAAGAAAGTGTTAAGTTCTACTGGAAGTAATAGGAATTAATTATGGCTGGACAGACTGGAGAAGGTTTTACAGAAGNCAATTATAACAGCAGAGCTGTAGTTAAAGATAGAATTTATTATAAATCCTGATAGTCTTGCTTCTTAATTACATCAGGCAGAAAGAAGGTTTATTCAGTTCAATTCCACATTTATTGAGCACTTAACTCAGCATGATACTGTACCAGGTACTGTGGGGCTACAAAGGTGAACAGTATGTGCTATCTACCTGCCATGAGCTTGTAGTCTTGTAAGAAAGATGGTTGGTGATGGACAGGGAATCCTGGTGTGCTGCAGTCCATGGGATTGCAAAGAGTTGGACATGACTAAGCAACTGAAATGAAACTGAAAAAATAGAGAGATGGACAGGTACACAAAAGAACGATAAGGAAGAAAGTGTTAAGTTCTACTGGAAGTAATAGGAATTAATTATGGCTGGACAGACTGGAGAAGGTTTTACAGAAGAATGGCAGCCCACTCCAGTGTTCTTGCCTGGAGAATCCCAGGGACGGGGGAGCCTGGTGGGCTGCCGTCTATGGGGTCGCACAGGGTTGGGCATGACGGAAGCGACTTAGCAGCAGCAGCAGTCCGCGGACATTTAAGACTCCATTTCAACATTCAACAGTGAGGAGGTGGAGAACGTATGCATCATGTGTCCAAAAAAACTTCCCGAGCCATATGCAAGGAGGCAGAACAGTATGTATGTCGTTTGGGGGAGAACAGTAAACTAACCCTGTGTGGCTTGAGCTCCAGTGAGGACAATGGCAGAGAAAATGATAGACTGGGGCTGGATTTTTTTTCTAAAGGCATTAAATTTCCATTGAAAAGTTCTCAGCAGAGTAAGAGGGTCATTAGGGATGACTTGGCTGCTTGTACATAGAAGGGAGTAAAAAGATAGATGAGAGACAAAATAGTGCAGAGGCTAATTTTAAATATTCTGAGAGATGTTACAGGCCTGAACTAGATTCGTAGCATAAAGGATGTAAAGAGACATATAACAAGCATGGTAGTGCTAGAACCAGATGAGACTGTGTGTGGGGAATAAGGTAAAGGAAGAGCTGACGATGGCTCTAAAGGTTCTTTCTAACGTGATGGGGAGATGGCACAATCACAAGTGATAAGCAGTGCAGGAAAAGGTACATGTTTGACACATTGCTTATAGAAGAGTTGGTTTTAATGTCATTGTAATTTTGACTTTAATCTTAGATTATCTTTTTTCCTAAATTTGAGCATTGAAGACTTAAAATTTTATTGAAAATTGTTTCAAGATATGGTAGTGAGAGTCAAATGTACTATTTAATATATTCTTATATCATTGTCTTATTTCTTTTTTCTTCTGGTTCTTCTGGAGACATAATCACCACACAGCACTTTTTAAGATTAAGGTGTGCAGCAGCAGCATGACTTGACTTACAGACATACATCATGAATGATGACCACAGTGAGTTTAGTAAACATCCATCATCTCATATAGATACAAAAATTTTTTAAATTTTTTCCTTGTGATGAGAACTCTTAAGATTTACTTTCTTAACAACTTACATATACAATATACAGAAATGTTAATTATCTTTGTCATGTTGCACATTACATCCTTGGTCCTTATTTATCTTATAACTGGAAGCTTGTGCCTTTGACTGCCTTCATCCAATTCCTCCTGCTACCCCTCACGTCTGGCAACCACAAATCTCATCTCATTTTCTATCAGTTTGTTTTTGAAGTATAGTTAACAAACAGTATGTTAGTTCCTGCTGTACAACATAGCAATTGGATATTTTATACATTTCCAAATGATCACCACAAAAAGTCTAGTTTCTGTCCATCACCATACAAAGATACTACATAATTATTGACTGTATTCCCCACATTGTACTTTTTATTCCCATGAGTCATTTATTTTGCAACTGGAAGTTTATACTTTTTAATCTCCTTTGCTTTAGAAAATACATGCATTATTATATTAGTAGTATTTAATATATTATTTTATGTAAAGGCATAATAAAGAAAATAGAGGAACAGGATCCTTGATAACATTATTTACTTTTAGTTCATGCCACAAAGTGAAGCTTAGAAAATAAAAGATAATTTTTATAGGCTACGCTTGCTTGAAAAAACATTGATGTTGTAACATTTGTTAAAGTACAGCTAAACCCTCAAAATTCCTTTTCTAACCAAATATACATTTTGTGGATGGGAAATCTATAAAGAAATAAATGTTTGTAAACACCGAATGGTTGTTATGGAATTTAAATATCTGTACTTATTACCTAAGAATGTCTGGGTTTCAGGGCTGAATTAAAATGTATTCCAGGCTTCCTTAAATGTAAACAGCATGTCTTTTGATTTGTCTAGGACAATGGAAACTGACTGAATTTTGTACTATGATAAAAGTCAGCATCTTCTCTTCCATCTATTTAGCAATATTTCTTGGTAATCTTTTCTCCTTTGGGGAACCTTCCAGATGTTTTGTGAATATGATTCCAATTTAGAAGAATTGTTTTTATATTGTAGCTGACTGATGTCCTAACTCTGAAACTCTTAGGCTAGTGTAACTCTATCCAAGGAGTCTTCTCCAATGCGTGTAGGAGTGCTCTGTGACACTTTGGCCTCCTTGACTGGCCTAGACTCTCAAAGCTGCCTGTGGGGGCAGTTTCCTGGAGTCAATGAATCCATCCCCTATTGCAGTAATTTCCATTAACAAAGAAAATAATATTTCCAGGTATCCAGGGTCACTGAGTTTGAGCAGTGTTCATATAGTGCAGTAAAAATGAACAGCTAGTCCCACAAGATTATTTAGATGATTCCTTAGAAACAAATGTCAAATATGTACTTTCTGAAAGGAAAAGAAGCCCTGAAATTTAGTGAAAATGACAGGGTGGTTGCTGTTGTACACATTGTTAAAAGAATCATTTTCAAATAAAAGATTGTGAACATTTATTTTTATGCTAATATGTTGTAATAGTCTAGCATTAAGTAGTGAAACAACCTCAGACAAATGTCCAATCTGTGTTATGACTACATTTATTTCTTAATTTTTCTTTAGAAAATTAATCACCAATGGTTAGTTTTATCTGAGTATGGATTATGCCTTTTATGATCTCCCGTGGAAAAACCCTCCTAAATCAGAACTTTCAGCTACCTTACTTGGGCCTAGTAGTTGACTTGTGTCTTGTGTTTGCTGACCACCTTAAATATTTGCCTATTCTTCAGTTCAGTTGCTCAGTCATGTCTGACTCTGCTAACCCATGGACTGCAGCATACCAGGCCTCCCTGTCCGTCACCAACTCCTGGAGCCTACTCAGACTCACATCCATCGTGTTGGTGATGCCATCCAACCATCTCATCCTCTGTCATCCCCTTCTCCTCTTGCCTTCAGTCCTTTCTAGCATCAGGGTCTTTTTCAGTGAGTTGGTTCTTCGCATCAGGTGGCCAAAGTATTGGAGTTTCAGTTTCAGCATCAGTCCTTCCAATGAATATTCAGGACTGATTCCCTTTAGGATGGACTGGTTGGATCTCCTTGCAGTCCAAGGGACTCTCAAGAGTCTTCTCCAACACCACAGTTCAAAAGCATTAATTCTTTGGCACTCAGCTTTCTTTATTGTCCAACTCTCACATCTATACATGGCTACTGGGCATAATTTTAAAAGTAAAATTCTCATTTAAAAAGACTCACAAGCTTCTGGTGTCTGGTTGTAGATGCTTTTGAAACTGTGGACCCTCTTTTTCCCCTCAGTTTGGCACTGATATACAGACTGACACAGATGATCAACCCAGTAGATAAGGAGAGCTATGGTTTTTTGTTATTTCATTGAAATATTGTTGATTTACAACATTGTGTTAGTTTCTGGCGTACAGCAGAGTGTTTCACTTATCCACATACACACACATTTTTGTGTATTGTGGTTTATTACAGGATATTGAATGTAGCTCTCTGTGCTGTACAGTAGGCCCTTGTTGTTTATATAGATTCCACATGTAAGTGACATCATATGATATTTATCTTGCTCTGTCTAACTTTCCTTAGTATGATGATCTCTAGTCCATCCATGTTGCTGCAAATGGCATATCACTCTTTTTATGGCTTAGTAGCATTCCATATATGAAAGTGAAAGTGAAGTCGCTCAGTTGTGTCTGACTCTTTGTGACCCCATGGGCTGTAGCCTGCCAGGGTCAATGAAGCATCACTCTCTCTAGTCAGAATGACCATCATTTAAAAAGTCTACAAATAACACATGCTGGAGAGGGTGTGAGGAAAATAAATTAAAAAATGGAGTGTAGATATTCTTGGCAAAAACCATTTCAAAGAATCTTTTCCCTATAAAATGTACTGGCTAGCATTCACTTTAATTGGAACACTGACCTATGATTATTTTATTCACTGTTCTTGTGGGACACCTATCAATTTTAGTGTACCAAATTTTCTTAAGCAAACACGTTTCATGGTTCTGGTATTTTCAAAGTTTCTATAGAAACTAGAAATTTGGGAACCTTTTTTTTTTTTAATCCCAGTGCTCTGATTTACAGTTCTGTGTATGAAAAGAGGAAGTCTTATCACCTCAACCCAAGTGAAATTAGTAGAGTACCCTTCTGTGATATGCTAGTTCTGCATTTCTTGTGCTTAAGGGAAACCAGTAGGAATCCAGGAGCTTACAGTGTTATTAGAGTGGTCAGAGCTCAACTTGTGACAAGGTAACCTGGCCTCTCAGGCAGTGAGCCATGATCACCGAGGGAGCTGGAAGACTGCCCTGTGCGAGTGAAGTGAGAGCCAGTATGGAGTTGTGAGGAGTAACAGCCTCAGGAGTACTTCCTTTGGTGTGCTTTCATTTGATGTTTGTTTCACAATGACTGAATACATAGGTCTCCCCAGGACTTTGTTGCTTTGCATTTGAGTTTGTTTGTTCTGGTGTGTAGGTCTCTAACCTAAGGGGTGTACACTTTCTTTTTGTTGTTGTTCTCTCTCCCCCTGTTTTACAGCTAGATGTAACCTGAGGTATTAAAAGTCTGTGACTTCTTTAGATCAGACAGTAAGTGACTGAACTCAGTCGGGGACTTGGGCCATATTTCTGACTCAGGTATTAGTGATCTCCCATAGGACTTGTACTCAGAGGTCTTTGAGGGTGACCACGACTGTAGGCAAGTAGCCTAGCAACACCAAAGTGGAAGTCAGAGCTCCCAAATTAAAAATAATTGCAGGAAGTCCAGTATAATCAATAAAAATGAATATGATTTTCTTTTAAAATAGTTTGCTTGTTTTAATGACATAGGTAACCCCAAGTGGGCTGAGTATTATTAAATAAAAGTCTTCAAGAGATCTGCTTTTTCATATACACAAAAAATGTATAATTATGATGTTACAGTGTTTGTAGCTGGTTAATTCTACAGTTCTGAAAATAGTTTCTCTTTCAGCAAGTCCTGTACTTCTCTTCCAGCCTTAATTATGAAGTTGATTTACTTAGAGGAGCAGACCCTTCTTTTCCTGTCAGCATAGGTCTGTTTGAATTAGCACAGATTTTTGAATTAGTGGAGCTCAAATTAATGGCATTTTATTCTGTTACAAAGAATTTGTTTTCCATCACTGATAATTATTTCCAGGAAAGTTAAGTCCACAGAAATATTCTCTCAGTTTCGTTCACATTGTTTACCAAAGTCTAAGAAGTGGCTTTTTAGTTACATGGGGGAGGGAGAGGCTGTGGCAGTAGCAAGGGAAAAAGAGGTGCTACAATCTGGTCTCTCAGATTTGTGAAGCAGGCTCTGAGCAGCATTCTAAACCAATATTATTTTTGTAAAAGTCAAACCAGACCTGGGAATGTGAAAGTCTAATGTGATCGAGGGCGTGTGTGCTGATGCATACTAATTCTTTAACCCCCATCAGCCCAGTGGGTTGTTAGAACGTCTCAGTTGAGCATTCTGACAGCCCCACAAGTGGGACACCCGCGGTCCATCCATCTTCTCCAGACTCAGCTTCTTTCCCTCTAGGTCATTCTCATTACCTGTGAGAGTTGATTTCCAACAAGTCCCCCTTTCCCTTTAGACATTTACTTACCTGAAATCTCACAGAGAAGCGGAAGAGTAGGCAGAGGATTTTTTTTTTAAGGAAAAGTTTTTTTATTTGTGAACTGACGTCTGATTTCTTTCAGACCCTTGTTCATTTAGAGAGACTGTTACCTTGTGCTTCTTTCTTCTGTGCCTGCCCTGGCTGACTTGTGATTCATCAGTTCATCAGATGTTCCTTTATAAGAAGGTGTGAAAGGCCTAAAAAAAGATGAGTAATATGGGCCCCTATATGTTCCAAACTACAGAAAAATAGTAGTAATAATCACCACACAAACCTAAGAGGCCACTGAGCTCCTCAAAGTTGCAAGGCATCTGTGTTTTCCTCGGAGCAGGGAGAGGTCACTGAGATCAAAGTAACTCTGTAACTCTATCATGGGAGTAGATTATTATCTATTTATAGCAGTCTATGAGTTTTAGATTGAAAAATGTTGCCAAACGGTGCTGCACTGTGAATGCATAGTAATCTAACTAAAGACTCAAAATACCAGTTACCACCTTCTAAATGAGCAGCATTTAATAGATTTAATGGATACTAAACCAAGGAAAACACACTTTAGTGGACAGTTTTTCAGTTGATGGATAAAAGACTATTTAGAGTATAGGGGAATGTTGACTGTTTAATAAAGCCAAATCAGTGGGGCCATTTAATATATATATATATTTAATATTTATATATATTATATATTTATATATATTATATATTTAATATTTATATATATTATATATTTAATATTTATATATATTATATATATATTTAGTATTTATATATTGCCAATAAATATTATTAAATACACGGTGATATGAGACTACCTTCCTGTAGTCTTTCTTTCACTATCATTAACTCACTAGCTACTGAATGCCAGTCACTGGGTATACAATGGTGAGCAGAAGTGGACACAGTCACGGCACTCGAGCTGATAGTCCAATGAAATTAGACATAGAACACATGCAGAGGTGTAGTCAAAAACTAAGTTTTTAATTTGAGTTTCTCTACGGTTTTGCTCAGTCTTGTAGATTTTCTCGACATAGCCTAGTATCCATAAAGTTAAATGTAGTAAGGCCCAGTGAGTTTAAGTACCTCTCCCTCTTTTTTTATGTCTCTAAAATATGACTTAGTTTGAAACTTGTACTTAGCATTAGGTACTCTAAGTTGCTCATATTAACACCAGTTGTACCATAGTGAAACTTCAATGAAGCAAAGTGTTCCACAGGACTGCAGCTGAACATACTATGCCCCTATAGGTAGAGTTGTACTCAACACTCAGCACATAGCAAGCATTCAGCAAATATTTACTGCATTAATTAGTTCAGGATCATAGGTACCTCTTCCATCAGTAATCATTAAGACCACCACTTACTCATGGCAAGTTTTGCTGCTGTGGGGGACAGAGCTATTGTCACATGACTGTAATTTAAACTGCATGGCTTTTATCCATTGCATTTTTTCCATCCCCAAATGATGCAGTTTCCTTTTACCATCTATCGTGGTTTTCCTAATATGTACTGCAGTACAGAATCAGCATTTGTTATTTCAGCAGCATATTATAAAGTGTTTCCAGCATATTTCATTACCCCATATGCTTGTCTCATGGAAACAAAAATCAAAGTGGACCTTTTCAATGGGAAAATTAAGTAATTTTGAATGGTAATAGAATGGGAAACTATACAAGTAAAATTTTGATTAGCCTTTGAAAATTAGATTTATCAAGATGTAAACCAAACAAGAGATGAAGAGTTAAAAAATACCCTTTTCTGTTTGACCAGGCCTACTGTAAACATATTTGGTCTAAGGAACAAAGTAAAATCTGTTCCAAGTTAAGACACTGGAAGATAGGTTGGATTAAAGTCCAAGGACTTTAGCAGTACATGAAGAACCACATATTTTCCCATGCTGGATCCGTGCATGGTGTTATGCTGTTTACTGGAAAATGGGTGTTCAGGTTATCTTGCCCTGACCAGCTTTATAGTCTGACATATTTATAGACACACCACCAGAACATAGTGTGGCATTTACAAGGACAGATTCTCTAGTTGCGAGAGCTTGGGAAAAGGGAATGAAATGCCTTATTTTAAAAATGTATAACTTTTCTGCTGAGCAATCCAATGTAGCTCAGCAGCTAAGAGAAGTGACAGGCCGGAATGGATGGCCTGGACTGCACTGGGGAGAGAGCAAGGGAAAAGCACACTGGGGAGAGAACCACTAACTAGGAGTGAATAAGAATAAAGAGAGGTGAGGAAGGAGTGGACTGGAAATGCAGAGGAGGGCAGTGATAAAGGCTGCCTTGCTCTGCTGCTCCCCCACCCTTATCTGCTCAGTTTCTAGACTGCGTGACTTCAGCATGCTGACAGGTCCCAGGGGCCTGGCACTTGGGAAGCTCACTGTTTCACTGTTGTAGCTATTCCCCAGTGTCTTTGGCAGCACTTTCTTCTTCCTCCTCCATACAGCCCTGCTGGAATATTAGTGGATTAGGCCAGAACTGGTCAACAACTATGTGAAAGAATACTAGAAAGATGAATGGATGGGGGACAAGGGATGTCTGAAGATGCAGCAGCGTAAGCCCTGACTCCACTACTCAGTAGCTGTGTGACTTTGGGCACGTTACTTTCTGCTCCAGTTCCCCCAGATGTCAAGTGAACGGTGTGGACCAGACAGTCTCTAAGTGCTTGTGGCTCTGGCATTTTGTGACTCTGTGACTACAGGGGGTCTTGTTCTCAGAGGAACACCTATTGTGGTTTCTAACATAATGTAGCATTAGCTTGTCAACTTCATGAGGCTGTTTGGAGTGTCAGGATAAAAGATGTGAAGACCCTTTGGAAATTCTATGAAGAATCATATAAAACAAAGATGATATGAATGGTTTAAAGGAAACCTTCCCCCAAAGAGATCAGATAGTGATAAAAATGGAAGAGAGTTCCATTTAAATGAATGTTAAGGAAAGTTACAGAGGCCTTAAAAACAGGCATGTAGTTTTGCTTTGTTGTTGAGATATATGCCTTGAGAAAGTGCGCAAATCAAAGAAAGTGATTCTGTAAATGTGTAGTTAAGCAGCTAGGCTGCTAGGTTTGAGGTCCTTGACTTTTCTTCCCAACCCCTAACCCCTTGGAAGGGTACCTTAAAACCCCAGAGAAAAAGAGGCAGTGGACTGGGTTGTACCTTTATCTGTCACCATCACCCATCTACTCCCTGAAGGCCGAAACAGAACATTAAAACCAGTCTGGAAGGGAATGGGTCGTCCTGACCCAATGGCCGCTGCCTTGCGCGCTGCTCTATGTGTTTGTCTTAATGTTCTCTCTTCCCCCACCCCCATTCTTCTCTTTCATCTCCTTGCGACATTGTACAGTTTTTCCTTCCTTACCATAGTTGAGTAAGAAGAGGAAGAAAAAGAGGAAAACTCCAGAAGCTGGGAGAGGGTAAGAAGAGAAAGAAAAGAAAGATGAGAAACATATCGCTTGAGTCAGTGGAGAGGGCTGGAGTCTCTTGCCCCCTCTTCCTCAGCAGGACTGAGTTAAGTTGATCAGTTGATTTTGTACCTCATCTTCAGAACTGCCTTAATTCTTTTACCCTTTGTTACCTTTCGTTGCCTGTCAGTGACATCTGAGAAAATCACAGACAGGCCATCCAATAAGAACCAGCATGTTAGCTCTCAGCAGACCTGCACCAGCTAGCACTGACAAGAGTTTAAGAAAGGCCAGTAGTCTCTCACCAGAGGTAAGACCGAACCACCTCACACAGCACATCAGAGAGAGTGACACCATGTGTTTTGCAGTTTACAGAGTTCAACTGATAGATTTGATTACCATGGAAAGAAGGAAGGGGAAAAAATTGCCTGACTCTTGTGGTGAGTATGAGGGAGCTTATTCATTCATGTTGGAAAAGCAAAGTTAAAAAATCAGAAACAGGCCTGCCAGCCTAGATATGTCCAAGACTAGTACTTTGGTAACGCTATTATGACTTTCAGGAGATTAAATTTCAAATTGTGGAAAGGCTTCAGAATAAGGGAAGGCTTAGTGTCCCACTAATAGGCCTTATTAAATTTAGATAAAACAGATGTTTCTCAATGACAGCAGCTCTGAATCACCAAGATCAAAATGAAGAAAGCAAAAACAAGCCAAAACTTTCACGAAAAAAGTACTATTTGTCTTCGTTGCAGAACCTGCCCACACTTATAACCTACAACATCCAGTTAAACCCCAAGAGAAGGCTCATTAATTGGGGGCAAATTCCTTAGAACTGATTGAAGGTGCATATACTGAAGTTGATTCACTAACATTCTAGAGGCGGTACTGTGAAAACAGAATGGAGCCGTAGAGGCAGGCTGCCCAGAATTCAACTCTTACCTGCTTTAATGACCTTGGACAAGTTGCTCCGTCTCACTGAACTCAGTCAACCTCAGTTTCCTCATCTACAAAATGGAGTTGTTTTGAGGACTCAACAAGATAACACATGTCTAGCGCTTAGCACACAGCAGGCACTCCATAGGTATTAGCTCTTTTGTATTTAAAGCTCTTTTTGCTCATAGTGTCGTGTCTAAGTATATCAGGAACAATTTCTTAGAATTTGATTAAGAGCTTTAGATTAGCAGTTTCCTAAGAGCAGTACATCCAGACCATCCATTGTGGAGTGGGAAGAAAAGATTAGAAATTCTATTTATGGTCTTTTACATAAAATATAAGAAAGTACGGACCCTCCACTCATATTTAGTGTATGCATTGACCCTGGTGCTCCCATTGGTCTGTGTCAGTGGGTCATTGTCACATACTCTAAATTGAGGGATCTTGAGGACAGTCTGAGAACCACAGTTTGCTGGGAGTTGATGGTGGCACACTACTTTCGGTCACTTTTGCAGTATGTTGCAGTGTATTTCCCTTGTTGCTCAGACGGTAAAGCATCTGCCTGCAGTGCGGGAGACCTGGGTTTGATCCCTGGGTCGGGAAGTTCCCCTGGAGAAGGCAATGGCAACCCACTCCAATATTCTTGCATGGAAAATCCCATGGACAGAGGAGCCCGGTAGGCTACAGTCCATAGAGTCACAGAGTCGGACACGACTGAGCGACTTCACTTCCGCAGCGGATTTCAGTTTACGAGCCTGGTTAAGTAGATGCGTGGTTCTTAGTATTATCTTCAATTTGTGGTTTCTTTACAGGAATCTTCTTAAGCCATTTAACTATTATGAATAGGTTGGCTAAAGCTAGTTAAAGCCACTCAGGGTAGACAAATGGCTTAAGAACATTCCTGCAAAGGAACAATGGAATGATGATAATAGTCATATATAAGCACAAAGCAAGGACAAGGAAAAAGGTGGAGCTGCCACTTCTGCAAGTCACCTTGTAAATTGGTTGGCCAAGTCATCAAGTGAAAATGAATATAATCTAATCGGACCTGACAAGATGTCAGCCCCCCAAAGAAGGAAATGATCAAGAACATTATTTGAAATATGTATTTACACCCACTGTTTTCAACAGCAAACTTATTCTAAGTCTGTACTGTGCTTTGGATATATTCGCTGTACGTGACTGTGATACATACTTTGTAAATAAATATATATATTGAGGATGTATGCTCAGACTTCTTTTACTGATAAGAATGCTCAATCAAAACAGTTTGGAGACCACTGGGTGCGATGAGGAAAGCATGGAGCTTCTCATCTCTCATCCTGTGTCTGCTGCTTAGAGAGTGTTTACATTTTTTTCCTAAGGATTTTGCTGGAGCACAACCAGTAAGATAGAGAATAGCATATCTAAATCCATTGAAGATAAATTGAGCACAGTTCAGGGAATTGCATCTCTTGGTAAACATTTTTTTTGTATGGAAGTAAAATGCCAGTCCCTGCCCTGGAGATTTTTTTAAAACCTAGCTCAGGAAAACTAAGTTACATTACAAAGCAACATATGAATGCATGGCTGCAGGATAATGGAAATTCTTGATGAAGAAGTATGTTGCTTGATGTAATAGACGTCTTACTAGAAAACAAAAATGTGTATACATTTAATTTCTGTGAATTTACCTGCAATTCTGGGTCATTTGGTAACCAGTAAACCAGTAGCAGAGTATAAACAGATCCTTCCAGAAAAGACACTAACCTTGCCTAACCCTGCCTCTCAGCCTTCCTATCAAACTCTTTTACATGTGTTCATGTATTATTTTGTAATCTACTATTCTTAAATCCTCTGTGGCTCTTCACATAATAAAAGGCATACCGCAGATGCTTAATAAATATTTTGAAAGTGAAAGAAAATGAAGTGTTCTCAAAAACACCAGAACCTGAAAGGGAAGCCATTATTCTCTTTCAATGGTCACAGCAGTTCCTAGAGCAGATAGTTTGCTTTGATCTTCTCCTGAGGTTGAAGAGTCAGTCTTAGTCCTGAGGCTCCATTCCTGTCACCAGAAACATGACATGGAGGCAGCCCTGCGGGCGTAAACTTAACAAACAAAACTTTGATGGTGGCGGGGGAGGGGCACCACTTACTGAACCCCTGGTGTATGTAAGGCACTTGTGCGGGTATTATTATTTTGTTCACTTGTCACAGTAGCTCTGTGAGGTAGGTACTATTAGTATCTCCATTTTATAGAAGAGGAAATGGGGGCTGGCACAAGTTAAGAGACTTAACCAAGTGTCACACAACTAGCATGCAGTGGAGCCACAATCCAGATGTAGGCGCATCTGATTCCAGAATCCAAGCTTTTGATGATTCTCCTGTGCTGTGTTCTATAGGACTGTGAAATAGGGCTCATATATTAACAATGACTTCAATTTTGCATTTTGGGGAGCTATTTTTATCAGTGGTAAGTCACGGGGAACTGTTGTTACACCTTGGAGAAATGGTTCTGATGACCCCGGAAAAGTGATACTTGTTCAGGGTTGTAGAGGTTTTTCTAAATTCTCCGAGAAAGTCAGTAAAATTGACATTTGATTCAATTTGAGAGGTAGTTCAGTTTTACAGTATACAAACTTAGAGAACACAGGGGTCAGATCCCTTGAAACTTTGAAAGTCTGTATGTCAGGTTATTTTTGTGTTATATTCTCTTCAAAGTAGAGATAATCTCATGTTTTCAAATTCCCCGAGATGGAATCTGTTGGTGGTCATACTGTAATCTGTTTTCCATACCTACAGATTTTTTTTTAATTGCCAAGACTATATTGAGAGTACTGTTCCAATACTGTATAGTAATGAATGGCCCAAGTCATATTGAGTCTTAACGATGAACCTGAGTCACACAGAGAAAATTATGTCCGTTATACTCTGGTAGAATATATTTTAAAAGATTTCCATCAGAAAAATAATTAAAAACCAGTTTCTAGCCCTTCGTTTCTAAAAACAGGATCAAGTAAACTCAGAAACTCTGCAGGGAAAGCATCATGTGGATGCTACATGGAGAGAGAGGAGGAATACCCGCCACATACACCAAACATTTAGCCATCTGTTTCTTCACATGAAGAAATATCTTTTCTTGATATTTTCCAGTTGTAGTTCTGCTCCACTAAATCAAATTCACAACCTTGTCTCCTAATTTACAGGTGAGGAGCTTATGGCTAGGAGGCAGATTCTTGATAATATTGCTCTGATCATCACAGCATGCAGCCCAGAGAGTTTTTCCTTCCTGGTGGGCAGCCGTGGCCATCTCAGAGAGTAGAGGCTTTTAAGAATTCCAGATTAGAGCAATTCAGGAGCTTTGAGCCATTCAGAGGATAGTAGGTGATGACAGATTAAAGCCTCTGTGAATCCTATAGGATAGGAGCCAAATAACTTACAGGAAAACCTCGACCACCCACCACTCTAGATCTCGCTTTCCCTCCTACCCTTCCATTCTTCCGTCCTTGCGTTCTCTCTCTACCCCTCTGTGTGTGTGTGTGTTTTTTACTTTCTTTGCTTCCCACTTCCTTTTTCTGCTTCTAGTTTTCTCTTCCTCTCCATTTTTATTTCTTTCTATATATTTCATTTTCTTTTCCTCCTTCATCTTTTCTCTTCCTTTTGTTCTATGCCTTAGTTCTTTCCTCCACTCCCTGCTAAGTACCCATCCTATCATGCTTAGAAATACATATTACAAGTAAAAAATTGTAGTGTTAATGCTCATTAAGCAGCAAGTAGGTTGTACTCATTACTCTAAAAGGGAAAAACGTCCCAATTAAGTAACAGTTTAAATGTGGCTTACAAATTGAAAATTTCCTTTCTTATGGGTCTCAACTCTCACCAAAATGAGGTTCCC
>SJYA01003413.1:213466-227542 GCA_006410615.1 Neotragus moschatus
CCCCTCCCTCCCCACACCATCCCTCCGGATCATCCCCGTGCATCAGTCCCAAGCCTTCTGCATCGAACCTAGGGGTCCCTAACTTTTAAAATGGCCATTGCCAACTTAAAGTAGGCAACAAAGTGAAAGATTGTCCATTTTCTAAAATTTTGCATTCTAAATTTCTTTTTCACGAAAGAATTCTCTTTAGGAAGAAGAATACTCAATTCTAAACCATAAATGCTTCTACTTTATTATTGCATCATACTCTAAGTCAACATTATTGGTATAAATCTAAATTTAGCAAATATATTAGGGACTAATTATTCACTTTACAAACAGATATTTTCATTTGCAGAAGGACACCCTATAGGGTTTCTTTACTGTCTTCTCCATGACTTTAATTTATTTATATAAGTTCAAGCCATATGTAACTTTTAGAACAAATCTCTTGTAGAAACTGAGTGAAATCATACTGAGTCAGGTACTCAGTGTACAGTTCTAATGTGTATAAGATTTTTCTCAGTTTCTTACCAGGCAAACAACATTTTTATATTGGGTACATTTTCAAGAGGTGTTTTTCCCCTCAGCCTTTGAAAAGCAAACTAAAGCAGATCTCTACATTAAAAAAAAAATTATAACTTTAGTTTCCTTGTCTGTAAATTCACTCCCTTCCTCATCCCCTCATCCCCTTTTAAAAAATGGTAGGAATGCATTTTTCCAATTTTTGACGAAAAGCAGGCTTTTTATTTAAAGGTCACCTGTATTGCCTGAGCTTTCCTTGGAAAGCTTCAGGATGTTCAATTTTGAAGGAATGCTCATTATAATTAATCATTACAGAGAATGGGCTTTTTCCCCCTTAATTGCACTCTGAACTGTCACTTGTTCCCTACAAAACCTTAGAGTAAGAACAGTTTCTTTCATTGCAAATGATGTATAAACATGTTTGGCTTTATAGCTTTTCAAAACACCTCTTCGTTAACTATGCTTTATTTAAAATTTAGCTAATTATTTAAAAGTTCATGGAGATGATTATTAGCGCGAGTCCAGGTATTTTCCAGGCAAGAGTACTGGAGTGGGTTCCCATTTCCTTCTTCAGAGGATCTTCCTGACCCAGGGGTCGAACCCAGGTCTCCTGCATTGCAAGCAGATGCTTTACCCTCTGAGCCACCAGGGAAGCCCCAGGTATTGTAGAGCTATGCATTTGCTGTGTATTTGCCATTAGTTAAAATAAATGTTATCAGATTGTTGTTCAGTGGCCTTTGTGAAATAAATTGGCAGCTTTATGTTCCTGATAGACAAGATGTCTCAGTCTCCTACATGAATCAAAATTGGCAGTAATTGGTCTTTTGGTAAGCTCTGTAAAAGCCAAGAATTGGTCCATGGAGACTGAACTAATTTCTAAGCTGCTGCTGCTAAGTCGCTTCAGTCCTATCCGACTCTGTGCGACCCCATAGATGGCAGCCCACTGGGCTACCCCGTCCCTGGGATTCTCCAGGCAAGAACACTGGAGTGGGTTGCCATTTCCTTCTCCAGTGCATGAAAGTGAAAAGTGAAAGTAAAGTCGCTCAGTCATGTCCAACTCTTAGCGACCCCATGGACTACAGCCCACCAGGCTCCTCCGTCCCTGGGATTNCACTGGGCTACCCCGTCCCTGGGATTCTCCAGGCAAGAACACTGGAGTGGGTTGCCATTTCCTTCTCCAGTGCATGAAAGTGAAAAGTGAAAGTAAAGTCGCTCAGTCATGTCCAACTCTTAGCGACCCCATGGACTACAGCCCACCAGGCTCCTCCGTCCCTGGGATTCTCCAGGCAAGAACACTGGAGTGGGTTGCCATTTCCTTCTCCAGTGCATGAAAGTGAAAAGTGAAAGTAAAGTCGCTCAGTCATGTCCAACTCTTAGCGACCCCGTGGACTACAGCCCACCAGGCTCCTCCGTCCATGGGATTTTCCAGGCAAGAGTCCTGGAGTGGGGTGCCATCGCCTTCTCTGAATTTCTAAGCTAAAGATGTCTAATTTGCAGGGATTTTAGAAAAGAATAATACATATGTATTTTGATCAAAGAGACATTTGCAAGTGTTTTCACAAAATAACAACAGGGGAAAAAACCCATCTCAGCTGAGGTGGAGGGTGCAGTAGAGTTTTTAAGGTAGAATATATTAAAAGGTTACTTGTGCCTAAGTGAAGGCTTTGCAATCAATTACCCTCTTTGTTTACCTTTGTAATATTTTTTACAAAGAAAACTAAGGGAACTGGTCAGATAATGGATAAAAACAGCCTAATAACAGTCCCTGGTGACATCTCAGTTGGTTCAAGAGAAGGTTATTTTTTAAGTCTCATGAAGGCAAGAGCTGCCCCTAGAAAGTACGAGGATTACACGTCATCTTTAGTTTCTCCTGTATAATTTTCAAAAGGGATGATTTTTGTAATGTGCATGTACTGTTCTTATAAAGTTTTAAAAATCCATGTTTATAATTTTTAAAGTTCACAGAAGTAAAAATTACTGAGAAGAAAAACCCTGAATTGCAGCAACACTATTTTAAAAATTTATTATTTGGCCAGATTCTGAAGTGTTCATTGTTAACCCTTGCTAAGTGTTAACTATCAATCAGATGGGCATCTTCAAAGCTTCAGACTTAACTTCTGAAGTTGATGGGTAGAGTAAAGTGATGTGGAATCACAACTTTGGGAATTTGATGGGCAGGTTTGGACAATATGTAGTTGACTTTTTTTGTAGTCAACATTATCAAGATTGGGGGAAATGATTCATTAGGATCAGTACAAATTGTTATCAGCCCTTATGATGAAAATGCTAATTTTTCTTGCCCAAATAAGAATTATTCTTGGTGGACAACCAAGTTTGGTGAATTTGCCTCTTTTATGTAGAATTTGCTTTCACTGGGGAGAGTAAGAGTCAGTGTGAAGAAGGCTGAGCTGGGGACCGGGGCAAAAGGTGTACTGTCAGGCTATGAGTTGAATGAAGGTGATGAGTTGAATGAAGGTGCTGCTGCGTTGTAGATTTTGTGCTTTCAGGCAAGATATCACTTGTGGCTTTATCCTAAAAACAGCAGAAATACCAGACTCTGGGTCAGACCCGTAGTTTGTTTGTTTGCTCCTGTCCATGGTGCCATGGGTTGTTTTGTGAGAGAGCCCATGAGAGAGCCTCACGTGTGTCTCCTATGATGCTAGCCTTTAAAGCTTAGGGGGTATGCCAAACATCCTGAGCTCCTCTCTTTAGGAACATAGTCCTTTCATTCAGTTCAATGGAACTGGCACACTGAGCCTGGCAGGTCAGTCTTATGTGAATAACCAGTGACAGGCTGCTTTGTTAATTGCAGAGCCTATTTTGCCAAATGATATCAGCAATGAAGCTGTGTCAGACAACCTCTGATTCTTTGACCTCCTGATATTTTTTATTTTATTCAAGGTGAACCCACTGAAAATCAGTGGAGTGAAGCTATGGCCATACCATTCATTACAGGGAGAACCCAACATTTGGCTCTGAAAATGGGGAAGAATGGGACTAACAGGGACATTTGCTAAGACAGGATGAACCTGAGGAAGTAAATTGGTTTTGTTGGCCAGGATGTGATCAGGGGCAGATTTAGCTTTGAGGGTCAGGATGTGTAGGTAATTGTGGACCCAAATGGTCCAAGGCTTGCATGGAGCCTACACCACTTAGCCAGATCACATTTTATACTCACTGATGCTTTTAGCCAGATGACTGTTTGTCATGTTTCAGCATATCCGGATTGTTGGCTCGCTGATCAGGCTCACAAGTAAAAGCAAGACCCTTTTGTAGTGCTGCTAGTGGATTATAGAGTATTTTAGACGTTGACTATGCAATTGTACAGGGCATAATATGGACCGTGTATTATAATGAGGAGGGGAGAGGGCACTTTTTTTTTTTTAATGCTCCTGTGTTGAGAGTCACTGCATTAGGGGGTAATAGTTTTAAATGAAGCCACATTTCTAACAAGGGGTGAGATAACGAGGATAAATGAAATCTGCAGTCTAGAAGCTTCATTTTAGCCATTATTTATAATCTCTTCTCCTACCGAACCATTTTACTATGTAGCAAAATTGATTAATTTGCACGTATCTCTTTTCCCTGTGCCCACATGCTCTCTGACAGAGGAATGAAGAAATAAAGAAATATACAAGAGAGGAAAGAGGATGAGGCCGCGGCCAGGGGGAGTCGGGGATGCATAACCCCCACACTGAATAATCGACTCCAGCATAATCGAGATATATTTTAGGGTCCTAACATTCATCTTGATACTTAATCATTCTGGACCATATTGAAAACAAAAGATTGTATAATAGCATTAATAAAAATCACTTGCTGTGGAAAGGTTCAGAATAAATATAGCTTTCTTTTTAACATGAAATAGGAATCTGTTGAACTGCTCTTCATGTTCTGTCACAGCACACACAGATACAGCTCTGTTTAATTCCATATCCTCTTATCTATAAGTCCTACATTTAATTTACTACCATTCCAGTTGATTTATAGCTTTGCTTAGTAAAAGTACAGCCTTGATTAAAAGGATATTATCACAGCTGATGGACCTTGAAAGCATTTTTCTCCCCAGACCTTCTAATAGTTTTGAAAATGACCTGAAGACTCCAATAAGGCTAGATTTTACGTGTCTCCAGTTTTTGCTCACCTGGCTGTACTTTTGGGCGGGGTGGTTAAGGGTATTGAGTGACATAGTTGTCCCATATGCTAACTCCCTACATATCCTAAGAAATGGAAAGTTACTGCGATAGTGTTTTCAAGCAAGTTTGCTTCAAGGACGCCAAGAGCCCTAAGTCAGTTGCCCTCTTATCTAGCTGATCACTGCAGCTAGAGCCTTTGTCTCCTGGGATGCTGCTGGCCCAAAGGATTCTCCAGTCTGTTGAAGGGAGGAAGAATTCAATTATTGTACATGAGGGTTACATTTTGGAGTTACAGCTGTGACAGATGCCTCCCTCCAACAATGCAGAATTAGTTTTGGTGCTCATTTCAGTGGAGATGACTTAATTTGCAAGGCCAGTGATTTTTCCCGGGTTAGCCAGATTTGGTCATTCTCCACAGCAGGCCATTTTCCACTCTCCTGTTTTGATTGTGCAGTGTGACTATTTGGTGGTGTCTGTGGTTCTGGGAGCAAGGAAAATGCTGTTGCTCAACAGGTGAAAAAAGGCTGTTATACTTTAATTCTGTTCAGAACATTATTAGCATTCTCCTGATTCTACTAGTCAGAAAAAAAAATGAGTCACTCTGGCTTTGGCTTTATATCTCTGTGGAGTATATTTTTGACATATGAAATAAGTTATTTCTCACAAAGGAATCACTTGAAAATCACCATACCTACAGTTCAATTTACAGGGGCTTTCAATTTTTCACAGAGAAGGTGATGGCACCCCACTCCAGTACTCTTGCCTGGAAAATCCCATGGATGGAGGAGCCTGGTGGGCTGCATCCATGGGGTCACGAAGAGTCGGACATGACTGAGCGACTTCACTTTCACTTTCATGAATTGGAGAAGGAAATGGCAACCCACTCCAGTGTTCTTGCCTGGAGAATCTCAGGGACGGGGGAGCCTGGTAGGCTGCTGTCTATGGGGTTGCACAGAATCGACCATGACTGAAGTGACTTAGCATTCGATTGTTCAGAGTCATAGGAACACAAAAAAAGAGTTAAGAATTGTAAATGTGGTACTGATTCAAAATGGGAGAATTTTGATTTTTTTTTATATGTAATTTGACGGTGGGGCCTCCTTGAAATACAAAAGTAAATCAGTTTTATTCATGAATAATTTTTGTTTTGGTCAACGTGCCCTTCCAGTTTGGTCTTACCGTCTTCATTCTATATATCTATCTATATATATATCTTTATTAAGATATCATTTACGTACCATACAGTTGGTCTTACCGCTTTTCATTTTTAAATTACTAGGTTTCAAAATCTCTGTAATTTTTTTTGAAAAGCACAGAATGTACTCTATGAAGAAAAGATTTATGTGTAAATCACCTCCAATTTGCCTGAATCGTTTTTGTTTTTCAATACTTAGCCACAGTCTGTCGGCTCTAGACTGATTATTAAAGGTTATCTAGTTAACCCAGAATAAAAATCACCTGGGGAGTTATTCTTTTCACAAACTGTACCTATGAACCCACTTGAAATTCTGATAAACTTTGCAGCCCCCAGCCCCACCCCAGACCAATTAAACAGTACTGATTGAACCTAGCATTATCATCTCACAGATAGGGAAACACTCTTCCTCTCACAGTTTTGATGAGACACCTTAATAAACACCAAAATTCTTTTCAATTTTAACATGACAGGTTTTTGATAAATTGAGTTGAAGATGCAGAATTCACCTCAGTGAATGATAGCAGCATAAATTATTTATACCGTATGTTTTTAAAAACAAATTATGAAGGATCTGATATTGTTGAAGGAAAAAATTTCAAAGTCACTGATCAGAAAGTCAGTATACAGAAACTGTTGCAAATTTGTCATTGTCTCAATATTTTGTCAGGCACTGGGGAGATTAGTAGATGTCCTTTATCCTGGAAATGCCTGATAGCTAAGCACTCATATGTCTTTTCAGCTGTCCATGGTCATTTCCCATAGGGGATGGGAGGCGTTATTGTGTTAGTTTTTAAACAGCTGCCTTGATTGCATTTTTAGCAGAAGGATATTCATAAGAATACTGATATTAGATAGAAAAAATAGCCACACAGGTAGGCTTTAATAAAAAACATAAACTTCTCAGAAGATCTGACGGGCTCTAATGGATGGATGTGTGAAGACCTGGGGAAAAAAACAAAATGGCTTTTCCAGAGGACTTCTTATTCCTGAAAAACTGAGAAATTTCAGGCTAAGTGCAGAAGAAGCAAAAGGCCTTTATGTCCATACAGATGAATGGATGTAACCAGCTGCTCTGCAAAGAAGCCTCTTTCTCTGGTAAAAATGTTTACCTGGTCTTGACATCTTCCTTCCTGGACAACCTTAAACTCCACCTAGGAACCTTTGATCTGTAGCAGCCATATATTTGGGAAAGCAGAATGGAGTTTGTTATACTTTGAAATGTCATTATCAATGTATATAAAGATTATAAGAACTTTGTATGGTCTTTAGCTCTATGTACCATTCTATGTGACATATGACCAGAAAGGACAGATTCCTTTTGATTGAATGCTAATCAAACAAAAAGTACATGATGTTCCTAAAACAGTAGCAAGAAAGTGCCCTTTGCTTAAGCAACTACCTTTTTTAGAGCATCATCAAAAGTTTGTCTGTTTCACATAATAAAATTATAGCAGTCTTTGGGTTAGTATATAAGAAACTGTGTGAAAATGCCCTGCCTCAAGGTAATTTGAAATTTTACTGCTCTTAGATTTGGCAACAGTGTTGTAGATAGACAGGGTTTGCCACAGGCACACTTCAAGCCATAATACATTTTTTTTAGACATAATGGGTGACGATGCAGGATCTGGTTGTTAGATTTTTCTGTCTTATCTGTGTTTGTTTATCTACATCTAATTAAGGTTTCAAAGAGACTAGACAGTTTGGGAATGGAGTCAGCTACCCCACAAGTTCTGGAACTCAGTCTGAAATGGAGTTTGCCCCTGAAAGCAGGATGGTTGTTTGCTGTCTCTCTGAAGTCGGTTCCCTTGGTCTAGTTCCTTATTGGCATGAGCTACAATTTGGGGGTGGGGGCAGGATGCTTGCCATTGATTGATTGTCTTATTCTACACACAGCCCCAGAGTGGTGGTCCCAGTTCCAAAGAGAATGGGATACATAACCTGGTGCATGTTGGGCACGTGTAAATCAACATTTTCAGTCTCCATGGCTATGATACTGGCCTTCAATCTCCAAAGTCAGTGTTCTGGAAAGAGAAGAGATATGCCCTTCCAAAAAACAAGAGGAAAGGAAAAAAAAAAAACTGCATTCTCTGAAAGTTAAATTATAACTTTTTCTTTTTTTTCTATGAAGAAGACTGTACTAATAAAACTGCCAATTTCTTTCAGGTGGGTGTACATGGCATTAGAATAGAATTCATCAATGAAAAAGGATCAAAACGCACCGCCACCTATCTACCGGAGGTTGCAAAGGAGCAAGGTCATTGTTGTACTTTATTTTATACCATCTGGTGAAGAATTTAAGCAAATATACAAATTAAAATGTACTATCTGACCTTGCAGTTATATCTAATAATTGATCACTGTCAGATTATAAGAAATGATTCTTCTATCACTGCCACTGCAATGTCTGTCTGAAATTGGTGAATTACACAGAAGTTGAATCTCTGTACTAAAGTTTGACAGTAAAAACATAAAAAATAAACCTTCAAAAAAGGAAAGATTTGTAAAAGTTGGGCTTTTAGGCAATGGTTTGCTGTAAATTTGATGTGCCACTTTCCCATATTCCACTGTGCTATAGCCTTGTGGCATAATAAACAAGCCTTTTGTTTGATGGTCAGCCACACACTTCATTGTCATTATCGAATGTTTCCTTCTTAGGTGGTTGCCATTACTCATTCTGCTACTATTAAGACTGCTGTTTCCCGTGAAGATTAGGAGCATTGAGAATAAATGAACTATTACAATGTTTTATTTGTTCCTCATCAACAAATGTTTTTTGACTTTACATACATAGCACAAAGCTTTAGGAACTACCAGTGTAACACAAAATACATTTCACTCTGTAGTATCTTGTCCTTTTTAGCCACTACTAAATTATAATTTCATGTTAGTTGACATGAATATCTCTTCTTTATCTCATGGAGCTTTTCTTCTCATCAGAAAGCACGGGTAATTTGGTTTCACCATATCTGTTTAATATAAATGTGATATAGAACTGAAAAATTTAATAGTACACCCCCAAATGAGTTATTAGTCTTTAAAGCAGCTCTCTGAAGATTTATTGGGGTTACTTTTGAAATTTTCTTAGTTCTGTAGTTCTGTTGAATCTGTAGAGCATACATGAGCTTGAGGGCCTGGGGTATGAGTGTATATCCTGTGTCTGAACCCATAAAAATGCCTTTGAATGCTGCACACAGATACACATGATTGACTCCAGAAGATGCCATTAGAAATGGTGATCACCATGAGTTAGTGTGGGAATCCTATGTCCTACTGAGTTGACTCAGTGAGTCTTTTCCCTCCCTTTTAAAGATGTCACCATTAGAGGAGAGTACAGTGTTTATGGTTTGTTGCTTAGACACCCCTGAGAAGTTCCTGCTGGCCTCTTAGGCTCTGTGTCTTGGAATGTGGTTGAGATAAAGAAGCCGGTGTTGCGAGCCAGCAGGGATAGCTAAAATCGAAGGTGTGCCATGGTATACCTGCTTCTGTACAGGGTAAAATCTTAGCCCTTCTGTGTGCCTGTATTTAGGACCAAAGGGGTTGATAGCAGTTGGTGACAGTGATAGCTGACCTCTACAAAGTCATTTTGTATTTAACCAAAGGTGCTTATTACATGTGCTTGACTGGTATTTTATCTGGTCTACTCTCCACAGGATGGGACCACATTCAGACCATAGACTCCTTACTGAGAAAAGGAGGATACAAAGCTCCGATTACGAATGAATTCAGGAAAACCATAAAACTGACCAGGTACAGAAAGCACTGTCTAGTGCAAGGCTGACTGATATATTTTGATGTGCATACCTGTAAGCTTGTGTAATCTTTTCTCTAACTATACTTGCTTCTTTTTTCTGAAACAGAGTGAAATGAATGGCAGGGCCATTCTGAGGGTGGATACAATGGAACTCTGCTCGACAGTAAAGCCTGTATGCTGTATGAGCCGATCCTTCCCATCTTAGCTCTGTGTGATTAGTCTGGCTTTGTTAAAGCAAGCCTTCTGAGCCTTTAGACTACGTTATTGAAGAAAGTTACCTGAGTTTATTGGTCAGCTTTCGACATGCCTTAGCAGGACCCCAGGATCCTGATAAGCAGCCCTCAAATTTGAATTTCACTTTAGAATCTTGGCAGTGACAGAAAGCTAGCTGAAAAAAACACAATTGAGCTAGACTCACAGATGCTGAATGAATTTCTACAAGGGCCCATAGGAGTACTGACTTAAAAACGGAAAGTATCAAACATTTTAGGAAAATGGGTTGCTGTTTCCATTTCTTTTAATTCTGTAAAACCACACTGAATGCCTATAGTCTAAAAATGAGCTATTCTCAGCTCTGAGGAGTTACAGTCTAGGAGAATAGAAAGGCATGTGCAAAAATAATTATTAATAGAAGGCAAAATATGATGGATGGTATGAGATCATAGAGTAGGGAAAGAGGAATTCCAAGAAGGGGTTGTGGATAACAGACAATTTCAAAGAGGAAGTAGACTGGAGGCTGAGTATAAGACTTCTACTCATTGAAGAATGAGTAGAATATTTGACAGGTGGGGAGAGTGGAAGAGGAAAGGGGTTAACTTAAAGAGAGCTTTCTGAGGGGCTTCTCAAGTGGTGCAGTGGTAAAGAATCCGCCTGCCAATGCAGGAGACGTATTATGTGCAGGTTCAATCCCTGGGTTGGGAAGATGCCCTGGAGGAGGAAATGGCAACCTACTCTAGTGTTCTTGCTGGGATAGTCCCCTGGACAGAGGAGCCTGGCAGGGTACAGTCCATGGGGTTGCAGAGTCAAGACACAAGTGAAGGAGCTGAGCATCAGTGTACATAGACGAGGAGGTCATCAGGGAGAATATGGCCCAGAAGGCAGAGAGAAAGTTGAAACTCGGCTCTGTAGGCAATAGTAGCCACTGACGGGTTTTGAACAGATGGATTTGAAATGTAAAATTAGAATTGGAAACAGGGAAATTAGGAGACATTTCTACTATCTAAGAATATGTGGCAGCAATTTAAAGAAGGTGAAATGGGAGCCTTAAGAGCTGTGGGCATGGGATGGCATGAAAGGAAGGAAAAGAAAATACTGTGGAAAAAAATAAAAGGGCTTAGTCATCATTCAGGAGTAGGGAAGAAGAGCAAGTCAAGGCTTTTACCTAAATAAAAGGGACCAAGGCAGTCCCTTTGACCAAGACATGGACCACATTGAGGAGAGTTCCATTTATGCACTGATTCTGGATTTTAAGTGCTTCCTGGGATAACTATAGAAATGTCCAATAGGTCACTGAAAATGTACATGTGTAGAGCTCATGGCTAGAGGTGGTGATTTGGGACCATCTGTAAAGACAACATACTTGAAGCTGTGAGGCAAAGGTTCACTGAGCTGGGACAGAGCATAGGGACAAAGGAACTGAAGGGAGAAATGTAGGAAACTCTTACAAGGCACAAGGGTAGGATGAGTGATCAGAGAGAGAAGGAGCAGTCCAGGAGCTAAGGGGAGCACCAGGGAAGCATGAAGTTATAGAAGGCAAGGCACAGAGAGCTTCCAAAGGGAGTGGTGAGAAGTGTCCTAATGGAGAGGCAGACAACACGTGACTCTTCTGAGAAGTCTGGCAATGAAAAGAAGACGGGAAAAAAAGATGGGGAAAGAGGATTGAGATAGCACAATCTAGACACGTTTTGTGTTGCTGCTGTTTTCCCTTAATGGCAAAACCTGAGACCTGTGGACAGAAGGAACAGAATGGTAAAAGAACACCAATGGAGGATCCCAGAAGAAAAAGTAGTCAGGTGAATGAAATGTATACATGACAGTAACAGACTGGCTTTCCTCTGTTCTTTCCTATTAGCAAACCGGAGCCGAGAGGGCAATACAATTTCTAGAACAATTTAAATGAGGAGTGAAATTGTTCATCGCTCAGTCGTGTCTGCCTCTTTGCGACCCCATGGCCTATACCCCACCAGGCTCCTCTGTCCATGGGATTTCCCAGGCAAGAATACTAGAATGGGTTGCCATTTCCTTCTCCAGGGGATCTTCTCAACCCAGGGATTGAATCCAGGTCTCTTGTGTTGCAAGCAGATTCTTTACCATCTGAGCCTCCAAGGAAGCCCTAAACAAGGAGGAGTAGAATGCAGAGTCCTGGACTCAGACTCTAGATTCTTGGGTTGTTCTCACCTTTGCTTTGTATTAGCTGTGTGACACTGGGCAAGTCACTTCTTCTCTCTAGGTCTCTGTTTGCTGATATAGAAGAATTATCTCTAAGGATCCCTTGGCTCTGACATTCACACGTCACTTATTTCATGATGTTAACTTTGTCTCTTCCCTGACTTTCTTTCAGGTACCGTAGTGAAAAGATGACCTTGAGCTATGCTGAATATCTTGCTCATCGCCAGCATCATCATTTCCAAAATGGCATTGGGCATCCCCTTCCACCGTACAACCATTATTCCTGACACTGAGCCGCACAACCAGTCACTGGGCCTCTCTGCAGACCTCTTCCCAGGAGACCCTACCCCTTCTTGGTCTAGCTATCTGTTTTACTGTACCATTTTATGATGATAGTTTCCGTTGCCATGGTGAAGCTTCGACATTGTCAACTAAGATCATCATGGTAACGGGTAGGAAAGTGGCATTTATTAAGAAGATCCTCCTGTTTTATTATTTTAGATCATTTTTTTTGCAGCATATATGAATTTTGGAGTTTTCTTTCCTTACAATATTATATAGAATTTTGCTTTGCTTTTCAGTCAGGTTTGTCTTTCTGTCCTTCTTGCCTTCCTTCCTGTCGTCTTCTTTCTTTCTTTCTTCTCTTTCTTCCTTCTTTTGACTGTGGATGGAAGAAATTGTGCAGTTTTTAAGGATTTCATTTAGGTTTTTCCTCCGTTTTCCTTAGTAAGATAGATAACTTTTGATAGCCATGTTTGGGAGTAATTCATATCAGATTCAGGTATTTGTATACTTTTGAATTTGTCTAAAATTCATTTTGCTATAAGAGCTTAGTATATGGGTCTTTACTGCTTAAGTATATGTTTTTCCCATGGTTAAAATATATGAACTTTGATTCTAGTGTAGAATATTCGAAGGTCCGTGATAGGACTTGTCACACAGAGTGAGAAATCATTGATGCCTATTGTTCTAGTTATCACAGGAAGAACTGCCTCATCACTTTATAGAACCAACTTACAAACTGAAACACTGTTTTAAGAAAGTGCAAGCTACCTTTGAAATGTGCTACAGAAATCATTTTGAAAAGCAGCATATATCAGGAAGAGCGCAGATACAGAATTTAGTGCCTTTGAGAAGAATATAATGAAGTGGAATTGAGAAGGGTCAGAAAAAAGGCAATTTAGAGAAATATTCTTATAAAATTTTATTGTTTATATATGTGAAACAACAGATTAGACAAGACTCTCGAGTATTTTTTTAAGCTGAAAAAAATTATTTTGAGCAAATAACCAAAAAGAGACACATTTCTATTATATATTAATTTAAATTTGTTAGCTTTAGGTTTCAATAAGTCATGATTGGCCAGAGACAATTTTAGCTACCATTTAAAGAAATGGTAATGATAATCTAGTGGAACAAAAGTTCATACATGTCGTGATTTCAGACGTGTTTATCATGGGGACAATACTGGAGTTTCAGAAATACTATAAAATCGCTTGAATCTCTTTCTGCACTACATACTTTTGATAGAAACACATTTACTATATTGAGAAGATGTTATGTTACCCCTGCATAAATGGAGTTGGCCTTTAGGTATGATATAGTTGCTAGAGCCCAGCGCATTTGCACGCTAGTTTTCCCATGATGTATACACGGAGAACTTCCTCGTGTCAATGGGAGGTCTGTACGTATACCCCCAGGAAAAATGACAGATGACTCTGGAGAAACATTATCTTCATATTTTGATAGTAAGTATATATAAATATATGTGTGTGTGTCAACATTTTTTTCAAACAGGAAACAAAGATTTCAAGTGATGAATATAAGTATGGTGCAGAACATATAGTCTAAAACCATGCGATGTCACTGAATATCAAGATGGCATGGCTTATACATGTAGTTGCTGTGACAAGTAACAGACTGCTAGTTCAGAATTTGAAAACCCTTTTCTAGTTTGTGAGGTGAATTGGCTGAATTTCTTCTGCTGGCCCTTGCAGCAAAGCCAACTGCTTTTGTTTTTGATGAGAGTTCTCAGAAGTTTTTTGGTATTCCTTCATCCACAGCATCCATTGTTGAAATAACCATTTTCAGTTGTGATG
>SJYA01003413.1:230554-269924 GCA_006410615.1 Neotragus moschatus
CCTCGTGGGTACTCCTTAACTAAAAGCTAACAGTTGAAGCTGCTTAAATAATATGTGTGCAGGCTCATTCGCTTGCTCACTCGTATCCAACTCTTCGTGACCCCATAGACTGTAACCACCAGGCTCCTTTGTCCATAGAATTTTCCAGGCAAGAATACTGGAGTGGTTGCCATTTCCTCCTCCAGGGGATCTGCCCAACTCAGGGACTGAATCTGTGTCTCTTGCGTCTCCTGCATTGGCAGGCAGATTCTTTACCACTGCTCCACCTGGGAAATAATATACTTAGAAACTGATACAGATTTCTTTCCAAACTGACACTTGGGAAACGTCATCTGCTTACAGCTATTCCCTACCATATGCATTACCTATGTCATTCTTGTGCCCAGCCCTAAATCCTGGCCTACTGATACTCAGTTCAGTTGCTCAGTCGTTCTGACTCTTTGCGACCCCATGAATCACAGCACGCCAGGCCTCCCTGTCCATCACCAACTCCTGGAGTTTACCCAAACCCACATCCATCAAATCAGTGATGCCATCCCTGTCTCTTATACACATCTTCTTACCAGTGTAATAATGTTATACTGAAGAAATAACCATCCTGCAGGCTTCAGAGGACGAGGTCAGCAATATTTCCCACCGTGGCTTGGGGGAAAAGGATAGTTTTGTCTCCTTTTGTATTCAAATTAATGCACAGTGCATTTTTTGTGTCTAAGTAGCTGTTGACTAAAAGATTTTGTAGTGTAAAAGGTGTTATACAAACTTGTAATGGTGTGCTTCAAACAAATGCTAGACCCTTTCACCTTTGTCGTATATTACAAAGCTGTTAAATATGTGGTTTGAATTAACTTTGAACATGTTGAAATATGTAGCATGTGTTTTTAACTCAGACGAAGATTCTAATTGCACAGGTTGTGTTCTAGCCAGTTGTGGTTTATTTGTTCAGAAACACAAATGTGAATTGCACTCTTATCACCAGAAGATTGTATAAGTTCAGCGATCACTAAACAGCTCAAAGTAATACTTGAACTTCATTTGAGTAGCACAAAGTTTACATAGCCCCCCTTTTAAATGTTAATTAGTTCCATTNCTTCTTCCAGCCCAGCAGTTCTCATGATGTACTCTGCATAGAAGTTAAATAAGCAGGGTGACAATATACAGCCTTGACGTACTCCTTTTCCTATTTGGAACCAGTCTGTTGTTCCATGTCCAGTTCTAACTGTTGCTTCCTGACCTGCATATAGGTTTGTCAAGAGGCAGGTCAAGTGGTCTGGTATTCCCATCTCTTTCAGGATTTTCCACAGTTTATTGTGATCCACACAGTCAAAGGCTTTGGCATAGTCAATAAAGCAGAAATAGATGTTTTTCAGGAACTCTCCTCCTTTTTCGATGATCCAGCGGATGTTGGCAATTTGATCTCTGGTTCCTCTGCCTTTTCTAAATCCAGCTTGAACATTTGGAAGTTCACGGTTCACATATTGCTGAAGCCTGGCTTGGAGAATTTTGATCATTACTTTACTAGCATGTGAGATGAGTGCAATTGTGTGCCTACTGATATAGTCTAGACTTTATTGGGCAGTCTACCCCGGCCACGGATCTGAGGCAAGCATCAGACTTGAATTCCAGTGGCAACATGGCTATACTTAAGCCTGTTCCCAATTTCTTCCAGATCAGTGTATTACTGGGTCTTCCCCTTTGGGAGCTGGTAGGGGGTAGTAGCAATGCCATCATGGTACATTACATATGTAAACTTACTACCAAATTTCCAGTTCCAAAGTGATATGAGATGAACCCTATTTGCCACTTGAGCCTGGAGAAAATATCTGCATATCAGGCAAAGTAACTAGTGCTACTGCCATCCAAGGGCCAGATAGGAGCCCACATCAAGCAAGGGATCTCCTGGTGTCCTGTCTCTATCACCTGTTGCCTGATCCCTTTCTCTGCAGAAAGGCCATCAAGGACATTGCTGAAATACCTCTGGCTCTTTCTAAATCATTTGCTATCTCAGTTTCATAATGCATATTTCAGGATTAATTGCTAATGAATATATGCAGGACAATTTTCTGTTTCATTGCCCCAAAGCCCACTCCTTGTGTGAATTTGATGACATGTGCTCATGTCAATCACAGTGGCTAAAAACAGCCATCTTGGCTCTAGAGGACTATTGTGGTTTGGAATAGTGCTCCATTAAGGCAGCCATCTGCTCAGAGCCAGTTTCATCATTCATGTTTAATGGTACATAGCATTTTTTAATGATTTAGATCATATTAATAGGTTCAGGTAGAATGAAGTAATTTAATGAGCCCACAGCATTCTTTTTTAATAGCATTAGTGGTTAACTCAGTGATCTGGACCGATTTCAACTTCAGTAATCACACTCCACCTACCTAAATTCTTCCCAGAGTTTCAGCACTTCCCCTCTTTAGACTTCATGCCCCACTGGGCGCCTTTTAAATTGCTCCACTGCTTCAGAGGGCAAGTGTGACTGTGTGGAATGCGGCAGTTTGTTGATGGGAAATACTGTCATATCCAGCGGGTCCCATCACTGTGAGCTGGGAGGAAGTCTGCTGTGGGAAAAATCACACCTGGATTCAGAGCTGCCGCTCAGGAGAGCCCAGCGAATGACAACTGTTCTCAGAGTATGGCTTCTCCCACTTTCTGCAGCTCTTAACCGCATGAGCTAAGACAAGTGTGGGTTTTGGCCAAGCTCTGATGGCTTCCTATCTGTCTGTCCAGGCTTTTCCCCTTCTGGAGGAATAGCTGAATGGAAGGATGCAACTGAGGCATGCCCTGGATACACTGCTTTGGCTATTACATTCATAGGACTTCCTCGATCCCTTTAACCATGAGACAATCCCCTGTTCCAAACCCCAAGCCTGTTGGAAGAAATCTTTTCAAGAATCAGAAAAAACTGCCTTAGGACCCAAACCAGTCTACCTCTTCATCCCAATAACTTATCACTATGATTTAAAATGACCCTTACTATGTTCCAAGTATATGGACTATGCCCCTCAAATAGTTTCAGTGGACCCACCTAGAGGGCTGGTAGAAGGCATGTGCTTTACATAAATGAACACTGACCTACGCTTGCAGATTTCCATCCTGACAGATGATCACATTAGCTCAACAAAGGCTAGCAACAGAGGTTAGCTCTAAGACGCACTAAGACAGGAGCACTGGGCGGTGTCTGCATTACCAGCCTCTGTGCTCACAAGTGCCCTGGTATCCTTGAGTGCCTACTCCCTCTGAAAGGACACAGCCAAGTCACAAGGGGCTGGTAATTTGTTCAGTCTTTAGTCTCCCTCCATCCTGGAAGAACCTCTTTGCTTTTTAATCAGAATCTTAGCTGGCACTTCATTAAGTTACAAGTATGAGATTAAAAACAGTATTTCATTGTTTTAAAGTACAAATGTATACCAGTTACTCAGAAAGTTAATGAGAACGACAAAGCTGTTTGGGTGACTATAAAAATTTGTAATTGGAGTGACAGATGACAGAATCTCAGCGCTCCATTGATTTCTGTATTGTTTTGGCTATACAGCAGCAACAAGGTCTTGATTTGCAAACAGAAGAGGTAGTATTGTGTAGTTTTATGAAAGTGAGTACACATTGGCCTAAATTCTAAAACCCTGGTGCAGTCACAGCCTTCTGAACCAGGCCCGACAAGGAAGGTCTGCAAGAAGTTTGGCATCTTGCCAGAGGTTTGAACATATATGTCAACTTGATGGTTCCTGCTGACCCACTCGTGATCTTCAATTGCCATTCTGAATGCAACACATTATAGATGTTTTAGTTAGGTGGGTTTTTTTTTTCCAGTTTGTATTAGTGTTTCAGTATTATACATTTAAAGACACACACTTTTTTTGAATCAAATGTTTATGGAAACTTCAATCAGTTCCAACAGAATGCCAGGTCCCATGGGACAATCTGAAAACCACTGCTGCCGTCCCAACATGCCCAGTTATTTTGAGAGCCTTTGGCAAAGCGTCATTTCATCTCCTTTTCCATTTTGGCCTTTTCTTCCCAAATGTCAGGCTCAACGTGATCCATCAATATTTACTGAGTGCCTGTCCCCCCAGAGGCAGGGCACTGTGCTTGGTTACAGAATAAAGACAGTATCATTTTGTAAGACAAATTAACAGTCCACTCTGATCTAAGAGTTGTGAGCAGCATACAAGTGTGTTCCAGCTGGCAAAAGTCATTGACTGGGCCCCAGGTGATACTGGGCTGGCTTTATAGGGTTTCTCTAAATGGCTACCACCTCACCGTGGCATTAGAGGAGAGTTGTGGCAGACTTGTTGGGAAATGGCATTTCTTTGGCCCTCCGATGTATCAGCAGTAGAGACTACCCAGAAACCAGGCACTGTCATGGTTCCTTGAGTGGAGGACATGCTTTGGTCTCACAGTGAGGCTGTCTTGCTCCCTGGCAGGAGTGCCAAGGTGGCTGGGTGAGAAATTACATGACTGTATAAGAAACAAGTCTGTGTACATGCAGAATGCCATTTGGTGTCTCAAAGTTTTTTTTTTTTTTTTTTTTTTACTGCAAAGCTGTCCTCTGGAAGGCATCAGAACCTTCCCATGACCAGGAGAGAGAGAACTAGGCTGTTTGCTCTATGAGGCTGCCTTGCAGCCAGAAGAAAGCTCCCAGCATGTCAACTAATGGAAAAATCCATTCATGGGCCAGGAGGAGAGATAAGATAGTGAGGGAAACCCACCCAGAGAGGGAAATCAGAGTCATTTTCTGAATCACCCACTACACAGAAAGGGCAGGAAGGCAGTATTAAATTTGGATATTGTAAAACAGGAAACACAACTGGTACACAATAGAATGTTTAAATCACGTCTTAACTGACAGGAAGCTGCGGAGAGTCACAGCCATTGCCTGAACACCAGGCAGATTTGAAACTAGGAGTTGCTCTTGTCACTGTTCATCCAGCTAGCATTTTCATCTCAATATTCTGCAATGATCCAAGGTTAGCATACGTGTTAATATGTGTAAATATATTTGTGCGTCTGGATTTGTGCGTCTCAGCATAGGAGACGGGTGGGCCAGACAGCTGGCTGGGCCAATCAGGACCCCCACTCCCACACAGCCTGGCAGAGCCAGAAAGGGGGTCTTGGATTGGAAAAAGTAGGAAATCCCCATCTTGTTGAAAGGACAGTACTAGTGTAACACAAACATTTCCCTGAACTTTCTCTACTTCAAACAGTCAAATGAATTCCAGGAACTCTGCATGGAGACATTGCCACCCTGCTGGCATAGGTGTCAGCAATGGCCCTTTCCCAGAATTGTGGTCAGTGACATGGTTGTTTACCTTGCCTAGCCTATGTGGTCCATGGCACTCATGAATGATGGTGTTGAACAGAGGAACCTCGGGTTAATCCAGTCATTCAAAAAGGCTGGGACTGCTCCTACAGGGTACATGGTCCTCATTGGGCCCCTCCTTCCCCATTTTGGTTTGTACCACTCCAGTAGAATCTGTGGCCTTGAAGAAGGTCAAATAGAAATTGATAATAGTCAGCCCTAGGCTGGTAAAGCGCAGGCAACACATTTGCTCTTGGGAAGGTTATCCAGTGAGTCCTGCGAGCAGGGTGCACAGGGCACTTGAGAGTTTAAAAGAAATTTCGTTCTTTTCACCTCCTTTTGTTGACTTTTTTTAAATTAAAGTAAAATCCACAAAACACAATGAGCCACTTGAAAGTGTACAGTTCAGTGGTTTTAGTGTCTTTGCAATGTTGTACAACCACCAGCTCTCTGGTTTTACAATTTTTTCATCACTCCATAAAACACTCCTTCTCTATTAAGAAGTCATTCCCCCTTTTCCCTTGGCCATCACCTAAGTAACCACTAATCTTCTGTCTCTCTGAATTTGCTTATTCTGGACATATCATATAAATGGAGTCATTCAGCATGTGACCTTTTGTCACTGACTTGTTAGCATAATATTTTCAAAGTTCATTCAAGTTGCTGCATCTTTCAGTACTTCATTCCTTTTGATGGCTGAATACGATTTCATTGTATGTATAGACCACAATTTGTTTATCCAATGTCCACTGATGGACAAATAATGCTGCTACAAATGTGTGTCTTAAGTTTTCTGTGTGAACACAGGTTTTCATTTCTCTTGGGTAGATACTTAAGGATAGAATTGCCGGATCATGTGGTAATTCTATGTTTAACTTTTTGAGAAACAAACTATCTTCCATAGTGACTGTACCATTTTACATTCCCACCAGTATGAAGGTTCCAATTTCTCCACATCCTCACCAATACCTGTCTTTATCTTTATGATAGCCATTCTAGTGTGTATGAAGTATTATCGCATTTGTGGTTCTGACTTGCATTTCCTTAATGACCAGTGACGTTGAACACCTCTTCATGTGCTTTATTGGTCATTTGTAATCTTCATTGGAGAAATGTCTATTTGAGTCCTTTGTCCAATTTTTAGTTGTGTTGTCTTTCTGGTAAGTTTTAAGAGTTGGTTATATATTCAGGATATTAAACACTTACAGATATATGATCTGAAAATATTTTCTCCCATTCTGTTTTTTTCACATTCTTAATAATGACCTTAGATGGACAAAATTTTTAAGTTCTTATTAAGTCTAATTTATCTATTTTTAATTTTGTTGCTCTTGTTTTGGTGACAAATCTAACAATCCATTGCCAAATCCTACGTTATAAAAATTTAGCCCTGTTTTCTTCTAATAGTTTTAGCTCTTATATTTAGGTTGGTCTATGTTGAGTTAATTTTCCTACATAGTGGACTGCCATGGTTGATTTTCTTATGTTGAACCACTCTCACATTCCTGGGGTAAATTCCACTTTGTCATGGTGTATGATCCTCTCAAAGTGTTGTTGGATTTGGTTTGCTGGTATTTGTGGAGGATTTTTTGTATCTATATTATAAGGATACTGGTCTGTGATTTTCTTGTATCTTTGCCTTGCTTTGGTATTAGGGTAATGCTGGCCTTAGAGAATGTCTTATGAAATATTCCTTCCTCTTCTCTTTTTTTTGAAAGAGTTTGAATAGGATTAATGTTTAAATTTTAAATGCTTGGCAGACTTCACCAATGAAGTCTGGGTTTCGGTGGGGAGGCTCTGGATTCCTGATCCAGTCTCTTTACTTGTAGACCTGTTCGTTTTCTATTTCTTCTTGAGTCAGTTTTGGTAATTTCCATGTTTCTAGCAACCTTTCCATTTCATCAAGACTAATTTGTTGGCATACAACTGCTTATAGTATTTTCTTATAATCCTTTTAATTTTTGTAAGGTTGGTAGTAACATCTCTGCTTTCATTTCGAATTGTAGTTGCCTTTTTTCTTAATGAGTCTAGCTAAAGATTTGTCAATTTTATTGATTCTGTATATCCATTCTTTTTTTATTGGCATATTAAAAAAGAATGGATATACGTTTAAGCATAACTAGCTCATTTTGCTGTACTGCTGAAACACGACATTGTAAATCAACCATGTTCCAATAAAATAATAAAAATTAAAAAGCATATTGCAAGAAATATATGCAGAAATTTTAAAAATTGGGTACATTGTACTTCCATTTTCATTCATCCCAAAGCATTTTCTCATTTCCTTGGTGATTTCTTCTTTTTTAACTACAATTGGTTATTGTAGTGTGTTATTTGATTTCCACATATCTGCAATATTATCAGTTTTCCTTCTCTTTTGGATTTCTAGCTTCATTCTATTTGGTCAGATAAGATACTTTCTATAATCTCAATCTTTTAAAATTTATTGATAATTGCTTTATGGCCTAATATATGATCTATCCTGGAGAATGTTCCACGTACACTTGAGAAAAATGCATGTTCTGCTCTTGCTGGGTAGAGTACTTTGTATATGTCTCTTAGGTCTAATTGGTTTATAGTGCTATTGAAGTCTTCTATTCTTTACATATATATTATTTAAATTTTACCCATTATTTCAAGTGGAATACAGTAGTCTCCACCTATTATTGTAGAACTGTTTCTGTCAAATGGACAGTTCTGTCAATTTTCCTTCATATCTTATGGAACTCTGTTGTTTGGTGTGTATGAATATACTTGTTATATCTTCTTAATGAATTGATCCTTTTATCAATAAAAGGATAACACTGTCTCTTGTAAAAATTTTACACTTAAAATTTCTTTCGCCTGATAGTTTGTAGCCCCCTTCACTTTCTTTTGGTTATTATTTGCATTAAATATCTTTTTCCATCCTTTCACTTTAAATTTCTCGGGATCTAAACTGAGTCTCCTGTAATCAGCATAGAGTGCGTGTCATTCAGTCACTAAGTCATGTCTGACCCTTTGTGACCCCATGGACTGCAGCATGCCAGACTCCTCTGTCTTCCACTATTTCCCAGAATTTGCTCACATTCATGTCCATTGAGTGGGTGATGCTTTCTAACCATCTCGTCCTCTGCAGCTCTGTTCTCCTCTTGCCTTCAATCTTTCCCAGCATCAGTCATTTCCAATGAGTTGGCTCATCAACTCATTGCCAGAACCCCCTGGACAGTATATAGTTAGATCATGTCTTTTTAAAAAAAAAAAAGAAAAAAAATTCATTTTGCCAATGTCTGTCTTGTACTTGGTGAGTTTAGCCCATTGACATTTCAAGTGATTACTGATAATGAAGGACTTTTTCCCCTGCCACTGTGCTGTTTGTCTTCCACATGTCACATCTCTTTCCTCAGTGCCTCCAGTACAGTTTTCATTTGTGTTTGATGGACTTTTTTTCTAGTGTACCATGCTGATTCCCTCTTCATTTCCTTTTCTGTATCTTTTATTTTCTTAGTAGTTACCATGGGGATAGAGTTAACATTCTAAATTTATATAGCAATCTAGTTTGATAAACTTTCTCTTCCTTTTCAATAGACTATAATTTCAGAGCAGTTTTAGGTTCACAGCAAAGCAGAGCAAAAAGTACACTGAACTCCCCCATGTATTGCCTGCCCCAGGTCCTCCACCTCATACCCACATAGCCTCTCCTACTATCAATATCCCATTTGTTGACTGATGAACCTATACTGATACCAAAGTCCAGAGTTTACATTAGGATTCACTCTGGATACTATATATTCTGTAGGTTTTGGCAAATATATCTACCATTATAGTATCAGAGAGCGTAGATTCACTGCCCTAGAAATCTGGTGCTTCACATATTCATGCCTCCCCCCAACTCTTGGTAACCACAGACCTTGATCAGCCCCTTTTTAATAACTACAATAGCCTGTATTTAGGAAGTGCTTACTGTATAAAAAGGACCATATTATACACTTTTCAAACAGCTTTATGAATTGCCCATTTTACAGAATCTAGATCAAAGAAGTTACCAGTTATCCAAAGCCGCCTAGCTACAAAGTGGCAGAGCCAGGATTCAAACTGAGTTTGTCAGAGTCGAGAGACAGCTTTTTATCATTCAGCTTGCTGTCTTGATGAAGATGAAGATGATGGTGCGAATGGCGGTGGCAATCATGGTGGTAATGGTAGCAATGATGGCATCTAACATTTATGGAAGTAGTGCTTACAATGTGCCAGGCACTGTGTCAAGTGTCTTACCTATTCAATCTTCACACCTACTCTAGGAAATAGTTATTACTATTGTTGCCATTTTACAGATGAGCAAACTGAGGCTTGGGCTAAACAGCAATCTCCCTCAAATGCACAGAACCTACTAAGTAGAAGCTAGCGACTATGACTGCAGACTTCATTTTGACTATTCACCATCTCTCTCTAGGTCTAAACATGGCAAAAACATAGGACAAGTTCTTTCCCTGAAAATTGGTTGGCTTGGTTTTTGAAGTTCAAAATCCAAGGACTTAGACTTGACATCATTAGACTCCTTTTCCAAGAACACATGAGGTCTGATAGCACTGCTCTCCTACAGGCAGGGCAGATTCTGCCTTTGGCTGTCCAGCCTTAGTTATTGTCTTTCTTGTCAAAGGAGGACTACCCCCAGGCTTCTAGGTACACAAGTAGGGCTCAGAAATAACCCCCTAATCGGCCTCATCAGCTTTGAAGGAGGCCACTGCAGGAGGGGCCTAAGTAGGCCACCACTTTAACCCAGTTACATGAGGGCAGCTGTAATCCAGGCTGATCATGTCTTGCTAAGCTCTCTCAGCAGGGTGGGGGAAATGTCCAAAAACTGCTTCCTGTGCCCAATTATCCCTGGATCTCACTGCAGACACTCCTTCCCTTTCTGGAAGAGCCTGGCCTCAAGACTACAAGGGCCAAGTTTAATTAGAGTAGCTGCCAGGACTGAGGGAAGGTTGGAGGCAATTTCCAACTGCAGTGAATGTCCATGGCTTAGGCTACCCTAGGTGCTGCCAAGGTGCTGCTTTTCCTTGAAAGGCCCACCACCTAACCCTTCTTCCACCTTGATGGAGGGGGTGAGGAAGTCATAGTCTACCTCTGTACAGGCCAGACAACTGCTTACATCAACCCAGGGAGTTCAGGACAGGCTGCACTCCTTTCCCCTGCGCACACACACCCCCACCCCCTGCTCATCTCTGGCAATAAGCAGCCCCCAGGGAAGCAGGCTGAGCCGTCTGGCCAGGCTCTGGTTGGGAAATAAACCAGAGCTGTTGGGCTGGCTGGCCTGGCTCCCTCCCTGTCAGTTGGCACAGTGGGCTTCCCTATGGAGGTGCGCTCCATCTCCTTTCTCTTACCCCATGAGACACCTGCCCCAAGAGAGAGCTCAACAAAGGGGGCTCCCTCAGATCAAGAAGCTGAGTTTGCCTGGCCTGGGTGGATGCTGGCAGGGAAGAAAGAGAGGATGGAGTGTCAGGAGGAGACTATATGCTAACAGAAGTTTTTCCGAATGGATTTTCTCTACCAGGAGGGTGACTCTCATGGAGAAGAAGAAGAATCAAAAGTTAACAATGATGGCATTTCAGTGACTCTAAGATACTTCGGGTTGAAAGATGGCTGCTATTTTATGTACTATTGAAAAAGTTGCCAATTAAACTGTCATGCCACTGACTGTAAGGTGCATTCCAAATCTGGAGATATTAAAATTATATTTTTAGAAAGTGTCTTAGCATCAATGAAATCCAGAAAAAAAAATGCCTTAAAACTGAGGTTATCAGTCTCTTACACACCCCACAGACCCCAACCACACAGGGCACAAGAAAGCACAGTAGGTGAGTAGAGTCAAAAGCCCAAGCAACTCCTGCCCTCTGAGAACAAGCCTAGTAACCACACTGCCTGGAAACAGGACCCCCTTACACTGGACAGGACACTGTCGTTTATAAAGCCCTCTCACACTATCTCACTTGATGTCTCACCTGGAGTTCGGAGAGGTCTGACTTTGCCAAGGGGACCTGGGACCTAAGAGTGGATGGAGAGTCGGGACCACAGCCCCCATCTGCTGAGCTCCACCACAAGACTCTTCCAACGACCACAGAATGACCACTCCCTCAGAGAGGGTAGAAGGCAGGCTAGTGAGGGTATAATGAAGTGACTTGTAAACCCTTTTCCCAATGACATTACTTACAAAACCTCAATGTACAAAGCAGAATGAACGTGGAGTTGTTTTGGGTGAAACGAGGGGACAGGCTGGAACCTAACCCACTCTGCCCCCACGCAGCCCTCATTCTGAGATGGCCCCTCAGACAGCTCCCCAGAGTTCCTGAAACTCTAAGGAACAATCTCCGAACCTCTGGGATTAAGGGGCTTCAACTCTCTTGGTAATATTCTTTTCAAAGTTGGATGTAGACATTCTTCTTCATAACCTTTTCGCATGTCTTAAAATTTTCATTAAAAAATGGCACTGGTATAGATGGGCAGGTCAAAGAGCTGACTCACAACCCGGAAGCTTAAAGTCAGAACAAAACCAAACAAAAAGTCTGCTTTGAATTATGCGCTGGGCTGAGGCCTGGGTATTGAGATTCTTTGTAAAGCTCCCTAGGTGATTCTAATATGAAGGAAAATTTACAAGGCCCTGTATCAGCAGCATCCCATCAGCTTCAACACTCTGGAAATCTGAGGCTGTCCTGGACCACACAGGAAGGCCTCTAGGGGGCAGAATACTGGAGAGTCCTGGGTCTTCCTAAAAACAAGAGGAGACTGGGTACTCCTGGTAACTAGGGAAGGAGCAGCTAAAGGGACAGTAAAGTGGGCAGCACCTCTTGCAGGCCCCTGGATGTCGAGGGAAGGCGGAGGGGAAGGTGGCAGAGAGAACTGGCGGCTGGAGCAGAGGGGCAGCCGGGGCTAGGTCATTCGTCAGCCTGACATCTGTGCATCTCTGTCCCTCCGCTGGCCTTGGCAAATGAGGACAAGGGGAAACCTCACTGGGGGATCAGACTGTAACCATTCAAGCCGCTCCCTATGCCTCAGAGGTGACACATTCCATGGGCTGGTAGGGCTTTTGCCACATAAACACCAACGCTGCCTATGTGCCCCAGGGAGTGCAAGGGGGACCCTGGAGGGGATGAACAGCTGCGAGGGATGCGGAAAAGCACTTGCTGCCTGGTCCACCCCCCAACCAGAGGTCTAGAGGAGGGTCAGGCAAGAGAGATGCTGTCTCTGTTCTCTAGCCTCACAACACTGCCTCCTCAGCCTGAATCCCGGCTACCTGCGACCCCTAAAGACGAGCAAGATGGGGCCTTCCAGCTGAAGCTTGAGGTACCCAGGCCAAAGGCACACAGCCCCATACAGGAGAACTCAAGAGATGGGCGATAGCTTGTGTGGCCAACGTTTCTCACTCGGGTAACCATGGTGCCTCCCACCATTTTGCAAAACTCGGGGATAAGAGTGTGGTTCACAGAACACGTTCCAAGGACCAGGTCCTTGCCCTCAAGGAGCTCAACGTCTACAGAGGGACAGAGCACCCTAATGAATTCCAAAATGGGGAGGCAAAGCAGTGTCCTGGAGTGAGCACTGGGGGCTGCGGGAGCTGAGTACCTCATGCATACTGGAGCTCACGGAAGACTGCACGCAGGAGCCCACACTGGAGCTGAGTGAGACCTTTGGACAAGCAGGGAGATGCGGGCAGTAGAGAAGACAACACAAAGAACAAGGCAAAGAAGTAGGAAACCGCAGGGCGTGACCAAGGGGAGTTCCATACGGCGGGAACAAAGGCTCTGCTATGGATGGGTCTTCATGGAACATGGAGGTGAGGAGATGAAGCCTAGGTGTTTACAGGGCCCCAGGGAAGTGACGCAGTCATATCTCCACTGGAAACTGTCGCCTGCAGAAGAGTGTACAGACTGGAAGAGAGACCTTCGGCAGATGCATGAGCCCTGGGGAGAGGTTGCTGTGGACTACGTCATCTTTCTGACATGGAAGACACACAGAAGGGCCACAGGACCACCTTCTCTCACCTCTCTCTGGCAGCCTCTGCGCCTGGGCCAGACCTGGCCTGGCCCTGTGCAGCACCATCTTGTTGACTCGTAGGCCTTTCAACTCTGCTCTGCGGCTCGCCAGGGTCAGGTAGGTCTGCTGGCAGCAGAGGAAAAAATGGGCCTGACTCCCCTGCCTCAGCACTCGCACGGTCCACCTTTTGCAGCACTGCCTGGTTCTCCTCCCATTCCTCTCAGACCCAGAGCCCCCTGCTAAGGGCCTGCCCAGTCATCCCAGCACCCCAGAAGGGCGGCAAAGCCCAGGGGTCAGGGTGCCGAGCCTCTGGAGCCTCACAAAACCGGTTCCTAGGCCAGCTCCTCCACTGGTTAGCTGAGTCCCAGCTTTCTCAGTGTCTGCAGTCCACTCACCGTGCTTTTGAGGGGATCACATCCTGGAAGGCATGTGGAGGGACTTAGTGCCCTGCGTGTCACACAGGTGCAGTTATAGTTTTACTGACAGAGAACCTGGGGTCGCAAGCAAATGAGTGACCTGCCCAAGCCTGTGGTTTTGTGGTCCAGGATGGCAGGGCCCATCCACTCTGAAGGCCCAGGCTTCTGACTCCTGGCCAGTGAAGGAGACGCACTTGCACTGGAGGCCCCTGTGGCCAGCTGTGTCCCCTGTAGAAGCGGCAGCACCAGCAAAAGTCTGAGTACAGTGTCTCTCTGGTGTGAAGGTGGGCACGGCTGATCGTAGTCACCACGGGGTTCTCAGTCGGGAGCCCTAGAAAGCCAGGCCCAACTGTTCCCCAGGGGCAAATGACCTCCACTTGGCACGCTCTGACCTGTGTCAGCCTTGGCCCTGTGCTGCACAGAGCTGGCCCCCGAGAAAACTTGGGATGAGGGAGCCTGATCGCGTCTGGTTTTAGAGCTGCCTCCTGTAATTCAGTCCTCTAGCGCACGTGGGGTTCCTTAAGGCCAGGGTCCCTCGAGGCCAGCAGATATCCCCAGCCAGCAAGCCCTGTGAAGAGCATAAGGCCTGCTGGGTCCCTGGTGGCAGCAGGCAGTGGGGGGGCTTCAAGGCCACACGACTTGAGCCATGCGACTCCAGGGACAGAGCTGTGCTGAGCAAGCCCACTGCCCCATGGAGGTCCTCCACAGCCTGGATGGCCAATGGCCCCTTTTGTCTACTTTTCAAAGCAGGAGCCCTTCCTTCTGAGAGGCTTCTGGGAAGCAAGGCCAAGACTCGTAGGTTCTCACAAATCTTTTAATAACAGTAAATGAAGGAAACATTTAACAGTAAGTGCCATGGTGAGGGGTCCTTTTCATTCAGGGATCTTCAACAACAGAAACACCTCAATCTCACATTCAGAGTGCGAAGTACACAAATTAATGATCATTTATTTCCAAAGGTGACGGCAGAAACCATTTTGGTACAATCAAAAGGGTTTTACAAAACAGAGAAAACATTACAAAATGTCCCAAGAGGTGAGCAAACTGGCGGGGGCACAGAGCACCCAAGAAGCAGCTTGGCCAAAGTACTCATCTACTCGTCTTGCAGCTGGTTAGGGGACTCAAAAAACTGGTTCTCCAAGGGAGTCACTGTGGGGGCAAGCGCCAGGGAGGGGGTCTGCCCAGGACCTAGCAATCAATCTCCCCTGGAGAATGAGGAAGGGCTGGGGGGGTGGTGGCGGCAACAGAGGCAGCGCCAATTTCCCGGCAGAAAGAGTTATAAGCTGAGCTATCTTAGTCTCTCTACCACAATAACACCAACAGAAATGAAGAATTCTTCCAAACGTAATACAAAGCTGACACCAAAGAAAGCGGGTTTCCAAAACAATAGTTTGGCCTGAAATGACGTTTTGTGTGTTTTGTGCCCCGAGTAGCTAACCAGTGTAGAAAATGTCACGAGAGCAACAATAAGCGACTAGGTTTTCCTGAGCACGAGGGACTCACTGTATGTACAGAAGAGGAAGGCTTATTCCCACTTACAGACCCGCCCCAACCTCAGAGGGCAGGGCAGCCTGTGCAGTGAGGACGCCCCTCCTCATAGTCCGGGGCTTTGCTCCCGATGCCCTCCCTGAGGCCTGCTCCCCGTTTACCAAAACCAGCACTGGCACTCTGTCTTGCAGTGGCCATACCAGCCCTTCTTCTCCCCTTGCCCACCTTCCCCATCTCCCCTTCAGATGACCAACATCTACAAATCCAAGGAATTCTTTTCTGGCCAAGGTATGTGTGTGTCGGGGGGGATGAACGGTCTTCCACTAGCCCCCAACACCAGAGCCATGCTGACAACCTGTTTTCTGTGTGCAGCTGTGTCTGCCCCACAGAACAGCACACTGAAGTATCAGCGACCAGAAACTGCAAAACCCTGAGGGAGGCTGCAGTCGAAGGGATGGTCTGAGAGCTGGGCTTGAGGCACCAGATGGGAAAGGGTCCCGAACTCCCCACCCCACATCATGGCCACTCCTCCCGCAGCTTCCGTGAATGCTGAGAAGCCAGTCCCGAGAGAGAGAGAAGGTTGAGTGGGGGAAACTGAGTCTATAGCTTCCTCACAAGCTGACAGAGAAACACATCACTAGGCCTCCAGAAAGAAGATGGACTGAATCATCTTTGGTATGCAGAACCAAATAGAAGGGGTGGAGGGTGGGGTGGGGTCGGGGCTACAAGCAGGTGGGACCAGCTCTTTGTTATTTGGAGCTGATGCCGTAAGTTGGCCAGCTGAACAGCTGAGGCTACCTAGGGGCTGGAGGGAATACTCCTTTTCCCTTGCTAGGGCTGTTGTAAAAGAAAGTGTCCACTTCTACAAACACCCTCCCAGACACATATGGAGCTCCCACACACTGGCAAACGGCACATGGAAACTTGGCCAGGCCGGCTGGGGAAGCTCCTTGGCACTGACAGAAGAGCCCCAGGGAGGCGCAGGAAAGCCTGGCTCCATGGTGCTGGGGGCCACCCTCCAAGGCAGGCCACTGAGGGTCGCGCCAGGTCACCTCTCCACATGGGCCTGGCCCAAGGGAAGAGTCAGGTACAGCCCAGTTCAGATGCCTGCTGCTCCCCAGCACCTCACAGGCCGTGGCTCCCTGTGGACCCAGTGGACAGGGCTTGCTCTCTGTCCCCTCCCCTCCATGTTTCTGAGCCCACCTGGCCCCCAAAAGCAGTGCACCCCCCTGTCCTGGACAGGTGCACCTGCTGCCGGCCTGGCCAAGCCAGGCACATGGCTTACGCTTTCTTCTTTCCTGCCAAGCAGCAGCGAAGTGCCAGCCAGCCAGGGGCACTGAGCCACAGCCAGGGCAAAGACGAGCTTTCGGAGGCAGGCCAATGTGAGGAAAGCGTGAGCTGACTGGCACCCTGCACCAGGCCCGAGACACGGAGGAAGAGAGCCCTCTGCCACTGTGCCACCCAGGCTGCTGGCCCCCAGCTGAGGCAGAGGCTCCAGCCTGGCACAGGACAGACCCCCAGGGGCTCCTCCTATGACCTCACTCTAACCTTTTATTTTGTAAAGAGGTCAAAGGAGCACTGAGGCCTGGCCTCCTTGGCCAAGCCCACACACTGCCAGTAGGCGGGGTGAAACCAGCCACTCAAGAGGTACCTCTTCTGGTGGCAATCCAGAGCATACTACCTTCCTGCAACCCCACACCCTGGGAATTGATGGCATCAATGCCAGCATCCCTCTGCCAAGAGATGGGCCCCTCCATATACGCTTCCCTGGGCCGCGCCCTGCTAGAAGAGACTCTCCTCCATTCTGCTGCCTCCAGTAAGTCCACTTGCTCAAATAATGACTACTGAGTCACTGAAACTCAATCTAGGTCTGAAACAGTAACACCTGGAATACTGAAGGAGCCCAGGGCAAGTGGGTTGCCTAGACTGGGAGACAGGGTGGGGGATGGGACAATCAGAGAAGGTCACAGAACTAGCTTTTGTTATTAAGTCATCTCTTTTTAGTAAGCGCCGACAAAGAGTCAGCAAATGCTACCACCTCCCTTCTTGAGGTCCATGTATGACTGAGGCTACCCTGCAGCCAAAGGTCTTCCTTTCTGAGCACTTGAACCTCCAACCAAGGGGACCTGATTTTTTGGTACCTGTCTTTCAATCCAGACATGCGCTGTAGGGGTGGGGAGCATGTGACGCTCCCCCGCCTCAAACAATTCCGCTCTGATGCTGGCTGCAGTGACGACATCTAGTCCTAGGGAAACCACGCTGCAGGACCTGTATCCTCCCAAACCTAGGATGCTCGCATATCCTGGAAAACCACGAAATGGACACAGGGGTCCTCCAGAGACAGGCCCTAACGCAAGGATTCTCCGAAGTCAAACATCCCCAAAGAAAGAAAGAAAGAAAACCCCAAAAGCCAAAAAAGCCCAACTCCAGCTCACCTTTCCCTGAAGTTGCCTTTAAAGAGGCACTCAAAAGTAAAATGTCATCTGTTATGAACATTAAACTGAAAGCAAGCCTATGATTCAAATCACAGTTTTCTCAAGCTACCACTTCTATTGATTAATTTCTATGCTCACTTCTGACAGGGATATGGGTCAGTTCTGAGCTCTCAAGTAGAATCTCCGCAAGGTCCCAAACTAGTATTAGCTGTGGATATTTTGACCTAGTTCCCTTTGGATTTGCTGTTATAACAGCACTCATGGGCCTCAGTGGAATCTAGCCCCTCAGATGGTAGCACCCCTAAACCCCACCTCTGGCAGTATCTGGAGGGAGTGACTGGTTGGCTGCTTACTCTGAGTCAAGGGACACCAGTGGGAAGAATCTGGCCAGGTCTATCTTGGCCATAAGCTGGGAAATCCCTTGGCTCTTGGCTTGCCGCTGGTATAGAAACAAGGCCTCGGTCCCCTTATGGCGGGGGCTGTGCTGGAGACAAAAGGGGGCCCCAGCGTGAGCCGGGAGATCCCTGGCAGTGAAGAAATCAAACACACCCGCATGTAAAAGAACTACTCCTTGTTGTTCCCTTTCTCCTCAACCAGCTGTTGTTAAAGCACCAACAAGCAGAGTGAAAGCCGCTGACTACTGTCTCACCGCCTAAGGCCACAAGGAGCAGGGAGAGAGGGCCCTCAGCACTACAGCCCAGGCTCCAGGAGCCATCCTGGGGAAGAGGTGGGGAGGGAACATGTTGGAAGAAAGGGGCAGAGAAGAGGGAAAAAGAAACACAGCGAACGAGCTGCTGCCCTCTCCCACGACGTCACCAAGAACTGGGTGTCCTCCAAGTCAAGTCAGGACTTGTTTCCTCAAGGGGAGAAAAAACCAAAACAAAACCCCAAACAAAACAAAACAAACAAACAAACAAACAAAAAAAAAAACACAAGCACCTTCAGTCTATTTTCTTGGCTGGAAGCCGGAGCAAATCCAGCAGGTATTTACACAAGGGCCCAGCCATGTATGAGAACAGGATGACCAGCTTCCCGTGGGTCATGCTCATGAGAGTCTGGTGTCCCGAGGCCCAGACGCGGTACCAGGGGCCGTAGAATGGGTCTGAGATGGCCGGACACAGCATGTTGTTCAAATTCACTTCGGTGACCTGCAGGGACAAGGGAGGTAGAGTGAGCGTTCACCATCCTGAGGCTTTCTCTGGCTTCTGCCAGTTCAGCCGTGTCTACCTAAGGGGGACTAGACAAGGAGGGATTGACAAATCCCCACCTGTTCATAGCAGGATCTTTCTCCCCTAAGTTTGGGGCATGGCTAGAGCCCTTTGGAGGTGATGGAGGAGGCCATCCAGTGGAAAAGCTGGTCTTGCCTTTGGGTTGGGCCCAGAGTCTGTTGACGTTCCTAAATATTTACTATGTGCCTAGACCCGGACAGGTGTTGTGGGATAAGAGAGCCATCAGCTGCATGGTCCCTGCCTCTGCGTAACTAGGAACCAATCAAGTTGGGATGATCAGTCTACCACAGCTGACCTCAAACCAGACGGTGCTCACTGGCTCTTGCCCACCATAAGATCTGAGGTGTGTACAGAACGGGGGCAGCAGAGTCCTCAGATAAGATCTGATGAGGGAAGTCGTACCATTCTGAATGGACTCATGAAGATGGAAATAGTGATGAGGAAGGGAGTGAACCGAGCCTTCCATGTAGGAGGCACAGCCTGAGCGAGGTCTGGAGGCGAGACTGAGCATGGTATGCATGGTGACATGGAGACACTGACTCCTGTGGAATCGAGGCGTCACAGTGGAGACGGCTGTGAAGGTCAGGGCGTGATGGTCATACTGCTTCCTTCTGAGAGCACAGGCAGCAACCGGGCTATTGGCAAGGAGCTCAAACTACCCCCAGGCCAACCGGAACAGAGCAACACACCAAGGTGGGGACAAGAAAATGACTGCTTTGACGAAGGCACTGGTGACATCAGTTACGTGCCCTAGTCCAGCCAGGTCCCGCAAGGCTCCACGCGGCTAACGGTACATTTAATGCTGCTCGCACACAAAACCAGATATGCCACTCCTGCCCCGAGGCCGGCCGGCCACGACAGCTGCCTTCCAAAGTCCTTCAAGCCCATTCTCCTTAAAAACAAGTCCTCACCACCTCTCAAGAGAGGTGGAGGGTTTGTGCCATGTCACAGATGGGTGGAGAACACGCTGCCCTGAAGGATAACGTGATACCCAGAGCAGTGGCAGAGCCAGGACTTGAACTTGGGTCTCCTACCCAAGCCCCAGCCTACTGCTACTCACTTTGCCACCGACAGATACACCACCTGGGCACTGAGCAATCCTGGCCTCTGGATAACTCAACTACTGAGTCCAGCTATCAGCCACACTCCAGGTAGATCTGAACATCCCAGAAGGCTACGGGGGTCACCGACACCACACTTCCACTGGCCACGCAGCTTTGGGCCTGGTGGTAGGCCGAGAATGGACCCAAGGTCAGAAGCCTGCCCCAGGGCCAGGTTCAGGGTCCTGCCTCCCACACAGGCCATAGCAAACCACTGTCCAGTGCAGCTCACTATTTCTGACCCAAGTGGCCATGAGTGAAGGGCCTCCTTGCCTTTCCAGGGATGAAAGAAACAGTCATTATTGAAGGATTCAGAAAGCTCTTTGGAGAGGCCAAAGCTGTAGACTGTAAATCAGCAACCCAGACACAACAATCTGACAGTGTGGCCTTTGGCATCTCGTATTTTCAAAACAAAATGATATACCAGCGCCAACCAGGATTATCAAGATTTATGAAGAACTCCAAACAGAAGGGATAAAATGGGATAGAACCAAGCTTACCAGGCCCAGGATCTGCAAGATGCTGAAGTGGTAGAAGAACATGAGGCCAGTTGAGAGAAGGGCCCACCGGAAACTGCTGAGGGGCTCCGGGGTGTAAGCACCTGGAGAAAAAGGGACATGGTGAGGCAGCAGGGGTGGTGACCCTTCCCCCTCACCCCCCGAGGGTGCAGGTGCTGAGGCCATAGTCGCCATCTACTGTTTTACCCACTTCCGCTGCCCTGCGACAGCTGCTCCATAGACAGCCCCACCGATTAGCTGGGTGACTCTCAGCACCTCTTCCCAACCTCTGTTCTGCCATGTAATGCTGGGGTCATTCTAGAGAGGACTTTTTTTAACTTCTGTTATAATAGTAACAAAGTTGGCCCTTTGTATCTACAGATTCCACATCCCCAGGTTCCACCAACTGGTTTGGTCCATGGTTGGTTGATCTTACAGGTTCCACAACCAGACAGCCAAGTGTATTACACCATTTTATGTGAGGTGCTTGAGCATCCCTGCATGTTCGTATCTGCAGGGCTCCTGGAACCAGTTCCCCTTGGGTACTGAGGGACAACTGCACATGCTCACTAAAGGAAATTTTGAAAATGTTAAAAAGGTAGAAATGAAATGGAGGAAAAGAATACATCCCCAACACTCTAGTAGCTGAATGTGACCACTGCCAGAATCTGGTGTGTCTCCTTGGTTCTTTTTGCCTTGAGAGTTTCTTTTCTTTCTTCTTCTGATTACTAATTGGAATTTTACTGTATACATAACTGCACAGCCTTCATTTTCACCTTTACTCCTATCAGTCCCTCATGTTTCTAAAGAGAAGCATCATTGAGGAAGTGTGGACTGATAGCTGAGCATGCTAACTTTCAGTTCAGTCACTCAGTTGCGTCCGAGTCTTTGCGATCCCATGAATCACAGCACGCCAGGCCTCCCTGTCCATCACCAACTCCAGGAGTTCACTCAGACTCGCGTCCGTCGAGTCCGTGATGCCATCCAGCCATCTCATCCTCGGTCGTCCCCTTCTTCTCCTGCTAACTTTAACGTCACACAGATTTGATTTCAAACCTGGATGCTACCACTTACTGCCTGCTTGACTCAGGAAATGTTCTTTAAACTCCGTGTTCCTCACTTTACTTGTCTGTAAAATGGGGCTACTTCCAAGAGTAGCTGTGAGGAGTAAAGGAAAGAATATGTTGAGAGCTCTCAGTGTGGAATCTGGTGCAATGAAAGTGTCCGGTGTGTGTCAGGCACTGTCATTACTGCATTATCAGTCAGATAACTAACGAATGTGCCGTATCCCGTTATCATGCCATTTCCTGATCTTTAGACAACTCTCTCCCACTGGAGCAGCAAAAATTATGTATTTGTCCTCTATCATCACTCAGAACTCCCATCCCAGTAGGCTTGGGTATATGCTAGACTTTGCAGAGTAGGGAATGGCTCATAGAACGCTCTGGGTGCAGGCATCCTCTAATGGGGGTGCTCCGCAATGAAAGAAACGTGGAATGCTCATCTCAAGCAAGTAGGCAGCAACAGAAGGAGGAGTATTTTCCCAAGTCAGTCTTTCACGGATCTATCCACTTATTCACCAGTTATTAGACACCTATTATATTCCAAGCCCTGTGCCAAGCACTGGGGATAGGAACATAAAGGAGGTGGGCTCCCCGCTGCCTCAGACTCACAATCTGGTGGAGGCGGCAGACAAGCTAGGCAACAGTGAGAAGCTGGTGCAATGACCCAGGTATGTGCCACGTATAATGGGGGGATGGAATCAGCTTGGCAGAGGGGACACAGAGCTGAGTCCTACAGGACAAATGGGACTACAAGAGGGGCCTAGGAAAGCAGACATTTCTGCTACTGCTGCTAAGTCGCTTCAGTTGTGTGTGTCTGTGAGCCCACCAGGCTCCCTCATCCCTGGGATTCTCCAGGCAAGAACACTGGAGTGGGTTGCCATTTCCTTCTCCAATGCATGAAAGTGAAAAAAGTGAAAGTAAAGCCTCTCAGTCGTGTCCGACTCTTAGCGACCCCATGGACTGCAGCCCACCAGGCTCCTCCGTCCATGGGGTTTTCCAGGCAAGAGTACTGGAGTGGGGAGCCATTGCCTTCTCTGAGACATTTCTGGGAGTGAGCCAATTCACAGAACTATGGGGAAGCACTGAGACTATAGAGGCCAGTGTGATGGGGCAGTGAGCAAGAATAGGCCTCAGAGGTTCGTAGGGTTAGGCTGCTCCCAGCTGGGCCACATAGGACCTTAGGAGCTGTGCTGAGGGCTTTGAGCTTCATTTTGTGCTGCAGGGTCACGACACTAAATGCCTGAAGCCTCAGGCAGGCAATTAACTGGGAGCACGGGAGCAACCGGGGACAATGAGCCACCAGGGATACTGGAGACCAGCCAACTGGAAAGGCCAGGCCCCTTCTGAAGAGGGCAGGTCTCCACTCAGCACCACCCAGTCCCTGCCTTGCGGAGACCTGGGCCCAGAGCTGACAGTGTTTTCACTTTTGCAAGGAAAGCCAGAAGTGGGGCACTTTCATACGGAATTTCCTGATTTTTAAATGTTGGCAAATAATTCAAAATGTTTTAAGAATGCTCAATGGACCAAACAAAACATGTCTTCTTGGACAGCTTTCAGCCCAGGGGTGGCCAGCTTCAAGCTCTGCTGCAGAGCCGCAGAAAGCAGAAGAGAGCATCTGAAGCAGGAAAGTGAGGGTGATCATACATGTGCTTGAAAAAGACCACCCTGGCCTCGGTATAAGGGATGGGCTAGAATAGGCGGGGCAGCCAAGAAAGAGAGTGCTTCCGGAGCCAAAGACGGAGGAGGATGGACGTCTTTGAAGATAGCGACAGTGGCCCTGGCTTCTAGCTGGGCAGCACTGGGTTGATGGTGCCACTTGCTGTGCTGGAGAAGAGGAAAAGGCAGATTTGGAGAGAAGGTGGAGAAATGAGGCCAATTTTAGACATGTTGGAGTTGAGGCATCCATGAAATACCCCAGTGAAAGTGTCTCTTGGGCTGTATGCACTCTGGAAAATACAGCGTGATGGGGGTGGCGGTGTGGGCACTGGAGCTGGGCAAACATGGGTTCTCAAATCCTGGCTCTGGTTGCTTAGCGACCTCAGGGTTGTGCATCAGCCACCGTATCTCAAACTCAATTTCACTCATCTACAAAATAGCGTGCTATGGCCCACTTCACAGGGTACATAAGATCATTTAAGCCGTGATTGGAGTGCCATATCTGGGATGTAACAAACGCTGATTATTTTCATTATGATATGAACCGCAATCTCAGTGAAAAAGACAGGAGGGAGCATTCAGCCACAGGTGTCACGAGCAGAGGACGGTAACCAAAGTCACAGGAGCCTATATAGACACAGCAAGGAGGAAGGCCAGAGGCAGAACACCACCATGGGGAGGGGAAGGAGCAGAGACAGGGCGACCGAAGCCTCCTGGGTCTTCTGGGGAGGAAGCTCAGGCTTGCTCCATGAACAAGGTGCAGGATCATGCGCACTGCGGCAAAAAGCCCTTTGCGAGCGTCCGAGTCATCTGTCCACTTTATAGATAGACAAAGTGAGGCCAAGAGATGGGCAGCACCACAGCCAATGTCAACAGCAGAGTACTGGGCTCTCAGACACTGCCAAGGGACTCAGTGCCCTCACTGCCACCGCTCCAGACCTCCATCACACCACACTGTACCAGCTCTTTGTCTACCCACCTAGATGAGGGCCTCCGAGGTGAGGACCGAGTGGGGTTCCTTTCCAAGTTCCTGGCATCTAGCACAGCACTTGGAATGCACTTGCACTGGGCGCATTTTCCTGTCTACTGAATGAGTGGGAACTGCGCCCTGTGTTTTCATCCTGGCTGCTGAGGACATGAAAGGGAAGAGGGAGCCTGGAGCATCCACAGGTGCTTAGAACCCTGCTGAGCAGGTTTTCCCAGGTATCCCTTCCCTCCAGCCTCTGCTTGGCTCCCCTTGGTGGCATCTGGGCAGTAGTAACAACCCTGTGGGTGGTGGCTGGGGGGAAAAGGGGACAGCAAGGACCAGACAGGGAAGTATCCTCAGCCACGCTTCAGCAACCCTCCCCTGTCCTCCCCTAAAGGCCCTGTCCCACGCTATGGTAAGGGGTGGGAGGGGGGAGCACTCAGATACTGCCAGGGGGTCACGTGTCTCGGTGCTCTTACTGCCTCTAGTTCAAACCCCGACTTGAACACCATTCCTTCTGTGTTGCATCATCCATCTCTAAAGGCTGACAACCGAAGAATTGATGCTTTTGAACTGTGGTCTTGGAGAAGACTCTTGAGAGTCCCTTGGACTGCAAGGAGATCCAACCAGTCAGTCCTAAAGGAAATCAATCTTGAATATTTATTAGAAGGACTGATGCTGAAGCTGAAACTCCAATACTTTGGCCACCTGTAAGAAGAGCCGACTCACTGGAAAAGACTCTGATGCTGGGAAAGACTGAAGGCAGGAGAAGGGGACGACAGAGGATGATGGTTGGATGGCATCACTGATTCAGTGGACAGGAGTTTGAGCAAGCTCCGAAATGATGAAGGACAGGGAAGCCTGGTACGCTGCAGTCCATGGCGTCACAAAGAGTCGGACACAACTGAACGACTGAACAACAACAAAATCCATCTCAAGTCAGACTATCAGGTCTCTGAGGGGTGGGCAGCTTCTGAATCACCACTTCACCTCCAGCACCAGATACACAGTAGGCAGTCAGAAAACCATCACTGCTGCAGAAAAAGGTGGTACAGACTTTCTGGAACATCTATAAACTCTAAACCTTTTGGCTCAACGATGTTACTTTAAGGACTGCTGCCAAATACCTCAAACACCCATCAAACAGCCTGTATTTACACAAAGACATTTACACTTACACTATGTACTGTACTGGGACACTGGAAACAAACCAATGCAGGAGATAAGTAAACTCTGGTGCCTCAATATTATGTAATAGTCCCTGCCACTCAAATGACAACCAGACAAACTATATACCCGTGCAGAAAAGTCCCCGGCTCATGATGCCAAGTGTAAGTGATGGAACCAAACAGTATGTCAATGATGGGAAATGTGGCTTAGTGGTTTAAAACAAAGGCCTTACGGTCAGACAGCGTTGGCTGTGAGTCCTGCCTCTGCCATGGCCTAGAGTGGTGACCTTGGGCAAATTGTGCCACCCCTCTAAGCCTGTTTCCTGTAGTAACGTCTATCTCTCGGGGCTGCTAAGTGGAGTAAGAAATATAAAAAAGTAAACACAGCAGCTAGCCTGGCACACAGATGGCAGCTGCTATTTTTATCATGGCAACCACAGCCATCCAAAATCTCATAAAAGAAGGGAAGACAAGAAGTCTTGTAAAAAGGTGAGCTTTTTCTATGAAGGGGGACTTTGATTGTGGTTTTCTCTGACTTTTCACTGCTAATGGATTTTTTTCACTGCAAAGGTGATCAAATATTCAATTTCTTTTAAAAAAGAAGAAAAAGAGAAAGCACCGTGAGAAGAGGTGACCCAGTCTACACAGCTATTTGCAAACTGTATGCAAACACACATCATTCCTTTTTTATACACCTGGATGTGGCACCTGGGAAAATCTCAGTGAAAAGCCAGTTTTCTTTCAAGGGAAAATAGAAACTTAGGCACTTTCATAAAAATTAAATACATAAACCTTTTTTTTAAACTTGTAAGAAAAAATAAATGTGACATTTGCTGCTCGCATCTTCTATCCCAGGAGGATAGAAGCATTTCAGCTCTAAAGGTAGGAGGAAACCGAGATAATAGCTTTTTCTGAAATCGATTTCTGCCAGAAGGAAGCTTTGTGAGTGCTGGGAGAGATGTCAATGTGCACCAGCAGCCACGACAGACCCCCAGAGGCCTCTCCCAAGGGTCTGTTCGCTAATCCTCTAATCCCAGATGGGAAGGCCTTACACCAAGGGGATGAGACAGGGCACGGCGGCATCCTATTCACCAGTCTTCTTCGCACTGCATTCAACTCATTCACTTTTACATGTTATCCATGCATTCAACATGGACTGGGTATATGTTGGGCAGACTCCATGCCAGGCAGTGGGGATGCGGAGGCAGAGGTAGGCCTGTGAGCAATGAGACAGCGTGATAAGCTGTGCCTTGTGTGTGTGTGATCAGTCATGTCCGACTTTTGCAGCCCCCAGGCTCCTCTGTCCATGGAATTTTGCAGGCAAGAATACTGGGGTGGGTTGCGTTTCCTCCTCCAAGGGAGCTTCCCAACCTAGGGATCGAACGTGCATCTCTTGCATCAACAGGTGAGTTCTTTTTACCACTAGCGCCACCTGGTAAGCCCAATAAGGTCAGCACCACTAGGTAATGGGCACCCCGAGGAAAAGGAGCTGGAGAAAATAACAGTTGGGGTGAGTTTTGCAGAACAAGGAGATGAGGACAGGAGCTCAAATGAAGGGAGGAACATTCCAGGCAGCAAGTACAACCTGGGCAAAGGCGTGGAGACATGGAACAGCATGCAGTTTGCATGGGATCCCAAGCAGGCCTATGTCGCTGGAGCATCAAGCGGGCGGAGGACATGGGCCAAGAAATGAAGCTGGAGAGAGGCAAGAGGGCCCAGGTCAGGAGAGCTTTGTCTGCTGTGCCCGGGAACTTGGCCTTTATCCTTTACACAGGAAGAAGCCACTGAGAGGTTTGAAACAGGCAAATCAATGCAAGATCAGGTTTCGGTTTCAGCTAGCTTGACTGCTCCGGCAGCAGTGTGGATGGTGGCCAGGAGAAGGATCAGACGGAAGACCAGGCTGGGTGCCGTGTCAGGAGAAAGAAGATCCATGAGAAGACAGGACTGAAGACAAGATGAAAGACTGTAACAAGCCACATGTGGCAATTTCCATTTAAACCGATTAAGATGAAGTAAAATTAGAACTCTGACTCCTCAGTAGCACCAGTCACATTTCAAGTGCTTGATAACCACACATGGCTAGTGGCTACCATACTGGACAGGGAAGAGAGAGAACATTCCCCTCATCACAGAAAACTGCTGGGAACACACTTCTCTACAGAGTGCAATAAAGACAACTACTTCCACTGGGCTTGGCAACATGCTGATCCCTGGTAATCTTTGCTGGAGCAATTTCGGGAAAGTAGTGAGGCATGAGCTGAGTGGTAAAAGATTGAAGAAAAGCTTTCCGCGTACATATGGTAAGGAAGAGAATGCCAGGAAAAGGGAACAGGATATGCGAAGTTACAGAGAAATCATTAGCCACACTCCCAGTGTCTCAGGCAATTCTCTGAAGGACCCTTTCACATCCTTTTGCTTTCATGATCTACCACTTGACACCAGGACCCTGCTTCATCTCTAGTAGTGTAAAGCAGTCACTGTTTTTCCCTTGGGCTCATACAGGAAGAGTGCATGCCAAGTTGCTACAGTCGTGTCCAACTCTTTGTGACCCTATGGACTGTAGCCCGCCAGGCTCCTCTGTCCATGGGAGTCTCCGGGCCAGAATACTGGAGTGGGTTGCCGTGCCCTCCTTCAGGGGATCTTCCCGATCCAGGGACGGAACTGTAGTCTCTTACATCTCCTGCCTCGGCAGGAGTAGGAAACGTCTTTCTTTGCATTGTTATCTCCAGACCATTGGCCTTCCTTTCTCCCGAAAACCCCACCACCACCATACTGTACCATCCACCAACTCCCCTTCCCTTTTACAGCTGCCTACAGACGTACAGGTCATGGCTCTCAATATTCCTCAAGGATATTAGTACCTGGCTCAGCACCCCTCTCTCTAAAAACACGACTGCCATAGCTCTTGATCATTTCAGTATGTATCTAATAGGAACCCTCGCCTCTCAGCTCCCCTCCTCAACGATTTTGTCCCCATCTCACCTCAGCCAGTCATTCTCAAGGTCATGCCTGAGACCTGATAATTATGAATATCTGTAGCCCCTCATTAAGTCAAGTATTCCCTCTCCACCCACCACTTGTATGTTTCCAGCTGACCCGCTTTGGCCCCACTGGAGTCTGTGGTCCATGGGTCCTGCCATCATTTGTTGTCCCTCACAGTTCCTTCTCTCCTGCATTTCCATGGCCCATCACATGAATGATCCCTGCCCTACACCTTTGATGGCATGGCAACTCTCATTATGCCTGTAGTCATCTTGAAAAAACCCCAGCCCGGCTTAAGTCAGTCCCAACCTGCTCTCCTTCCCTCCTTGCTTGCACCTATGCAGTTCAACGTGGCTGGAGAAAAACTACTGTGTTGGCCGTCCTCATTTCAGCTGCGTGATCACACACCTGAAGTGCATCTTTCGTGTTGCCAGGCAATCATAGTACAGTCCCCCAGCTCATTCACTCTCTCAGGTCACAATTTAATATTGTCTCCTCGCTTCAATACTTGTATCCCATGCTCACTCTCAGATGAGGACCCTGATTCCTACTTCACTGAGAAAAAAGACATCAGACAAAAATTCCCATAAGCACTCATGGTCGCATCCAAGCATGTAGCCATGCCAGTACCCAGCGTGGTCTGCCTTCACCCCCGTCCCCATGGGTGAACTGCCCAGGATCCTGCCCAAGGCAAGCTTTCCCTTTTGTATCCCAATGCCATCCGCTCTTGCCTCCTCAATATTTCCCCAAAAACTCTTTCCTCTTTCATCGAGTTCCTCCTCTCTACGGGATTATTCCCATTAGCATATAAACTAAACACGCTGTCACTAACAGCTCCCACTGTAAAACAAACCCACACACACTTGACCTCACTTCGCCCCTGCACATTCCATTCCTCTGCTCATCTTTACAGCAAAACGCCTTGAGAGAATTCTCCATACCTGTCCCATCTGATATGGCAGCCACTGCCATTCGTGGCTAGTTAACATTTGAGATTTGGCTAGTCTGAACTGAGATGTGCTGTTAGTGTAAAAAACACCACCGGATTTCAAAGGATGTAAAACATCCCAGTAATGATTTTACAGATTATTCGGGAAGGATAATATTTTAGATAGAGTGGGTTAAAATCAGTTACACTATTAAAATTAATTTCACCCATTTCTTTTACCTTTCTTTAGTGTGACTGCAAGGACATCTGCTATCACTTGTGTTGCTGCCAAGCTTTTATTGGACAGCACTTGTCTGCACTGCCATGGCTACAATCCCTCTCTTCCAGGTCTCTCTCAACCCGAGGCAATCAGACTTCGGCATCTCCCTCCCCATTCTCACCCACCCCACCTCCACTGCACCACAACAGCTCCTCTCCAGGTCACAAACAACCTTTCCATCGCTAAATCCAATGGCCAATTCTCAGGCCTCGTCTTAGGCACCCTCTGTGTCTTGCAACATTCTTCGCCCGGCTTCTGGGATGCCGCTGTCTTAGCCGCCCCCACTCCTGCCTGTCACTGCTTCCTCATCAGCTCCTTGACCTCTAAGTGATGGAGAGAATCAGGATGCGGAACTCAAGAGCTTTTCTCTTCTCTACAGACTTTCATTCCCTAGGTTATGTTAACCAATCGCATGGCTTTAATACCTGATGACTCCAACGTTTTCATCTCAGTCTGGACCGCTGCCTTGAACTCCAGGCTCACACAGCTCACAGTCTGCTCACTATCTGCACTTGGATATCTAAGTGGGCGTCTTTCTCTTAAACCCAGCTTTTGATTTTGGCTTCTATGGTAGACCGTTACAGCACTGGTTTCCAGTATCCACACCCTTATGAATTCCTTTCCCACACTGATTTGGCCATATGGCCCATCTGGCTAAGCCAGGCAACTTGCTTTGATCAATGGGACTTCAAAAAGATGGGATCAGAGGCTTGATAAGTTCTCATGCACTGGGGCTTGCCCTCTTGGAATGCTGCCTGAGACCCCCATGTCATGAAATCCCTGGTGAATAGAGAGGCCCAGCCATTCCAACTGTACCAGTTGAGTCCAGGTAGGACCAGTAAATAGAAAAAAAAGTTTTAGCTCAGGCAGATATAGCAAAATACCATAAACTGGGTGGCTTAAACATTAGACTTTTATTTCTCACAGTTCTGGAGGCTGACAGGTCCAGGATCAAGGCCCCGGTGGACTTGTTTGGTGAGAACCCACTTCTCTGTCCACAGAAGGACAGCTTTTGTCTGTGTTCTCACATGGTAGAAGGAGCTAGGGAACTCTATGGCCTCTTCATCATGGCACTAATCACAATTGTGAAAGCCCCACCCCTATGACCTCATCCAACCCTACTAATGTTCCAAAGACTCCCACCTCCAAAATACCATCACATTGGGGGATTAGGACTTCAACATATGAATTTCAGGGTTGGACACACATATTAAGTCCATGACAAAGAATTACTCAGCCTACACAACTGTGAAAAATAACAAGTCATTGTTTTAAGCTACTAAGTTTGGGGCATACTATATATATAACACTAGGTCACTGAAGAGCACTCCCACCTCTCCAAAAAAAAGCAATAAACAAGCACAAAATGGCAATCCATTTAAGTTACTCAGGTCAAAAACCTTAGAGTTATCTGTGAGTCCTCTCTCTCACATCCCACATCTGATCCATCAGCAAATCCTGCTGGCTCTACCTTCTGTATGTATCTGGAATCCAATGAGTTTTCTCCACCTCTACTGGTAGTGCTCAAGCCACTGGTATCTCCTTCCTCTTTTATTACAAGCATTACTTACAGATCTCCCTACTTCTGCCCCGTGCCCTTACAGGAGAGTCAGATTTCAGCATAGCAACGAGGTGATCCCTTGAAAGACGAACTCAGATCATGTCAGTCCTCTGCTCAAAACCCTCCAATGGCCTCCCAGTTCCCTAAGAAAACAGCAAGTTCTTAATGGTCTATGAAACCCTAGATATGATTTGTCCCTCACCTACATCAACTCTGACTGCCTCTCCTATTACTTTCCCCTTCCTTCACATGGCTTAGACATACTGACCAACTTGCTATTGCTAGAATACTCTAGAAAGACTCCTGTCTCTGGGTCTTTACACTCATTATTATTTTCTCTGCTTTGTATACTCACTCTTCCAGATATCCAGAAACCTGCAAGCCTTTGCTCAAATGTCATCTTCTCAGCATGGCTGTCCTTCACTCTCCCCACCCACTCAGCAGCACTATGCCCCTTACCTGCTTCTATACACTTAACATCATCTGACTTGCTATATATTTTACTTATTGCTATTTATTTATTTCTTTACTGTCTCCTCCCACAAAAGAACGTAAGCTCTGTGAAAGCAAGAATATGTATTCCTTTTACTTGCTGTGCAAGTAGGGGGTTCAACTCCTACTTGCTGAAAGAATGAGGCAAGTGGCCCAGTATGTTCAAGAACTTTATATTGTTGAGTCTCAATGGACTATCAAGTAGAGACAGAGGCATAAACAGGAGATGAGGGCCTGTTCTTTAAGAAGTCTTTTTGCAACATTGGAGAAGGGAATGGCAACCCACTCCAGTATTCTTGCCTGGAAAATCCCATGGACAGAAGAGCCTGGCAGGATACAGTCCATGGCTTCTCAGAGAGTTGGACATGACTGAGCAGCTTCCACTTTGCAACATTAGATATATTGAACTTTACAAATCACCTTGAGATCCAGTTAAAAGGTGGGCTCTGAGGCAGTCTGGGGTGGGGGCTGGAGACTCTGCATTTCTAACTGGCTCCCAGGTGCTGCTGGTCCTCAGACTATACATGGTAACAGACAGAGCTCCTCATCTGGCTGCTGATTGACATAGGGTGAGATAAGAGGCAGGGAGACCAGTATTGAAGCTGCTGTAATAGACCAAATCAAGGATGATCAGATCTGAACTAAATAAAACAGGAGGTGTGCTATGTACTAAGTTGCTTCAGTTGTGTCCAATTCTTTGCAATACTATAGACTATAGCCTGCCAGGCTCCTCTGTCCATGGATTTCCTAGGTAAGAATACTGGAGTGGGTTGCCATTTCCTTCTCCAGGGGATCTTCCTGACCCAGGAATCAAATCACCTCTCCTGTATTGGCAGGCGGGCCCTTTACCACGAGTGCCACCTGGGAAGCCCAAACTAGGAGTAGTAAGAATGAATTTGAGAAATGATCAGATCCAGTTGATTGGATTGGATAGGATGGGGGTGGTAAAAAGCCAATGATTATCTTTAGATTTCTGGTGTGGGTGGTGGTGCCAGTTAGTGGGATGGGGAACGTGAGAGAAGGTGTAGATTTGGCGATAGGGGATGAAACGACAAGTCTAGTTCCCGACAACAATGCCATGCCACATTTTCTGACCTCTAAATGAGAAACCTTCATTTCTTTGCCTTTTTTTTGGCCACACCACATGTGGGATCTTAGTTCCCCGATCAGGGATCGAAGCCATGGTCTCTGCATTGCAAGCATGGAGTCTTAACCACTGAACCCCCAGTGAGGTCCCAGAATCTTCACTTTCAGCTTCTGCCATAGTTACCCAGAAGACAGATGATCACGGATGTCTGATTTCCCATCCTCGGCCATTGAGTATAGGCCCAAGTCAGGACTCCTGCCATCTGGGCACCAGAGCAAATGAACTGTACCTTCTAGACTGCTTAATATAGGGGGAAGTGGAGACTGTCCCAAGTTGGGGGTCCATGTGGAAGGTCAACTTAGTTGACCTTTTTATCCTGAGGGGCTGGAGAGCCCACTCTGGCTGGGCCTCACCCTCAAGTGCCCAGTGGGCCACTTAGCCTACGGTGAAGGCACATAAAGACCCACCTTCACCCATGAGGATCAGAAAACCAGCCCTCTGCCAAAAGCAGAGTGAGGACCCTGAGCTGGCAAAGACTTCAACAGGGGGACCTGACCCAGCAGACAAGCACTGGAGTCCAGAGACCCAGGTCCCAGCTTCCGTCCTTCCCCAGTTGCTGTGAGACCCGCTGTGTGGATCAAAACCCCTCTAAGCCTCAGAGCCCTGCTGGGGGAAATCTAATCTCAGGCTCTCCGTACCTTTCAGGAGCATGTAGGGATAGAAAAGCTAAAGGAGCACAGAGGTACTTTAGGGGAAAGGTACTATTTAAAAACAAGCCCCACTATGCCTCACAGATGTTCTGCACCTAGTACTGGTTGGGTCTCTGGTGAGCTTTCAGCAAGGGGAAGCCAGCTCTTGGATCATTTGACACCTTCCATCTTTATCAGAATCCCCTGGGGGGCTTGTTAAAAGGCATCTTTGCTGGGTCCCACCCAGAACTTTCTGAATCAGTAGGTCTGAGATGGGGCTTAGAATCCAGAATCTGCATTCGCATTTCTAATACATTCTCTGGTTAGGCCGCTAGTCCCAGGACCACAGTGCAAGAGACGTGGGCTTCCCCACTGTCTCAGCAGTAAAGAATCCACCTGCAAGTCTGGAGCTGCAGGAGACACAGGTTCGATCCCTGGATCGGGAAGATGCCCTGGAGGACGGCATGGCAACACAGAATACTCCAGTATTTTTGCCTGGGAAATCCCACGGACAAAGGAGACTGGCCGGCTGCAGTCCATGGGGTCGCAAATAGGACACGACTGAGCGCCTGAACAAGAAGCTGTACATCAGGTGATTCTGACGCTAAGTCTTCCGACCACGCTGCCTTAGGAGGAATTCTGGAGCTGGAAGGTGCACCAAGAGGTCTAGGGAAAACTACCAGTGTGGGGGCCGTGGTCGGGCCAGATGTGAGGAGCAGTGTCTCCTGGAAGCTGACAAAATTAAGGCGGGAAATACTTGACTTAATCCACTGCTACCACAAAGCACTCCTGAGCCCCCAATACTTCCTCTTCAGGAGGGAAAGTCTTACAGTCTTCAGAAACTCACCTACCCACCCTCCTCCACAGGGCTCAACCCAGGGCCAATTTCTCAAATTCCCCGTTCTTCCCTCACCCAAAAAACCCCTCAGGAGACTTCACAATCCACCCGAATCCCTTAGCCTTTCCCCTGCCCCTCACCCCATCAGCCAAGTGGAACTGAGAAGCCAGTGAAAGAGAAATTTCCCAGCATCCTAAAGCTAGACAGACACCAGGGTAGTGAGCTAACCTGGGGTAAGGAAGAAACAAAGGGCAGCACCTGGAACTGAGGGCAGTATGAAAACCTGGGGACATCACAGGCCAAAGCACTCTTGCTTTAACTGTCCCAGAAGCTAGCACAGGGCTGTATTACTACCCTCACCTTGCAAAAGACAAGTGTAAGGCTCGGCTCAAACAACATGGGAGTTCTCACATCCCAGTTTCCTGCGTGTGTGTGCTCAGTCATATCCAACTATTTGAGCCCCATGGACTGTAATCTGCCAGGCTTCTCTGTCTGTGGGCTTCTCCAGGCAAGAATACTGGAGTGGGTTGCCAGGCCTTCCTCCTCCAGGGAATCTTCCCAACCTATGGATCGAACCCACATCTCTTATATCTGCTGCATTGACAGGTGGGTTCTTTAGCACTAGTGCCACCAGGGAAGCCCTTGGGAAGCCTGAGATGTCCCCAAAGGACATAGGATTCTCTTGGACTTCAAAATAACCTTGTCAACTTCGCTTCAAGCCTGAGTGTCCACTGTTCCAAGTCTGAAACAAGAGCGCCCTCTAGTGAAGCATATAGGGGTTTCCAAAGAGCCTGAAGGCAGGGCTTGCTAGCTTTCCTGTGCCTGGCTGGGTACATGAGGACACTGACGAATCCCTTCTCAGAACAGTGTTTTACACGCACAAAATAAAATGCAGAGGGTTACAAAAGAAGCCAATGACATTAAGAGATGATTATCAAAATATTTAAACAGATTTGTAATACAGTACTTATGCTTCTTCACTAGTGTGTTTAATAATAAGAGCTAGCAGCCACTATGATTTCAAAGTAGTGATGAGCATAAACAGCATTCTGAGCTGTCTGCCACAACTGTAACATGATAGGAAGCCATCTGCGATTGCTATTGACAACAAAGCCACAGGTAGGACTCATCCCTACATTCATGCGCTGCGTTTCTGCTGGAGGTTAGTGAAAACAAAGATATGATTGTTTTTCTCATCCAAGTTAATGGATTGCTTAATTCCTACTTGTGGATCCCAGGTTAAGAAATCGTGCTTAGATGAAAACTGCCACAACCAACCAACCAAAGAACCCCAACAAAGATGGAGAAGGGGGAGTTCCCAGAGTGGGGAGTTGTGCCACCGGCCCCACAGGTCCTCAAGCTGGCTGGCATCCAAGCCATCCCGCTGGAAACCCAGGGAAACCCAACATGGTGGCCCCACCAGTGTCAACTCCCTCTGAACCTGCCACCTGTGCACAGAATGGCCCCTCCACGTCTCCACCCCAAGGAGACCTGGCCCTTAGGATCCAGGGCAGGAAACTCTATATGGTGTCAACACCAAAGCTGCAAGTTCTCTCACCCAGTCCTGCTGACACTGAGGTGCCAGGGGCCTGCTCAGCTGACATTAAAACAGCCCATTTTCATTGTTCCTTGGGTGACCCTTCTTTCAACCCAGATGCGGAGTCCTCCTGGAGAAAATTGGGTGACCGGACAGACTGGTACTGGAAGAACGCAAGGAAACGCTTCAGGGGGAACCGCCTCAGTGCTGGCCACCAACCAGAGGGCTGAGGAGCTACACTGTCCAACGCAGCAGTAGCCGTCTCCACTGCCATTCAAGATAATTCAATGTAGCAATCCCCCAGTCCTAGGTCTTTAGCCGCACTATCCATACTTCGTCTGCTCAGGAGACACCTGGAGCTGGTGGCTGCCATGATGAACAGCGTGGATATAGAATATCTCTTTTATCACAGCATATCACAGCGCCGGAACAATCTAGACTTATCTCCTCCTCCCATTGCACTTACTCCTCTTGTCATTACCCTCCTGTCTGCCATCAAGCCCTTTCATCCTCAGCAGCTGTCATCGCCTTGTAAGTCATCCATTTCCCTTTCTCTCGGTGCCTTCCATGCGCCCTCTCACAACCAGTCTTCATCTTGGCACCTAAAGGTGCCCAGTCTTAGGCAGAGAGGAAGGGGAAGAGGGGAAAGGGGGGCAGAGGGGCCCTTCCCTTGGCTCTGCAAGGCCCTTCAGCCCTCCTTCCTTCACACTCGTAACCACCTCCTTCCCATCCCTCCTCCAGTGGCCTTACTTCCCTGGAATGCTCTGAAACAGTGAGGCGCTCTCAGGTCACCAGTCCTTTCATGCCAATTTCTCCTGCCTTAGCTACCAGGAAAACCAGCCACTCTTCTGGTTGCTCTGACGATTCCTGCCATCTCCTTACATTCTTCTTCCTATTTGCAGGCTGATGCCCCCAAGGCCTTTTTCTAAGTCCTGATTCTTCCACCTACACAGTCAGCCTGAATCATCTCATCTACTCCCATGTTTACATCTACCACTTTGATGCCAAAGACATCGAAGTCCACCTCCAGCCCAGACCCCCCTGAAGAACTCCAGAATATTCCACCCAACTGCATCCTAGACATCTTAGTCTGATGAGCCTAGAAGTACCTTAAACTCAAGTAAACTCATCTTCCTCCTTAAAATATGCTCCTTCCTTCTGAGTTCCCTCTCCATGAGGGGCACTCAATCCCCCAATCCCACCATGGCTAACTAGACCAATATCCTGGGGCCTCAGAAGACTTCATCGTCTTCCTGGCTCCTATTGCATCTTATTTATAATAAATACTAGTAATTTAGCGATCATTAATTTAAATTCAAACAAAGCATGATCTTAATTATCTTCATCTCCTGAAATGATGAAAAGACAAGACTGCCACCTAGTGGCTGAACACAGATTAAACAATTAGATACAGAATTATTAAAAGGAACTTTCAGGAAAAGGTTGCCTAGGAAAGTCAGACATGATCCAGAGAGGAGGTAGCTCCTTTGAGCTGATTTGTAGGGGAGGACACAGACTTTGCCAGGCCAAAGTAGAGAAGCTGGTGTGTATATGCGGCGGGGGGTGGGGGAGGAGAGGAGGGGGCAGCAAGAGTGGAGGCAGGTGGGGCTTTGAAAGTAAGGTACTGGGAGCTGAAGTCTAAGTGACGGGAAATGAGGTCAAAGAGACAGGCAAGTGTCAGATTGTGAACAGTCTCGAATGCCCATAAGGCAGGAGTTAGGTCTTTATCCTGCGTGAGAATCTGAAGCAGTGGAGAGAATTCTGATCAGATTTGCTTTCTTTAGAAAGGTATTCTGGAGACCGGACAGTAGGCAGACTGGGTGGGAGGTAGGGGTGATCGGGGAGGGGGGCAGGGCACGACACAAGAAACAAAGTACTAGTCCCAGCAATGGAGGCTGAGCCCCTGCACGAGGGCAGGCGGTGGGGACAGAGAAGAACGTCCAATGCGCAAGCATTTTGAGAATGTGGATCCTCAGAACTTCCGAACTGACTGGTACTGGGGGTGAGGCAGAGGAAGGGAGCCGGGAAGCTGGCAGGAACTTGTGCTTTGGCACTAAGATAAGAAGTAGAGGAGCAGGGACAAGGGCAGCTTGGAAGCAGGAGCATGGAACTGAGGAGGCTGACCAAAGACACCTCCTCAGGCCTGCAGTCAGAGCTACAGACGCGGAACGCTAGGGTCGCCGGGCCAGGCAGGGCAAAGGAGCCCAAGGAGAAACAGCCAGAGGAGGGGGGTAACCAGGAGACAGGTGAGGCGTGGGACTCAAAGGAGAAGCAGACATCCCAAAGGAGGGGTGTCAGCAAAGGTAAGTCCACCGACAGACACTCTGCAGAGGCCAGGCTGCGGCTTCAGAAGTCAGCAAGGCACAGCCTGACCCCAAGAACCCACACTATACTGGAAGGTAAGATTTGAAATTAACAAGAGGCAGTGAAGTGGTTAAAAATAGTAACAGCAGCAGTAATAATACCAGAAAAATAGAATATACCACTTACCATGTATCAGGACCTTTACATACGTGAGCTCACTGATCCCTCACAACACACCTACCAATCCCCATTCTACAAATGAGAAAATATGCAGACGAGTGAAGGCACTAGCCCGAGGGCCAAAACCAGGATTTGAACCCAGTCTGTCCAAACCTAGCAACTACCTATTGCGGTTTCAAATACCAGTTTAAGCTCTAGGGCAGGTGTGCTAACCTCTGTGGTACCACAAATTCCTTGGGCACTCTGGGGCTCTGGCTCAAAATAAAGCTGCTAAGTATAAAAAATAAAAAGATACAGGGTCGATGGATTTGGAGAAGATGGCGGAGGAATAGGACGGGGAGACCACTTTCGTCCCAGCAAATTCATCCAAAGAACATTTCAACGCGGAGGAAAATCTACAAAACAACTTCTGAATGCTGTCAGAGGTCGTCAGGCATCCAGAATAGCAGAACATTGTCTTCAAAAACAGGTAGGAAGACTACAAAAGACGGAGAAACAGACAAAGGAGCTAGGGAGGGAGCTCCGTCCGGGAAAGGAGTCCTGTCCCGGGAAGAGAGTTTTAAGAAGAGAGGCGGTTCCAAATGCCAGGAAAAGCTCTCACTGTCGAATTTGTGGCGAGCCTTGAAAGCACAGAGGGCAACATAAGAGGGAAGAAGAACAAACAAACAAAAATAATAATTAAAACTAACAGATTACGAGCCCAACCGTAACTCCCCCAGCGGAAAAGACAGAGTAGACGCCGGTATCCGCCATTAGCAAGTGGGGGCTGGGCAGGGAGGCGCGCCCGCCGCGGGCTGTAGCGCAAAAATATCGGGCCTGAAGGCGCCGCGCGTAACCTGAGTGAACTAACTTAGGCTAACCCCGCGCGTAGCCAGAGCGATCTGACTTGGGCTGGCACGCCGGACCGCGGGACAGTTACCAGGCGAGGAGCTCTAACATAGGACACCGCCAGGATCGCGCACAGATCAAAGGGCGGGACAGGGAAAGCCGTTGCAGAACATCCCCCGCCGGCGGCAGGCAGCCAGAGCTGTAAGGGCTAGAAAGTGGCAATCGCGGAACCGGAGAGACTTTGCTTGCCAAACTCCAGGCAGGCTTCTCTGCTAACTGAGACTTTGGGGTGCCGGTCAGACAATTTCTGCCTAGGAGGGGGATGCCAGTGGCA
>SJYA01003413.1:279949-298128 GCA_006410615.1 Neotragus moschatus
TACATAATAATACAAGCGAATACATGGATAAGGCAAAAAAATATTATGTCCTGAGAACTGAAATTTAGGAAATATTGTTTGGACTACTTTATGATGTGAGGGGAGGATAAAAGATATAGTTGTGTGGAGTGAGAGGTTTTTAGACTAGGGAAGACTTTAGTATACTGAAAAGCCAAGCACTGATGAACCCGGAATACCGCTCCCTGCAAGGTCGGAGGGAGGAACGTAAGGGTGGGTGTGGGTAGAGCGGAGAGGAGTGGCTGAGGGAATTCCCACCCGAAAATCTCTTATTTCCCCAGTCATTTGTTGGGAGAATATCTACTGAGAGTGGAAAGGACTGCAAGTTTGAATAGACTGGACAGGAAGTTTGGAGAGGGAGGCAGCTTTGTCACGAGATTTCTGAGGGCAGTGTGTAGAGACACACAATGATAGTAGAGATCACGGAATTTCACTGGCCCAAATCTGCAAGAGCTGAGTTTTCTCGCAAGACGAACAGTAGGCACTGGGATTGGACACTAATCTGAGTGCAAGGCACAAGGGTGTGCCATGCTCAGGAACTGGTAAAGGGAAAGTTCCAGTAACTTGTCATGGTGGCACAGCTGATTTGGAGAAAAGGGGAGGTTGGAAGAAGCACAGATTTGAGTCAAAGAAAAAGACATGAACTCTTATGATGTCGGAAGAGTTTTAGGAGAAAGCAAGGTCCTGAAAGGGGCACAGAAGTCACTATAATTAACAAGCTCACACACTGAGAAGCGAGGGGTGGGATGAGCAGTCCTCACCAGAAGGTTCTCAGGATGCTGGCTAGAGCTGTATTGAAAATAGTTTGAGAGTGCCATGGGCCAAAGGTACCTAGGAATGCAGGGAAGTGACCAAGAGGTTCAAATGGTGGTGGAAATCAAAGAAAGAGGTAAAGAGGATGGTAAAGAAAAAAGCACCCACACGTAAGGCAGAGATGAAAGAATGGTCTGGAAGAGACAGTGGAGAGATGGCTGGCATATGGGGCTGAGCAGAGACAACAGCCTCAGTTAGAGGGTTTCAGGCAAGAGATGGGAGGACTCTGTGTTATGTGAAGAGCTGAGGCTGGGGTTATAAAACATGTAGGTCCACATTTGAGAGCTGACAGTAAAGGAAACAGAAACAAACAGTGTGGTGGAGGAAGGAGGAAGCAAAGCGCAGTGTGGAGGGGAGAGGTCATGTTTACTACCAAGGGGCCAAATGGCCGCAGCAATGAGGAGAGAGAGATTCCCAGTAAGCAGGACCTTGCCTTTCAGGGACACGGGGCTCCTTGGCATGGGGGTACTGGAGAGGAGAGCTAGTCTGGCCTTGGGTAAAAACTTCTGAACCACTTATTTCTATAAAATTACAAGACTTCTATTAGGGAAAAGAAGACCCAAACTCTCAGCTTTTTGATTTCCAGGAAATCCTCCTCCCCCTGTTCACTCCAATTCCACGGCCCCTCTGCAAGGCCTGCATCAGGCTCACCGTTAGGTGAAACATCACGAAATCCCGATGTTTTCCCCAAATGCTCATGAGTTCCCCCAAGTGAACAGCAGATGGCAGCAAAGAGCCAGAAAGGAAGCCGAGAGCACACAGGAACCTGGTAAAGCAGGGAAGGTAGAAAGGCTTCAGAAATCCTGTGACACTCTCAGTTGTGTCTGTCCTCTCAAACAGGCACTCCTTGTGGAAGGACTGGGCCTGTCTGGTTCGTCTCCGATTCCCTGGCACAAATCCTCTGCACACAGTAGGTGTTGAACAAGCACAGGCATACCTCGGAGTTACTGCAGGTTTGGTTCAAGACCATTGCCATAAGGCAAGTCATATAGATTTTTTGGTTTCCTAGCACATATCAAGGTTACGTTTATACTATAATAAAGAAGAACTAAAGAGCCTCTGGTTCAAAGTGAAAGAAGAGAGTGAAAAAGTTGGCTTGAAACTTAACATTCACAAAACTAAGATCATGGCATCTGGTCCCACCACTTCACGGCAAATAGATGAGGAAACGATGGAAACAGTGACAGGCTTTATTTTGGGGGGCTCCAAAATCACTGCAGATGGTGACTGCAGCCATAAAATTAAAAGACGCTTGCTTCTTGGAAGAAAAGCTATGACCAACCTAGACAGCATATTAAAAAGCAGAGACATTACTTTGTCAACAAAGGTCCATCTAGTCAAGGCTATGGTTTTTCCAGTAGTCATGTATGGATGTGAGAGCTGGACTATAAAGAAAGCTGAGTGCAAAAGAATTGATGCTTTTGAACTGTGGTGTTAGAGAAGACTCTTGAGAGTCCCTTGGACTGCAAGGAGATCCAACCAGTCCATCCTAAAGGAGATCTGTCCCGGGTGTTCATTGGAAGGACTGATGTTGAAGCTGAAACTGCAATACTTTGGCCACCTGATGTGAAGAACTGACTCACTGGAAAAGCCCCTGATGCTGGGAAAGATTGAAGGCGGGAGGAGAAGGGGACGACAGAGGATGAGATGGGCAGTGGCATCACCGACTCAATGGGCATGAATGTGAGTAAACTCTGGGAGTTGGTGATGGCCAGGAAGGCCTGGCGTGCTATAGTCCATGGGGTCACAAAGAGTTGGACGTGACTGAGCGACTGAACTGAACTGATACTACAGTCTATTAAGTGAGCAGCAGCATTATGGCTTAAAAAAGAAACCAAGAAACTATTGCTTTTATGTTTGACACAAAACATGCCTAGCACTGCATCCTGCACACAGAAAACACTCAATGAAAAGTAGGCATTGATGGTTATACTGTGGTTGCTATTACTGTTACTATTATTACAGCCTCTTTTCAAGGCCAGGCACCAGAGGAGAAGGGAAAGACTCAGGGACGGTGTGTGAACACACAAATTGGATCCAACAGAGTCTGTATGTATAAATTCGAATCCCTTTCTTAGCTTGGTTCCCCCAAACAGGGCAGCTATAGATTCAATAGAAGGCTGCAGTGGAGTCAGCCACTTCTACAAAGTGTAGCTTCCCAGATGGGATTTTTTGAAGAGGTGGGGGCGGTACAGGCTGCTATCAGACCACTCTGACTCAGCCAACCAACAGACTTTTATAATGCCTCAGAATACAAATAGTTTTAACTAATATCCGTGCACAGTTGGTCAGAATTTGCATCCCACACCGCAAGAACCATGAGCAGTGGGGGTCTGGAGGCCTGGGACAGCTTCCTGTCTGGTTCCCTTCAGAATGACTGTATCTCTGTGACTTACATATTATTAAGGAGCTCTTTCCTGAGAAATGGCATAGGTCACCTGGAGATGGAAAGTCAGACTTCTCTTAAAGCTCAGTCAGGAAAAAGGGTGTGTTTAGAGCAAATTAAAAAGAAGTGCTCTTTGACAATGTGAGCCCCCATGTGGCAGCACAGATAAAAACAGCCTCAAAGACTAGAGCTAGAAGACTCCTAATTGACAGAAAGCATGTTCTTGCCTGGAGAATCCCAGGGACGGGGGAGCCTGGTGGGCTGCCGTCTATGGGGTCACATAGTCAGACACGACTGAAGTGACTTAGCAGCAGCAGGAGGGAGTCTTGACTCCATGGAGAGCAACAGTTTCCATCCTCCCAGAAGGAGGAGGGTCCAAACCATCTCCCAGAAGGCTTTAGGGTCCATGTGGCTTCATGGAATTTTTAATGTGATAGAAACGAAACCCCTGCTGCCCTGGGTGAGGTTAGTCTCCCAGCAAAGTCCCAGGAACCAAGACAGAGAGGCTAGTGGCTCAGACTAGAAGAGGTTGACTTCCAGGTATGGGGCCTTTCGGGAATGTCAGAACATTAAGAAGGTGGTGGGGGGGAACGGGAGGCAGTCTCGCAACTAGTGTAGAATGAGTGAACTCCCCTTCCCTTTAGTCTAACCCAACAGAAGGAGGGGGTCATTTAAGGGTCATTGTGAGGTCACAAACAGATCAGCCTCTTGACCAGGTCGGTGGTCTCTCCCTTTGATCAAATGAAGGTTTCCATGGTCTTGTTTTACATGAAGGTCGCTGCTCCTTCACCAGCCTTTTCCCTTAATCCCATAATCCCAAGTTCCTGGACATCTTGCCTCTTTCAGTATCTTTTCTGGTTCAGAGAGGATGGATATAATGAGCAAAAGCACCAGGTCCCTCTACCCTCTGCTGCACGCTGAGGCAGGGAGAAGGCAAGAGCAGAAGTGAGTGACAGTGTGGGCAAACTCTGTCCATGCAAGCCCAAGGCCACCACGGACAAACAGCCTGAGGCCTTGGCCCTGGGACGGGCTGTCAGTGGCCCTGAGCTCACGCACACAAAGGATGAGAAACCACCAGGCTCTTTGCAGGCCTTATCCGTGCCCATTTTCCCACTGCCTGGTGTCTGGCATGAAACATACCGCAGAGACTCAGTCAGGGAGCACCTCAGGTTTCTGATAAGACACCCAAGAGGTTGTGACTGCCCCCTCAACAGAAGAAGAGAAGGGAGGTGTGGAGCTGGCACAGGGATGGGGTTTGCTGGCCTTACCTCCTTTCCAGAGCAGGTAGATGGGCACCACGTAGAGCATAACATGCTGAATGTAGTAAATCTCCAATTCAAAGGGGAGCTGCAAGGACAGGAGGCAGAGGGGTTTCAGAGCAGGAAGCACTCATTCTAAGAGATTCTCGAGTTGAATGCCTGCCCTCCTCTCAAGGACCCACAGTTTAGCAATCCCACACGCTTCAACCAGTTCAACTCCCTTCACAATTAGAGAAGAAACAATGAAATGACTAGACCTATGACCTAGGCTGGTCTTCCAAAGTGCATTTTGTAGAGATAGTACTTGAAAAATGCTCCACTCAGACAGTGTGGTTAAAAAGTTAAGAAAGGTTAAACATAATCTATCTCCTCCTCCCTTGGAAATTCACCATGTAGGTTAGTGGTAGATTAAGGACCGGAAAGTAGGAAGACTGCTTAACATTGTTTCTTTGGCATTTCCTAAACTTGTTTACCCAGTGCATTTGTTTAAAAAAAGAAAAGCACTTAGTGTTCTGCAGAATATACTTGAAGGAACAAAGCCTTACATCACTTCCTGCTCCTACTGAGTAGCTGGTAGACTACCTAAAAGTTTATGTCTCATTGGACAAGAAGAACATACAGGGTAGGATTTATTATTCCCAGTTTCCAGATTTAAAGGTACTGATTGCCAAGTCTGGTTAAGTCGCGATCCAAGAATAAAGAGTTTCTCCACTGGATACTTGGGGTCAGTCCAGGGTTAGCCCTAATTTTGGGCAAAGACTAAGCGGCTGGGCCAATTCTGGCATGGCTTGCCAAAAAGAGTATCCTCACCCTCCTTCCAACCAACACGCTCATTCATTCACTCCTGCTTCCCATTTCGCTCAAAATGGAAGCTCTAAATTACCAAAGTGGAGTGCGCTTTCAACCTGGCACGGGACCGTGCTTCAGCGCTTGGCAGCGGGTGGAGAGTGGAAACAGCTGTGCAACTAACTCAATTCCGGGAAAAGAACTGCAGCTGCTGGCGAGAGGCCTGGCCTCCAGGGCTTACACAGCCCTACAAGCACAGACACACACCACCCCCACCAAGGGGAAGCCCAAGGAAACAAGGCCACCCAATGCAACGATCAGCTGCCTCCCTAGGAGCGAGCAGAGAACCAAGCCTGTGAGCTCATGAGAGGGCCCAATTCTGGGCTCCCCATGCCCAGGAACCCAAGGCCTTGTGCCAAGGCGTGAAACCAAAAGATGGCACAGCTCCAAGACTGGGAGCTGGGAGGACTGTGGACCCTGGCTCTGGCTACTGAAGATGAAACCCACGCAGAAGGCAAAGTTCTCACTGGCCCAGATGATTATTTTGTACTCAAGGAAATGTAAAATCCCAGAAAAAGAAACAAGGTTCCCAGTGGGTCTGCAGAATAGGGTCGTGGGTTTCACAGTGAGTGAGCACCACCAGCAGGAGCTACCTTTGGATGCCTGAGAGGTCCACGGGGGACCCTCAGAGCAATGTGGTCTGGGATCACCCTACTATTAATAAATTAACTGACTTGGTTGCAGTCCGACAGAGAGCAGGCAAGTTTTGGGAAGGCTCGACTCTCTGGCTGTTAAGCCAAATCTTCAGGTATCTAAGGGACTAGAGCTCTTCCCGAAATGGGGTCTGGGACCGCAGGCTGCTCGCCCACTGCAGGGAGCAGAAAACCAGGCAGAGGGCCGGCAGCTCCTGGTCCCAGGTCTCGAGGCAGCACCCCTGCTTAACTCCCAGACTCAAGCGTTATTTACCCACCTGGACTCGCGGGGCCCCCTGACTTCCCTTCCATCACACCCCTTCTGGAAAGCAGACTGCCCACCTGCACGTCCAGGGAGGCAGGTCAGCGCTGCGGCCGCAAGCCCAGACTCTGGAGTCCATCAAAGCCCTGTTCTCGATTTGATTCTGCCACTTAATAATAGCTCTATGGCCGTGGGCAAGTCAGTTAACCTCTCTACCCTACTTCTAGCACTGGTCAAATTGAAATGAGAGTGTTGTAAAAATAAATTTTTGAACAATTTTACTAGAACAAACATTTGTAGAGTCCCTATTGTGTGCCAGGAACCATTAAGCAATTTGTTCGCTATCAATTCACCTATTAATTCACCTGCGCTGCTCCCATTAGCTCCATTTTAAAGATGAGAAACTGAGGCACAGAGAAGTTAAGAGAACTTACCCAAGGGCACACGACTATTTGGTGACGTAGCCCAGATTCAAACCCAGGTGGGCTGGCTCTAAGTCTCCAGTCTTAGCTTGTAGACTCTGCTACCCCACGCCCTGCTCCTTGCCTCACACAAAAATGCTAACACCTGGGACATAGGAGCACGAGGGAGATGCGTAGGGGCAATGGGGTGCGCAGTGGAGATGCGCAGTGGGAAGGAGACGCTGGTAACAAGTGGAGAGGCAACAGACGCACATTAGGAACAGCTGGATCAGCAACTGTCCTTCACCTGGGGAACAGGCCCAGTCCCTCCCTGTTCACAGGATCCCCGCCCTCATGGCCTGCTCTGCCCCATCTGGCAACAGGCGCCACATCACACAGTGGCCAAGCCTGGCCTCCAAAACAGACCTCCCACCTCCCGCTGAAGCTCTGGTGACACGCCAGCCACAGATCTCAGCTGGGCTGCCCAGGAGACTGCCCCCATCAACAGTGTCTTTCCTGCCTGCTTCTCCTCCTATTCCAAGAGTTCTCTACCTCAGAAGGCCACAGAGACTGTTCAACTAGGTGTGGGCGCCACTGACAGCCAACAGGGAGAGGAACAGAAGGGGATGAAAGAGAAGGCGAGCAACATAAGAAAACCATAAAGTGGCAGGAAGCAGAGAGCTGAAGGCAAGCAGGAAGCTAGCTACTAGTGGTCCTTTAATAGCAAAGAAAATTTAGAAAGTACTTGTGTGCCATGCCCTGTGTTAAATGCTTAACATATGTTATCTCACTTGATTATTGTAAGGTTCCTGTGAAGCAGGGACTGTGGTCATCCCCATCAGACAGATAAGGAAACTAAGGCACAGAAAGGTTAAATAACAGCCAAAGAAGAAGAGTCAGGGCAGCGATGGGGATAAAGGACATACCGCAACTGAGCAGAAAAAAAGGCAGCCTGTTTACAGAGCACTGAACCTGAGCCCAGAAACTCTGTCGTGGAGTCTTCCCTTTCTGTTTTCCCCATTTGATAAACACTATCTCTAAAATGTCATACTTCCCCCCGAAGTTCTATTCGGCTAATTCATCTCTGCCCTCTAGAATGGACATCTGGAGCTCCACTCTAATGTACATATCAGCTGTACATGTCCTTTTCAGCTGGGGGATTCCCAGGGCTTTAGACAAAATGTCCTATCATTGCAGTTGAAAGTCAAAGGCAATAAAAATGTTTTCAGCTACATAGGTTGTAACCTGCTTCTCATGTCCAAGTCAACACCTTTCCCCCCCCCTTTTTTTAAGAATTCAAAGAGCAGACAGGTAAAGTTCTCCAGGCTTCTGGAGTCAAATTGCCTGAAACATGAAGTACATGGGCTCCATCCATGGAGATCTGGGGCCTCCTTCCTCCCGACCTTCCACCCTGACAGTCACACACCCACACTCTGCTGTGGAGACGAACCACACACCTGTGTGCCCTACAGCCCATCCCAGTGTGCCCTATGTCCCTGGTTACTTTTGCCACCGTAGGAAGCCCAGTACTCCCAGGTCACCAGCCAACGCATGAACTCTAATCCCCACATGGCTTTCCACAAATTCCCAAACCCAAGACCACCTTTCACTGCTCCCCAGTGCTTGAAATCCTCCCCCTCTATCCTCTGGAACCCACTAGCATTTGCAAAGCCCCTCTATCTTCAAACTCGTTTCTGAGCAGTCAGTTCCTTCACCTTCTTTGGTGAAACCCCTTCTCTAAGGACATGGCTATCTCTACAGCCCCCTCTAGTGGTGGGTGCTTTCCCTCCCATGTCGCCTTATAACCCTGGGCCAAGAAGACTCTTGTCTGCTCCCAGAACATTCTTTCTACCTTCTTCCTAACCACTCCCTGGATCTGAACCTCACGTCATCAGACTCTCCCACCCCCTACTGTTCTTGTACTCATCCTATGGACCTTTCTTCTTACTGCTTTCCAATCTGCCTTTGTCAAAATTTCTGTGTTTTCAATATTTAGCAAACACCAGTCTGTAATGCTTTGACCTCCATTCCCCTCAAGTTTCCACCTCCATCTCACCTCAGCTCTTTATTCCCATGGTCACACCCACCACCACCAACACCTGCAGCCCTTCCATAAACTCTCTCCACTCTCCAGCCAACAGCACCAGTCTGCCCAACTCACTCCACGCCCCCTCACATCCTCCAGCTTCACTGGGACCTACGTCTACTGACCCTACCACTGTTTTATTGGCCCTCCCAAGCTCATGTCCTCACCTCTTTACTTGCCCATCACTTCCTTCCATGTGTTCTAAACCCTTTTCCCTACTTGCCTTGAAAAACCATGTTCCTGGTTAAACCGAACTCTCTGCCCTCACATTCCTCTGCTACGCAAGCAAGCATGGTTGGAGAAAAATGTAAAGCTATGCTGTGACCTCTTAAAATTCATAACTGCAAATTTTGAGTGGACCCGTAATGCAACCTTATAATCCAACTATATTCCCAAGTCCATGCAGGCTCATCTCTCCTGGATGATTCCTACCCTTATTTTCACAACTTCTGCGTCCCTCCAACCTTTTCCCATCTGCCCTCTCAGCTGGTGGCATGGCCCTCTATTTCACTGGGGAAAAGGAAGCAGCTGGGAGAGAACATCAACAAGCTCCCAGGCTCACATCGCCCTCCTCCTCTGCCACTGCTCTGCAGGAAGCAGCCATGCTAATGGCTAAGGCTAGGCCCGGGTCCCCACACTAGATCCTTTCCCCTCTCGCCCACTCAAGGACACCTCAGCAACTGTCCCATTTTCACTAGATCATTCCCATCAGAAAACAAATAAGCTACAAAATCTTCCAACTTAAGACAAAACCTTGATCCCACTGTCTCCTCCAGCTGTCACCCCATATCTCTGCTTCCCGCGATAGCAAAACTCCTCAAACGGCTTGTGACTCCCCACTGCCATCACTTCCCCTCCTCTGAATTATCCTTCCATCCACTCCAGTCACATTTTCACACCCACCACTCCCCCGAAATTGCTTTGACTGAGGTTACCAATGACCTCTATGTTCCTAATTCCTCTACATACTGAAGGAGCCCAGAACCATGTCCTTGGCTCTTTTTTCCTCCCTACTCTCACTCAGTGGCTAACATTATCCAGGGTCCTGGCTCTAAACACTTATCTATATACTGATGACTCCCAAATGAGTATTTCCAGCCTAGAGTCAAGCTGTTAAGACTGCAAGTCTAGGACTTCCCTGGTGATCCAGAGGCTAAGACTCCATGTTCCCAATGCAGAGGGCCTGGGTTCAAACCCTGCTCAGGGAACTAGATGCCACATGCCACAACTAAAGATCCTACATGCCACAACTAAGACCTGGCAGAGCCAAAATAAAAATATGTTTTGAAAAAAGACTGACGTTCTAGCTCCATCATTTAGTTACCATGCACCTTTGGGCCAATCACAATCTTGTAAACCAGCAATGACCACAGTACCTACCTCATCAAGTTGTGATAAAATTTGATGAAATAATGCATGGAGAGCTCCTGGTCCAGTGCTAGAATATAACATACATGTACTCAACAATTGCTAGCTGTGGTGATCATCCTCCTCTTCAACATCAGTGCAGCCAGTGAGTGGTAAAGCCAGCATCTCAACTCCGGCTCACAAGACTAATGCCAGGTCTCTCTGGGTCAAAAGTTGGAGCTCATTTCATCCCATTATTCCACCCTGGCAAGAGCCTCCAGCAAGAGATGGTGACCAACCTGGGCCAGTCCACAGCCCTAAGCCACAAACCATTATTTCATCAGATGAGTGCTAAGACAACTTTAGCTTGCCAGCTCAATCCATTTTTTGGCCCACCTTTAAGTGACTTTCTTCTGGAGACTTCTTTATTTCTCAGAGAAATTTCAACACTGCTCTCCTCTTCTCACCCCTGACAGTCCCATTCGTACAGTCAGCCAACCAATTGGAAAAAAAAAAAAAGCCAACCATTTACTGAGACACTCCCAGGTGGCAGGTAATGTGCCCAGTTCTGGGTATGCAGCCACGATGAAGACATAATCCCTGTCCTACAGGAGCTCACAGTCTAGTTGAGAAAGCTCACAGACAAAGGGATAAGGTCAGCACAGCAGAATAGCATGGAGGGGGACTGTAGATCAAGCATTGGCTTTGGTCTGATTTTTTTCTTTAAAAGTTAAGGGATGGTCCTGTACGATGTGCAAGGGATATTGGTAGGGGCAGGGAGACCAGTTAGCAGCTGGCAATAGCAATGTCGAAATGAAGCTTGAGGGACTTGCCTGGTGGTCCAGTGGTTAACAATCTGCCATGCAATGCAGGGGACATGGGTTCTATCCTTGGTGAGGGAACTAAGATCACACCTACCTCGGAGTGACTAAGCCCACGCGCCACAACTACTGAAGCTCACATGCCACAACTAGAGAGTGCGTGTGCTGCCACGAAGATCCCACATGGCGTAAATAGGACCCAATGCAGACAAATAAGTGAATATTTTTAAAAAACTGAACTTGGAGGCAGAGACAGCAAGAGAACATAGGATGGGAAGGCTTGAGAGAAGGTAAGGAAGTGGACTCACCAGAACTGAGTAACTGATATGGATGGGGGTACACAGGAGTAAGAGGAGAGGTGAAAGAGAACTCCCAGCTGATGGCCTAGGTGGCTCGAGGGATGTCGGGGCTTCTCTCTAAGTTGGGGACTACGATGAAGGAAGCAGGTTGGAGGAGGAGAGGCATAAGAAAACAAAGTGAGACCTTTGTTCTTTGCTGAATTTGTGAACCCAGTAGGAAAACCTGGTGGAAATGCTCATCAATCAGTGGGAATGTGGGTCTGGATCTCAAGGAGGCTGGAGAAGATGCGAAGAATTGAAAGGCAAATGATATACACGTATGTAAAACACAAACACTAAAAAGTATGAAATCCTCAAAGGCAATAGAAATGCTGATATTCTCTTTACACACCCCAATACAACACCTTATGCAGCCCACTCAACAGACCCCTGGTCCATGGTATTCTTTCAAGGGTGAATGGGTGGCAAGAAATGGAAGTCGTAACTCCAGGGGAATATCCATAGAATTGGGAGAGACCTGAACATAGTTACAGATGAAGGGAAGGAGCCAGCGGGGACATGCAAGATGAGGAAGCAAGAAGGGCAGGAGGCACTGGATGGTGACAGGTACTGGAAGTGGGCAGGAGGGCTGGGACCCAGAGCACATGGAGATGAGGAGGGAAGGACGAGTTGAGGTGAGAACAGCTCTAAGAGGGAAAGACATGCTGGGAGCCGAGGCGGCTCATGACCCAGGGGGTCCCACCACCTGGCTGGGAACTTGTGTAACCAAAGGATCCGTGGCTGCTGATGAAGCGCAGACTGAGGATGGGTGATTACAAAGAGAGGACCCTGCTCTCAGCTCAGCCCCAGACTGCAGCCTCGCCAAAGAAATCAAGGGATCAAATTGTATCACTGTATGGTCTGAATGCCCGTGTCTCCCTCAAATTCATGTCTGATGGGATGGTATTAGGAGGTGGAGCCTTTAGGAGGAGATTAGGTCATGATGAAATCAGAGGCCAAGAGCTCCCTTGCCCCTCCCACTCTGTTACCCAGGAAGAGGGTCCCCACTTGACTCTGCTGGTACCTGGATCTCAGACTTCCAGCCTCCAGAACTGTGAGAAATTAGCGAGGTTTAGAAACCACACAGTTCATGGCATTTTCTTATAGGAGCCTGAACAGACTAAAACAATAGCCTGCCTTCAAGGGAAAAGGCTGCAGCCTTTGGTAATGTTCCGGCCAACCAAGCTGGGCTTTGGAACACTCTTCATTAACTGACCACAGACTTCGACTGCGGCTACTGGTGCTGCAAATTCCTTGGGACTAAATACCACTCGTTAGAGGAGCCCCAAAAGGAATTCCCACAAGCTAAAATCAACCACAATGCATTCACAGAACAGAATACCATGCTGCTATGAAAAATAACAAGGTGCCCTGACAAACACTCAGACAAATCCAAATCTGGAACATTCTGGCAAAATGGCCCAGACTCATCAAAATGTCAATGTTAGGAAGGAGAGGGTGTGTGTGTGGGGGGGGACTGTCCCTAGACTTTCAAAAAGTAAAATTAACAAAACCTGATGAGATATACAATCAAAACCAAACATGCAAGTCGACTTGATCCTGATGTTAAAAGGAAAAGTAAAAAAAGACATCCTTGGAATGAGTTGGGGAAATTTGAATATAAACAGATTATTAGATAAAGCAGTATTACAGAATGCTGATAATTTTGTCGAATGTGATTATGGTATTGTGGATATACAAGAGAATGTCTTTTTCCTTGAGTGCTGCAGGCTGAAGAATTTAGAACTGAAGTGTCAAAATGTCCACAATCTGGGGGGAAATGATTTGGCAAACATAAACAGAAAAACAGAGACAGTGCATAAGGAAAACCAGCAACTGTCAAATCTAGCTTGAGGGTATATAGTCGTTATTCATTATACTTTTCTGTTTCAACTCTTCAGGATATTTGAAAATTATTGAAAGTAAGTAAATTTAAAGAAGGTAAATCTATATGAGCTCATATGGCAAAGTAACAAATACTTGCATATATGAACAAAGCTATATACACAAAGATGTTCACTGCAACATTATTTGTAATAATAAGATGTATCTAATAACAGAAAAGCTAACTGAATGTCCACTGGTAGAAGAATCATAAAAAAAAAAAAAATACTCTGGAAGACTAACTCTGCAACCACTTACAAAAAAGGAGGTATAACCATTTATAGGCAAAACTGAGCAAATCTATTGAACAAAGTACTTTTATGATTTTTTTTTAATGTGGACCATTTTAAAACTCTGTATTAAATCTGTTACGATACTGTTTCTGTTTTTTATATTTTGGTTTTTTTGGCTGTGAGGCAAGTGGGATCTTGGCTCCCTGAGTAGGAATCAAACCTGTACCCTGTGCATCGGATTGGCAAAGTCTTAATACCTGCACTGACTGCCAGGGAAATTCCAGTCTTCGTACTTTCAGATGTCTGTCAAAGAATACAAAAAGGACTCGGATGATATTTACCAAACTGAGCAGGGGAACAGGACTGGGGAGGACAGGCTGGCATAGGGAAGGGGAGACTTAGACTTGGTTTCTAGATATTTGTATAGTTGGATTTTTATGTATTCATTTATTAATCATGTAGCTAAAAGTTTAAAAGTCAAAAAAAGAAAAGGTCCAAAGAGTAATGTACCTCTTAGCAGCAATTACCTCTGGGGAGTAGGCAGGGAGAACTTTCATGTTATGGTCTTATCTCTCTCTTGCTGGAATCCTTAACCAAGAGGTTGCATTAAGCTATTACGGATGATCAGTATTTAAGAACCCCCTCTCCTAGAGTATTGGAATATGTTCTAGACCTCCTCACAAGTTCCTTGTTCTCACTTTATCTTCCCTTGTGACGCAACTCCCACCCCCAGTACAGACAAGCAACCCATGGCCCTACTAGGCACGTGGAGTTCCATCTTACACTCAAGCTCTGATGTGGACCATAAAGAAGGCTGAGCATTGAAGAACTGATGCTTTTGAACTGTGGTGCTGGAAAAGACTCTTGAGAGTCCCTTGGACTGCAAGGAGATCAAACCAATCAATCCTAAAGGAAATTAACCCTGCATATTCATTGGAAGGACTGATGCTGCAGCTGACGTTCCTAGTCATCTGATGCAAAGAGCCAGCTCATTAGAGAAGACCCTGATGCTGGGAAAGATTGAAGGCAGGAGGAGAAGGGGAAGACAGAGGATGAGATGGTTAGGTGGCAACACCAACTCAATGGACATGAGTTTGAGAATGCTCTGGGAGATGGTGAAGGACAGAGAAGTGTGGTGTGCTGCAGTCCATGGGGCTGCAAAGAGTCGAACATGACTGAGCGACTGAACAATAACAACAAAGTTCTTGGGTTGGTTTCACAGTTGTTTGTAATATTCTCTGTGAATAAATAAACTTATGAATAAAACTAAAGCATGCCATGTATGGACCAATGTTGAAATTTGTTACGAATCGAGAATTATAAATATGATTGATTTATTTACGAAGCTCTGTCTAAAAGAAAAAGGATAGGGGTTTCATTAAATGACCTGTCCAAGGTCTCAAGGCCGAACCAGAATGTGAACCCAGGCAACTTGGCTCTAGAATGCATGATCCGAACCACTGCTGTCTCTTGTCCAGGCTGTTCCCCGGATAGAAAAAAAACAGGGTCTACTATGAAGCCTGAAGACCTGACCCAACACCCACGATACAGGCACTAGCCATCCAAGACCCCAGGGGGCTCCAAAGCCCCCGAATCCAGATTTAGGACTTCTTTGGACTGAGCCAGAGCTCGAATTTCACGTGGAAGAAGGAGTGTAGCACTGAGTCCACAAGAAGGCGCTTCAGGACTTAGAAGCCCAGCCTGAATATGTCATCTGACTTTCTACTCAAGGATGCAAAGTAAATATTTGCACGGCTCTCTCCACAGAACTCTGCAGAAAGGCTAATGACAGAGACCGTTCAAAAGGTCTACAAAGGAACCAGGGCAGCTGCAAGTCAAAAGTCAGCTTGTATACAGAGGCCAAGGCACGACTGCAGAATGACAGTGCCAGGGCTGGCCTTCCTGCTCGGGGTATGTGACAAGGGGCCCCAAGAGGGCCTGTAGCCCCACTGACGGGAACAAGGCCTCATTCTCCGCTGCCTTGGGTTACAGATTCCATACAGAAAATGTAAGCATGTAGACTGGGAGGGACAAGAGTAAAGGTACTAAACTTCCAGTCCCTCATCTGCCCCAGCACTCTGTGATGCCATCTGGCTCAATTCAGCGCCTTCAAAGGACTCGAGCATCAGATGGCTTGAAATAAGGCCAACCCCAGACTAGCACTAAAGCAAAGGAAGGGATAAACACATCTGAGATTTGGCTCTTAGCCCAGTAAAACAGCTGGACACTCATGACCCAGTACTCACTGCCCTCAACCAAACAACCATAGTGTCTGATTAACCTCCTATTCCTTGGGGGCCCTTGCTTGAATGCAACCGGTGGGCCAGGCAGCCATTTGTAAGGCAGGCTTCCAGACCCTGTTGCTTCCAACATGTTCCCCTAACGAGGCCCATCACCTCTGCTACAAGCTGGAGTCAGGTTCAGGGATCTCTTTAAGCAAGGGAAGGCAAATGTCATATGACCCCTTGAGGCATGGGCCTTGAGAAGAGGCCAAGAGATGGTACTAGACCACCTCCTGACATGAGTAGACTCTGCTCACTTCTCTTTCTACTTCTCTCCTGTTTAATTCTCCCGTTCTCAATCTCTTCCCAGGCTCCGAGACTGCTTCCAGGTTTCCTATGAGCACTGGAGAGTAATACACCAGTAGCTCCTGGCTAATCTGACACACAGAGGATATGCAGAATCTTTATTTTCATCACACATTCTTAGACAAACAATCTTTTTGACCCCCTGGGATGGGGCCCAACATTTCATATTTCAGTGAGGATCTCGAAGGTAATCTGGATACAGCAGTGCTGAACTTACTCTTAGAGAAATACTACAGGTTATCCTCCAAAAGTCGAAATGACAGGTGTGAATTTACCATCTTTTCTCCCAGAAATGACAGGCAGTTCCCAGGAAAATGTACTGATAAGGATAATGATGTAACTAGTGTTCAAACTTGAACTAGGAGCTATTCCACGTTCAAGGTCAGGAGGGGCAGCGGTGAGGAGATACCCCTCATCCAAGGTAAGGAGCAGCAGCTGTGCTTTGCTGGAGCAGCCGTGAAGAGATACCCCACGCCCAACGTAAGAGAAACCCAAGTGAGACGGCAGGTGTTGCAAGAGGACATCAGAGGGCAGACACACTGAAACCATAATCACAAAACACTAGCCAATCTGATCACATGGACCACAGCCTTGTCTAACTCAATGAAACTAAGCCATGCCCACGGGGCCACCCAAGATAGGCGGGTCATGGTGGAGANCGTAAGAGAAACCCAAGTGAGACGGCAGGTGTTGCAAGAGGACATCAGAGGGCAGACACACTGAAACCATAATCACAAAACACTAGCCAATCTGATCACATGGACCACAGCCTTGTCTAACTCAATGAAACTAAGCCATGCCCACGGGGCCACCCAAGATAGGCGGGTCATGGTGGAGAGGTCTGACAGAATGTGGTCCACTGGAGAAGGGAATGGCAAACCACTTCAGTATTCTTGCCTTGAGAACCCCATGAACAGTATGAAAAGGCAAAATGATAGGATACTGAAAGAGCAACTCCCCAGGTCAGTAGGTGNACTGAACTGAACTGAGTGTTCAAAACAACAATAAAGATAACAATAATCATCATTAATAATGGCTGGTACACAGGACTTCTCTGGTAAGCACTGTCCTAAGTACTTGTATTAACTAAGACAACAATTCTAAAGATAAGAGCTATAATCCCCATTTTTTGCATGAAGGAATTAAGATACAGAGAGATTAAGTAATTTGCCCAAGGTTACTTAGAGCCTGGATTTAAGCCAGGCAATCTGACTCCAGAGTCCATGTTTTTACCTACTGACCTACATTACTCTGATGTGTACTGAGGCCCTTTACAGCAGAGAGGAAGTCCTTCATTTACAAATGACTCAAATCCATGCTGTTTTGATCCCTTGCTACTGAAACAGTATTGTCTCTCTTCCAACCCCAGCATCTGAGCCCAGACCTGGAATGTTCTAATTACATTGCCATGGGAACTAATCAACACTGGAATCTATCTCCATGACCCTCTAGACATCAATTATTCATTCATTCAATCAATCAATAAGTACATATGAAGGTACCTACTGTGTATCAACTCTTCTATCACGATGCAAATGGTTCTTGCCTTCATGCACTTATGCCTTTCTCATTCCAAATGCTGATTTCTAGGGTTTAGAAAGGCTAAAAAGATGGTTTAAATCAGTGCTCCAAGTCCTCATGGCCACTAATATTTTGTTAGCTACCTGATGGGTTAAATAGCTATCAGATGCCTCACAGAACTTAGGACAATAGTAGACAGACATGTAGTAGGTATTTATCAATTTATATAGAGATATTTCAGGCGAACACTGAAAACAGAAAGATGGCCAAACCAATGAATCATCTTCCTGATGAACATCCTCCTGACTGCCCCAACAGGAAGGACACAGACACAAGAGAGTTGGAAAACAAGACCCAAACCTTCACTTCTGGTAATAACACATGCTAGTTAGTACTTAAAAGGATCCATGACCCCCAAAAAGCCACACTTCAGTGTAAAAGTATACTGCAAATACAAATTACTCCACCCTTGATGGTAAGGAAAATTCAGTCTCAAATCTTAATGATGAGCTGGAGTAATAAGGGAAGAAACTAGTTCGTTCCACTAAAATCTTGGAACCACAAGCCAGCCCTCACATGGGTTTACAACCTAAATTTATACAACCTGGGTAATCCAAAAATGCTAGGTTCAGAGTTTTATTTAGCATGATTCCAGACTGGTAGCCCTCAAGCACCTGATAAGAACAAAGATATATCTTCTCTAGAGAAATCCAGGACTTAAAAAAAAAAAAAATCCCCAAACAA
>SJYA01003413.1:298247-422843 GCA_006410615.1 Neotragus moschatus
AGAGAAAGTCAGGAAATAAAAAAAAAAAAAATCCCAGAAAAAGTTAAAAATAAAAATAAGTAACATACAATAAAGAACAATAATAAACAATAGTAATATTTAAAACAAAACCTAAAGGAGCTAAGAATCAGTAAAAACAGAGCATTAAAGACCTCAGAATAGTTACAGACTATTTTGAATATATTTGGAAAAAGGAAAAGTAATTGAAAGTAAAAACTCTTGATAGCTTTAATTTATATGTTTAGTTACTAATTAGACAGCTAAAGAGATAAGTGAAATACAGAGCTGAAGAAATTGTCCAAAAGCCAACGAAGACAAAGAAGTACAAAGTAGGAACAAAAAAAGATCAAGAGATGTGGAAGACAGAGTAAGAGGAGCTAACATAATTCTATATGTAGTCTTAGAAGAAGAGGAGATATATGCAACAGTTGAAGGCAAAATAACTAACAATGTTCAGAAACCTGATGAACATGTCTTCACAGATTCAAAAAGTTCAAAGACCCTCAAACTGAATAAGCCAAATCAAATCAACACTGAAACAAATCCTACTAAAACTGCAGAACACCAAAGAGAGACAATATTAAAACCAGTCAGAAAGAAGAGATTTACTTTCCAAGGAGTCAAAGTTAGGGCTAACCAATAACTTTTCAAGGCCATGCTGGAAGACAGAATAGAGTAAAATTACATCGTCATTGTGCTGGGAGAAAAATAATTATGAACCAAGACTTTTATAGCCCGTGAAAATCTCTTTCAAGAATGAATAAGGAAAACAGACATTTTTAGGCCAAAAAAAAAAAAAAAAAACCGAAGAGTTTGTCTTCGATAGATCATCTCTAAAGATAATTCTAAAAGATAAAATAAAGTTGTGTCAAAAGGAAGGCGTGAGATGCAATGAAAAATAGCGAGCAAAGTGGTAATTATGTAGGTAAATCTGAATGAACCTTTTTACATAACATAATGTCTTATTTTAAAGAAAAGCTAACATAATACAGAATTAAAATATATGACAATATAAGCACATAAGTTGAGGGTAATGAATAGAGTTTAAATATTAAAAGGTCCACAGGCAAAGAATAAAGTTGTAACCCTATTTCACAGCATATATACTCCAAAGATTAATATTCAAGAGTTAAAAAAAAAAAAAAACCTATCAAAAAAAATGTCTACACAAAGTTTTATATGAATGTTCATAACAGCATTACTCAAAACAGCTATAAAGTGGAAACAATCCAAATGTCTATCAACAGGTAAACGGATTAAAAAAGAACTGTATATCCATATAATTGAATTTTATTAGCGAATATAAAGAAATGGCATATTAATAGATGTTACAACATGGATGAATCTCAAAACGTTATGCTCAGTGAAAGAAGCCAAAAACAGAAGGACAAATAAATATTTTCTGATTCCATTAATATGAAAAGTCCAGAACAGATCAACCTATAGAGATAGATATTAGATCAGCTGTTACTTAGGACTGGGGGTTGAAGGGGTGGTGGATGTAAGCAGACAGAAAGATGACAGCTAAATAGTACAGTCTCCTTTAGGGGTTGATTAAAAATGTACTAAAAGTTAATTGTGATGGCTACACAATTCTGTGAATATACTTAAAAAAAAAACTTTAAATTCCACACTTTAAACGAGTGAATAAACACAACAAAACTAGGACCAAAAAAATGTTATAAGATCCTTGTATTATTTAAGAGAAGAGGTCTGACTAATTCTAGCTCTGGATATCTTTGTTAACATTGGTAAGATAAACATTAAAAAGAAAAACCCAATACCTGAAATAGTGTATACAACTTCTAAATCAGTAAAAGGAAAAAGAGAATAAGAAAATAAATAATAATGCCCTCAAAAGGCTAGACAAAGGGGAGGGAAAAAAAAAAAAGACAAAATGCTCCAACCTGGATTTATAAGCTGTATCAAATGGTGGCAGGCCAAGTGACATCCAGCAGTAGGCGCTGGAGTTTGGCTAAGTGGGAGCTCACATTCTACCCAAGCCGCTTCATGAAAAAAGTCTGGAGAAACACGCTCCTTACCGAAGACTTGGACCCACCAAGTAAATACCACCTTGGGATAAGACATCTCCTTTTGGTCACCAGGGATCAAAGGTATTCCTCTAATTAGTTAAGGCCTAGAGGTCCTGGGTTTTAAAGGAAAATAAGTAATTCTGTGCTGAGAGGTCATCTGAGTTTTGACACACAAGGTAGTTTGAATTATTAACAGTGCAACAGGTGGATAACTTGTATACATAGGGCTCAGTGTAAGAATGCCTGGCTGCTTCAATAAAATCATGAGTGCACTTTGCATTTGCTGTCATAGACAGGGCTCCTACATCTCTCTCTAGGGCAGCCTGGTGTCACAGGATACGTATTTGTGCTGTAGTTATCCCACGTATTGGAGCTGATTGATGGGAATGCGGTCCAGTCCCTGACCAGAGGAGGTGCACTGGGAGGGGGGGGTGCTCCCCCAATTTTGGCTGCTGCGCTAGCACAGCAAGGGAGGGAAAGTAAAACTGAAATACATCTGGAACGACTCTTCTTGCCTCAGAGCTTACTCAGTTAAAGAAAAAGAATTTTTTCTGGTCCCACCTTTGGAATAACATTTTAGTCTTTAGCTACATAATAACACCCTGCCAGAAGAAAGTTCCAGATATTTTCTCATGGACAGCTCTAGCCCTGCATGTGCCAACAGCAAACCCCTGGCCCCTGCTCCACAGGGCAAGTCGCCATCACTTTGCTCAAGACTGGAAAACAGAACAGGAGGCATCCCTTTGGCCCATATGGAAGCTGACCTCTGGACTAGTTTGAAGAGTAGGAAATAGCAGTTATGTACAGTGAATGTGGTATAAGGCCCAAGTGCGAGTGGTCCAATTCTTTTTGACACTGTCTAGATCACCTACAACGGAGAAGGCAATGGCACCCCGCTCCAGTACTCTTGCCTAGAAAATCCCATGGATGGAGGAGCCTGGTAGGCTGCAGTCCATGGGGTCGCAGAGTCAGACACGACTGAGCGACTTCACTTTTACTTTTCACTTTCATGCACTGGAGAAGGAAATGGGAACCCACTCTAGTGTTCTTACCTGGAGAATCCCAGGGACGGGGGAGCCTGGTGGGCTGCCATCTCTGGAGTCGCACAGTCAGACACGACTGAAGCGACTTANCACGACTGAGCGACTTCACTTTTACTTTTCACTTTCATGCACTGGAGAAGGAAATGGGAACCCACTCTAGTGTTCTTACCTGGAGAATCCCAGGGACGGGGGAGCCTGGTGGGCTGCCATCTCTGGAGTCGCACAGTCAGACACGACTGAAGCGACTTAGCAGCAGCATATCACCTACAAATTGGACTTCTTTCTCATCAGTCATTATCTTGAACACCCACTCCATATAGAACCGTGTCGTGTGTCCTCACACTCCTCCAGCACACATGTGCATGTGCACGCATGCATGCCCCCACACACATCCCTAAAGCCCTGTTCATCAATTCTTGTTTCCTTTGGTTGTGTTTGTGTGTGTGCTAAGTCGCTTCAGTCGTGTCTGACTCTTTGTGACCCTATGGACTGTAGCCTGCCAGGCTTCTCGGTCCATGGGATTCTCCAAGCAAGAATACTGGAGTGGGTTGCCAGAACCTTCTCCAGGGGATCTTCCCGGCCCAGGGATTGAACTTGCGACACTTACGTCTCCCGCATTGGCAGACGGTTCTTTACCAATAGCACCACCTGGGAAGCCCTGTGTTTCAGTGTGCCTCCATAAAGTGTAAGTGGAGAACAGGAGTTAATGTCTACTTGGAAACAAATTCTGGAAATCTGAAAGCCACAGATTAACCTCCTTCCTGGCCAAAGACATCCTGCTAGCATCTGGAGCCAACAGTGTGCACCTGTTGCAGGTCAGCAGCTGATGCAAATACAAGAGTGGAGGGTTCCCTCTGCTTTGATACTCGCTGCCCAGACACGGCAGAGCCTGGTGGGCTGCCGTCTATGGGGTTGCACAGTTGGACACGACTGAAGCGACTTAGCAGCAGCAGCAGCAGCCATTGGAGGAGAGGGGGAAGCATGCCCTGGATCAGCAGGGGGAGAGACGCAGCATTCTCACATTCTTGTCAGCCTGACCTCTGCCCCAAGGAGACAGCCCCCAGAGGGCACCTGTGAGTCAGATCAGAAGCAGGGAGGAACTAGGCAGCTTCTAGAAGATTCGTCGTCTTCTCTTCCTCTCCATTCACCCTCCAAATAGTCATTTCTAAGTGGCTGTCATCTTAGAAAAAAAACATACTTCCTGGTCTACATGGACACGTTCTGCTTCTTTAGCGCCCCTGTCTACCTCCCCCCACCCCCACCCCCACCTATTTTGGGCCAACATAATTTACAACTCCCAGAAATGCCTGAGAAGCAGCACAGGCGCTTCCGGTGCCAAGCCTGACCAGTTTAACAGATTTTCATTTAGCAGGTGTCTGTTGCTAAATCAGTAGCAGCTGCTAATTGCTTTTCCTCCCTCCAACCTTCAGACAGAATGAAACATCTGGTGTTCTCTCACTTTAGGTTAAAATCAGCTACCTTACCATCCCTCCTCTGGGCTCCATTTTTATTAAAAAGCTGTCAGCTGATGCCTGGAGCTGGCAACAGAGAGCCAGGTGGCCCCTGGCAAAGAGAAATGATTCTAATGGCAACTCGGCAGGCTAAGGCCGCCTCCTGGCCCCAGACCTTAGGGACAGACAAGGGATTGCTTGGGCAGCAGTCCCCACCAGGTGGAGCCTGAAGTCCATGAGCACCCAAGTTACATGGAGCTTCATTTCTTGAGTGAGGACTCTGAGGACCTTGCCCCCTCTTGCTGGCAGTGCCCGCCCGGCCCTGAATCTGTTCCAGAGGTGGGACCCTACATGTCGGGTCGCTTCATTCTCTCTTCCAGGGGAGGAGGGTGGCTATCCAATGCACACATGCTTCTACCGCCATGAACTGGAATCTCAAGGGTAATAAACTACATATGGTGGTGGAAATTATGAGAACCCCATCATTTTACCTTCAATTTGTACCAGTGTTCTTTTGTAGCTTTTTCAGTCACCTTTTGGTTCTGCCGTTTCCTTCCCACCCCCCAAAAAAATCTGTTGGCTGGGCCCCATATCTGCTTTTTGATTCTAAGTCAAAACCATTCTTAAAGGTACCCTTATAGCAACTCAGATATTTTACATTATTAAGAAATAATAATCACAGCTAATCTTTACTGGGCACTTACTACTGTGCATCAGGCATTGGGGCAAGCACTGTACATGCCTTACCTTATTGAAGATTTAGAAATGATTAGGACCGCCCTCATTTACAGGATGCAACAGGCTCAGAGAAGGCCCACTGATGCTGTGGAAGCAAGACTGGAACTGTGATTTAGCTGGATAGGAAGCCTGTGCTTTGCTGACCGGGTATTTGATGATACTAAGGAATTAGTGATAATGATAACAGATACGATAATGGCATTATGATTATATATGTGAGTCCTTATATATTAAAAGATGTATAATGAAATATCTACAGTTAAAATTCCATGAAATTTCCTTTAAAATCATCCAGGTAAGAGAAATGAGTCAGAGAGAGAGAGACAGTGTGTGTGTCTTTGTGGAAGGTGGGGAAGCAGTTTGAGATACAGTAAGGTATACTGATGAAAACACTAGCCATGAGTTGATCCTTGTTGAAATTGGGTGGGTAATGGATTTATTTTTTTTACTTTTATATATATTTCCATTTTCTTTAATGTAAAATTATATACATACTATACACTATATTTATTTTTTTCTTACTTTATTTTACTTTACAATACTGTATTGGTTTTGCCATACATCAACATGAATCTGCCATAGGTATACAAGAGTTCCCAAACCTGAAGCCCCCTCCCAGCTCGCCCCCATACCATCTCTCTGGGTCATCCCAGTGCACCAGCCCCAAGCATCCTGTATCCTGCCTCAAACCTAGACTGGCGATTCATTTCTTACATGATATTATACATGTTTCAATGCCATTCTCCCAAATCATCCCACCCTCTCCCTCTCCCTCAGAGTCCAAAAGACTGTTCTATGCATCTGTGTCTCTTTTGCTGTCTCGCATACAGGGTTATCGTTACCATCTTTCTAAATTCCATATATATGTGTTAGTATAATATATTGGTGTTTTTCTTTTTGGCTTACTTCACTCTGTATAATCGGCTCCAGCTTCATCCATCTCATTAGAACTGATTCAAATGTATTCTTTTTAATGGCTGAGTAATACTCCATTGTGTATATGTACCACTGCTTTCTTATCCATTCATCTGCTGATGGACATCTAGGTTGCATCCATGTCCTGGCTATTATAAACAGCACTGTGATGAACATTGGGGTACACGTGTCTCTTTCAATTCTGGTTTCTTCGAGGTATATGTCCAGCAGTGGGATTGCTGGGTCATAAGGCAATTCTATTTCCAGTTTTTTAAGGAATCTCGACACTGTTCTCCATAGTGGCTGTACTAGTTTGCATTCCCACCAACACTGTAAGAGGGTTCCCCTTTCTCCACACCCTCTCCAGCATTTATTGCTTGTAGACTTTTGGATCGCAGCCATTCTGACTGGCGTGAAATGGTACCTCTTTGTTGTCTTGATTTACATTTCTCTGATAATGAGTGTAAGCTATATTTTAGAACCTCCTGACTTGAGCAAGATCTTCCCTATCCCCAACTTCTCAGCTCCTACCATCAAACTTCCCTCATTTGCTACCCATGCAGTAACCATCCTCCCCTTGGGGTTACTAAACCCTGTTTGTCTCCAAGTTCCGAGTCATTTTACTCAAGGTCCTCGGTGTGTGGGACACAAGGGGAGGCTAGGCGGGCCAGATGCTGAGATAAGAGGAAGGCATCATAAGGACTCTATTTCTCCATTCTTTTTATGCGACAAAAAACTAAATTAATCTTTTCACTGCTGCTGCTGCTGCTAAGTCGCTTCAGTCGTGTCCGACTCTGTGCAATCCCATAGACGGCAGCACGTTAGGCTCCGCTGTCCCTGGGATTCTCCAGGCGGGAATACTGGAGTGGGGCGCCATTTCCCTCTCCAATGCATGCGTGTGTGCTAAGTCGCTTCCATCATGTCTGACTCTGTGCAACCCCATGGACAGCAGCCCACCAGGTTCCTCTGTCCACGGGATACTCCAGGCAAGAGTACTAGAGTGGGTGGCCATTTCCCTCTCCGTCTTTTCAGTGACCACCTGACAAAGGAGTATTTGATTGAATCCGTAAATAACTATGTGGTAGGTAACATTATTATACAGATGAGGAAACTGGATGAAGTAGCTCAAGTAAACCCTGAAGTCCTTCCTAAGAACAGGTGCTGCCCAAGGGCATCTGTGTTATAGTAAGAAATAGATTTGGTATTTGTCCCCATTCCAGGCACAAAACTCCTAAAACTCTTTTAGGCATTTCCTAGTCCANAATAACTATGTGGTAGGTAACATTATTATACAGATGAGGAAACTGGATGAAGTAGCTCAAGTAAACCCTGAAGTCCTTCCTAAGAACAGGTGCTGCCCAAGGGCATCTGTGTTATAGTAAGAAATAGATTTGGTATTTGTCCCCATTCCAGGCACAAAACTCCTAAAACTCTTTTAGGCATTTCCTAGTCCAGGCTATGGTTTTTCCAGTGGTCATGTATGGATGTGAGAGTTGGACTATAAAGAAAGCTAAGCACCAAAGAATTGATGCTTTTGAACTGTGGTATTAGAGAAGACTCTTGAGAGTCCCTTGGACTGCAAGGAGATCTAACCAGTCCATTCTAAAGGAGATCAGTCCTGGGTGTTCATTGGAAGGACTGATGCTGATGCTGAAACTCCAATACTTGGGCCACCTGATGCGAAGAGCTGACTCATTTGAAAAGACTCTGATGCTGGGAAAGACTGAGGGCAGGAGGAGAAGGGGACGACAGAGGATGAGATGGTTGGATGGCATCACCGACTCAATGGACATGGGCTTGGGCAGACTCCGGGAGTTGGTGATGGACAGGGAGGCCTGGTGTGCTGCGGTTCATGGGGTCGCAAGGAGTCAGACACAACTGAGTGACTGAATTGAAGTGACAGGAGTGTCTTTTGTCACGCACAAGGAGCTCCTTTTGAGCACACCCACGTTTACTCTGAGAGAACTTAGGGGAGGGCCCCCTAGATAACCACAGGATGGGGCTGGTCCCAGAAAGTGATAAGGAGGGTGGAAGTTTGTAGCTGCACCCACTGCTCTCTGAGAAAGGTTGGCTAAGGATTAAGCTCTAGAAAAACTCTTGAATAGAAGAGTTGATAAGCCTCCCAGTTGGTGAACACATCTGGAGGCCAGGAGGGGTGGTACACCCTAGTTCCAGGGAAGGAGAAGTGTCTGTGCTTGGGACCCTTCTGGACTCCATCCTCTATACCTCTTCATCTGGCTGTTCATCTGCTTTCTTTAAAATATACTTCATAAAAAAACAGATTGGTAATGTTTCATTGCTAAGTTGTGTCTAACTATTTGCAACCCCATGGACTATAGCCCAGCAAGCTTCTCCATCCATGGGATTCTCCAGGCAACAATCCTGGAGTGGGTTGCTATGCCCTCCTCCAGGGATCTTCCCGACTCAGGGACCGAACCCATGTCACCTGCAATGCAAGCAGATTCTTTACCACTTAGCTACCAGGGAAGCCCCAAATAACTGGTAAACGAAAGCAAATGATTCTCTGAGTTCAACCTGCAAGTTAATGGAACCTGAGGAGGGAGTTCATGGAACCTCTAATTTATAGCATATCACTCAGAAGCGTAGGTAACAACCTGTACTTGTAACAGGTACCTGAAGTGGGGGCAGTCTTATATGACTCCACCCTTAACCACTGGGATCTGAGGCTATCTGCCAAAAGTGTCACAAGGAATTAAACTGTAGGCCATCCAGCTGGTGCTACAAAACTGTTTGGTGTGGGAGCCCCCCACCACACACAGAACATCCCGTTCAGCATTTATGCAACAGGGGAGGTGGAAAGAGCACTAGTCTGGGAGCCGCAGACCTGCGTGGTGATCCCAGAGCTGCTACTCACTGGCTGTGTGACCTAAGGCAGGCATTCACCCTTTCTGGTCCTTATTATTGGTAAAATCACATAGGTGGATGACATGAAATTCTAAGGTCCACCAAACCTCTAAAGTTCTAGGCTCTGGTTACTTTTTCAATTCAAGTTTTTGAACTTGACCTTTACTCCTCTCGGTTCCACTAATGTTATCTTTCAGGACTTTTTCAAATATTCAAACTGGCACCCAATATTATATAGCTTTCCTTCTGAGCTTTGGGACACAAGCAAATCTGACACTTCAGTCAGACACCTGTGCCTTAATGTAAATTTGTTCAACAAACCACTAGCCAGCTAACTGTATTACCCATTACCATAGGTAATGATTCAAAAATCAAAATCAAAATAGCTCCTCAACCTGATTTGGGTTACCTCACCTGTTTATGCCCTGTGCTCAGTTGTGTCCAATTCTTTGTGAGCCCATGGACTGTAGTTCACCAGGCTTCTCTGTCCTTGGGATTTCCGAGGCAGAAATACTGGAGCCAGGTGGCATTTCCTACTCTAGATCTTCCCAACACTGGGATCGAACCCAGGTCTCTTGTGTCTCCTGCATTAGCAGGTGGATTCTTTACCACTAGCACCACTTTATGCTAGTGGTAAAGAATTTCAAATTCACCTGCAGTGGATTTCAGGTTCTAACATTAACTTTTCTTTAATTGAAATCTAACTTACATATAGGGACTTCCCTGGTGGCTCAGATAGTAAAGAATCTACCTGCCAATGCAGGAGACTTGGGTTTGATCCCTGGGTTGGGAAGATCCCCTGGAGGAGGGCAAGGCAACCCACTGCAGTATTCTTGCATGGGAAATTCCATGGACAGAGGAGCCTGGAGGGTTATACTCCACGGGGTCACAAAGAATTGGACAGGACTGAGCAACTAACACTTTCACTTGCAACTTACATAAAGTGCAAAATATCGTGACTTTTGTCAAGCCCTACAGCATAGGCCACATTTATATTAGTTGAATGACTGACTAGGAAGACTTCCGTCTTTATCAGGTACTGTTCCAACCATACCTGTTCAAAGACAGGTGTCCTTAAAGGAAAGAACAGAAGCAGAACAAGAATTGAGCAGTACTGAGCTGCCTTTTCCCCTTTCTACACTAGATACTGGTTGTTTTGCTTTCTCTCAACCTTGCTTCCCAGGCCTTTCCAACTATCATGCACACAGCAATCCAAAGAGATCTTGTTAGAATGCAGAGTTTCATTTGGTAAGTCTGGGATGATGCCCAAGGCTATGAATTTCTAACGAGTTCCCAAGGGAGGCCAATTCTGCTGGTCTGTGGACCACATTTTGAGCTGCAAGGACTCAGGGCATAGTGAGGAAGGTGCAGTGGTGGAGTGGAGAGAGAGTGGGCTTTGTAAACAGAAACCTGGGTTCTAACTTGCAACTTTTTCCACTCACTAGCTCAGTGCCCTTGGGTAGACTGCTTAACCTCTTTGCATCTCAGCTTACTCCTTATAAAAATGAGATGAGTTTCATCTCAGGGCAGCTGTGAGGATTAACTGAGATGCTGCTGCTAAGTCACTTCAGTTGTGTCCGACTCTGAGCAACCCCATAGACACGGCAGCCCACCAGGCTACCCCGTCCCTGGGATTCTCCAGGCAAGGAGACTGGAGTGGGTTGCCATTTCCTTCTCCAGTGCATCAAAGTGAAAAGTGAAAGTGAAATCGCTCAGTGTCCGACCCTCAGCGACCCCATGGACTGCAGCCCGCCAGGCTCCTCTGTCCATGGGGTTTCCCAGGCAAGAATACTGGAATGGGCTGCCATTTCCTCCTCCAGAGGATCTTCCCAACCCAGGGATCAAACCTACGCCTTTTATGTCTCCTGCATTGGTGGGCAGATTCTTTACCACTAGCGCCATGAAATGGTAGCTATTTTTATGAAAGTCTAACCATGTCTGCCATTCCCTTCCTTTGCTGTTATGAATCCTAGAAATTCAGATTTGCCAACGCCACACCTGGTGTGTATAATATTCTAACCTTCTGCTGTGCATTGCACGTTTGTGTGCCTGCCCCACCAAATTTACATGAAGCCCTAAACCCCAATGTGATGGTATCTGGAGGTAGGGCCTTTGGGAGGTAGCTAGTTTTAGATGAGGTCAAAAGGGTAGAGTCCTCCAGATAGGATTGCTGCTGCTGCTGCTAAGTCGCTTCAGTTGCGTCTGACTCTGTGCGACCCCATAGATAGAAGCCCACCAGGCTCCCCCCATCCCAGGGATTCTCCAGGCACGAACACTGGAGTAGGTTCCCATTTCCTTTTCCAATGCATGAAAGTGAAAAGGGAAAGTGAAGCCGCTCAGTCGTGTCCGACTCTTCGTGATGCCATGGACTGCAGCCTACCAGGCTCCTCCACCCATGGGATTTTCCAGGCAAGAGTACTGGAGTGGGGTGCCATCGCCTTCTCCACCAGACAGGATTAGTGTCCTTATAAGAAGAAACACCAGAGAGCAAGAGGGCTCTGTCTTGAACTTGTGAGGACTCAGCAAGGCAGCCATCCACAACCTAAGAAGAGAGCCCTCACCAGAACCTGACCTTGCTAGGCTAACACTGTGAGCTCAGATGTCAGGCCGCCAGACTGGTGAGAAGTTTCTGTTGTTGAAGTCAGTCTATAGCTTTGTTATGGCAGTCGAAGCTGACTAATAACACCTCCTCCAAGCATACCAGCTATCCAGTAAACATTTATTGAGCTCCTACTGTATGCCAGCCCTGAAGCCTTTTAATTCCCTCTAGTTCCCTCACAGCAATGCAACATCACTGTACTTGAGAACAAGTACAGCTCAACTCTAGAGAACAAGATGGCGGAGGAGTAGGTGGAAGTGGAGTATATCTCTCTCTCCATGGACACATCAGGAATACACCTTCAGACACAGAAGTGCATGCAGAACACCAGCCGAGAGTGGACAGGAGTACCTGACCAGTGGAAAAGGATATATAGAATCACGCAAAACTCGGTAGGATGAAGGAACTAGGGAGAGAAGCAGGAGTGTTAGTAGAACTGGACCTGCCCTTTGTGGGTGGGGGAACTGAAGCAGGGGTCTGATCCCCACAGCGGAGCAACTGAGTCAGAAGAGAAACATTTAAGGCTGAAAGTGAAACCGCTGATCTGTGGCAGCCTAAACGGAATGAAAATCAGACAGTCCCTACCCACAGCCACACATACCCTGGGCAGGAATGCTGGTCTCCTGGGGCAGCAGCTTGGAGCAATCCCAGGGCAAGGGCTGCTGTTGAATGCAGAGAGACGAGTGGAGGGGATGTGAGGGAGGAGACAGACAGTGGTGAGAAATGCTACTAGAGGAAAGCCAGGCAGCCATGGCAGCATGGTGATACCACTGAGTCAGGTGCAGAGGGTGGAGCCATCACCGTAGTCTCTCTCCCCACAAGCCAGCATCAGTGCTGAACAATAGAGAAGCTGGCTCATCACACGCCTGAGGCACTCAACTACAGAGCAGGCCCCCATCCAGGGTCCTCCTTTAAGTGCCTCAGGCACCAATCTACAAAGTAGGACCACAGTTAGGGAGGACTCTCTCTGTGTCTGATGAACCGAACAACAGAGAAGGACTACAGGCAAGGGAGCCCTCTAAGTGCCCGAATGGGCGGAGCTACAGAGAAAGACTGGCCAAAGATGACTTCTAATCGCCAGCTAGAAGAGGCTCAAAAAAAGACGTATAGGGCCATAACTCCTGCAGTGGAGGCAGTCTGTGTCCCTGCACACTTGGCGCTACCAGGGTTCCTGCAAAGCCAAGCAGCTGCACCACCTTCACGCTCAACTCTCACTGGGGCAGAGCTGCCACAGGCAGAAACAAAAAGTCTTGCATTTATGCACACAGGGTCACTTCGGTCATGTCTGACTCTTTTCAACCCTGTAGACTGTGGCCTGCCAGACTTCTCTGTCAGAGAGGGGCTTCTCCAGGCAAGAATACTGGAGCATACTGGCCAAGACTGGTTGCCATACACTCCTAAAGCACCATATTTCCTACTCCCCCAGCCTCCAATCTCCCTGAGTACCTTGTGCTGCCAGAACCCCAGTGACCCAAGCAGCTGCACCACCTCTACACCTGGCCTTCACAGGGGTAAACCCGACCCCTCCAGGGTAGCCTCAGGAGCAAACCCCAGTGGACGACCCACATACAGAGGCTGAAATAAAATCGCAACTGAAAGCCAGGGCAAGAGTGGCAAAGGAAGAAGACCCAAAACCTTCTGACCAGCTGTACAAGCTGCAGATTAAATCCACATGATCAACTAAGCAGACTCTGTGTCTACGGAATATATAAAAGGCCATAGAGAGTGCCCACAAAAGAAAATGCACTAGCTCTGATAGCTGTGCACATTGGAAGCAAGAACACACGGGAGTAGGACCAGATTAGAAACTGAGCATCCCCCACAGCAGGTCCAGAGATCAGTACACTGTTGGAGGGCATCCTAGGGAAGTAAGGTAAGGACTCTGACAGCAGTAACTCAAGAAAAATATTTATTATTCTTATTTTTTGACTTGTTCTGTAGATTCTTTTGGGTTTTTTTTTCCTTTTTTTTCCCTTTCTTCCCCCTCCGTTGTAGTTGTCAATTTTATTGGCAGTAAGAAATTCAGTTAAGCTTTTGATCCTTTTTTTTCCCCTCACTCACATTTTCAATTGCCGTCATAAATCTCTGCCTCTACCCTGGGCTTTTGAAGTTCTGTGGAGTTTTCCCCTTTTTCCCCTTTGTTCTTTCTTCTTCCTTTTTTCTCTTTTCTCATCTTATAATTTTAATTTTTAATTTTTTTAAACTTCTTATACTTTTGCTATATTTATTCCTTTGCCTTTCCTACTGTTATTTTCCCCTTATAATTAATCTTTACTGTATATAAATCTTCATCTACCTCTTTCTAACTTTGCATATCTATTCTTTCTTACTTTCCTTTCCTCGCAACATATTTGTTACTTTTGTTTTCATTGCTTTATTCCAATTTGGCACCTTGCTTTACTTTTGTTTTCCAGTTTCTGCTAAAATTAGTTTTGTTCTTAACTCATAAATGTAATTTTTTATTTCCTTTGTTCATGGATCAATCTACTGTACTTTATTCTTGTTGGACTGTTTTGGCTTTGCTCATGGATGTATATGTATATGTGTATATTCCATTACTTTAATTATTATTTGCCTTTAATTATTATTATTTTGTAACTGTCATTTGTCTGGGGTTAATCTTTGGTTTCTCGTTTTGGGGTATTTGTTTTCCTCTCCCTTAATGCCATTACAAACCACTTGTGGAATCATCATCATTCCTGACCAGAGATCAAGCCATGAGCCTTTGGAGTGGGAGGACTGACTCCAAGACCCTAGACTACCAGAGAACTAACCCTGGGGAGTATCAAATAGTGAGAACTCACACAAAGGAGATCACTTGAATACCAGACCCAGCATCACCCAACCACCAGTAGCACCCTGGGCAGGACGCCTCATCTAAACAACAAACAAAACAAAAATACACGNGAGTGAACTCTGGGAGTTGGTGATGGATAGGGAGGCCTGGCGTGCTGCAATTCATGGGGTTCCAAAGAGCTGGACATGATTGAGTGACTGAACTGAACTGAACGGAACTGAGTCTGTGGTCTGTCAGGCTTCTCTGTCAGGGAGGGTGTTCTCCAGGGAAGAATACTGGAGTATATTGGCCAAGACTAGTTGCCATACCCTTCTAGAGTACTATATTTCCTGCTGCCCTAGCTGCCAACTCCCCTGAGTACCTGGTGCTGCCAGAACCCCTGCGACCCAAGCAGCTGCCCCACCTCCACACCTGGCACTCACAGGGGCAAATCCAACCCCCCCAGGGCAGTCTCAGGAGCAAACTCCAGTGGACGACCCACGTGCAGAGGTGGAAATAAAACCACAATTGAAACCCAGGGGCAATGCGGCTAAGGATGAGGATCCAAAACCTTACCACCAGCTGTACAAGCTGCAGATTGAATCCACATGACCAACTAGGCAGACTCTGTGTCTATGGAATATATGAAAGGTCATTGAGAGCACCCACAAAAGAAAACAGAGTAGTTCTGATAGCTGTGGACATTGGAGGCAAGAACACATAGGAGTAGAACCAGACTAGAATCTGAGCTGCCCCTACAGCAGGTCCAGAGATTAGCACAGTGTTGGAGAGCATCCTAGGGGGGTGAGGTGGATTGTGACTCCCAGTGAGGGAAAGGACTCTGACAGCAGTGACTCAAGAAAAACATTTATTATTCTTATGTTTTGACTTGCTTTGTAGAGTCTTTTGGATTTTTTTCTCCCCCCCCTTTTCCCCCCTCTGTTGTAGTTGTTAATTTTATTGGTACTGTGAAATCTAATTACGCTTTTGAACTGGTTTTTTTTTTCCTGTCACATTTTTTGTTGCTGTTATAAACCTCTGCCTCTACGTTGGGCTTTTTGCAGTTCTGTGGAGTTTTCCTTTTCTTTTTTTCTTTTCTATTTTTAAAATTTTGATTTTTTAAACTTATTATTTTTTTCTACATTTATTCCCTTGTTTGCTTTTCTACTGTTCTTTTCCCCTTGCAGTTAATCTTTAATGTATATAACTCTTCTTTATCTACCTCTAATTAACTTTGCATATGTATTCTTTCTTCCTTTTCTTTCTTTCCTTTCCTCGACATATTTGTTACTTTTATTTTCATTGCTTTATTCCCCAGTTGGCACCTTCCTCTACCTTTGTTTTCCAGTTTGTGCTTTAGTTAGTTTTGTTCTGGTAGATGTAATTTTTGGTTTCCTTTGTTCGCCAGGTCAATCTATTGTACTTTATTTTTGTTGGACTGTTTGATTTTCCTTATGCGTGTATACATATATGTGTATCTTCAGTCACAATATTTATTGTTGCTATAAACCTCTGTCTCAATGTTGGGCTTTTTCAGTTTGGTGGAGTTTTCCTTTTTTCCCCCCTTTCTTCTTTCTTCTCCCTTTTTCTTTTCTCTTTTGGGCGATCTGGTTGCGACATCTGTCACCCCATTGATCGCCAGGGTTGATTCGGCTGATCTGGCTGGCTAAGCGGGTGTCCCCTTCCTCCCTCACCGCTCCATGTGCGTCCCTCCCGAAGCTGCGCGCTTGGTCGAAGAGGACGACCATCCGCGATAGAGGAGGACCGGTCTTCAGTCAAGGGTATACGAATAGCTGCGCTCCCCTGCTAGAACCTCCAAACAAGCTGCGCTCCCCTGCTAGAACCTCCAAACAAGCTCTCAAGGTCTATAATTTCAATTAAAAAAAACCTATTTTATTTTTTCTACATTTATTCCTTTGTTTGCCTTTCTTACTCTTCTTTTCCCCTTGCAGTTAATCTTTAATGTATATAAATCTTCTTCATCTACCTCTTTTTAACTTTGCATATCTATTCTTTCTTTTCTTACCTCTCAACATATTTGTTAGTTTTGTTTTCATTGCTTTATTCCAACTTGGCACCTTGCTTTAGTTTTGTTTTCCAGTTTGTGCTTTAAATAGTTTTGTTTTTAACTCGTAAATGTAATTTTTGATTTCCTTTGTTCATGGATCAATCTACTGTACTTTATTTTTGTTGGACAGTTTTGGCTTTGCTCATGGATGTGTATATATATGTGTATATTCCATTATTTAATTATTATTTGCCTTTAATTATTATTATTTTGTAACTGCCATTTGTCTGGGGTTCATCTTTGGTTTCTCGTTTTTGGATATTTGTTTTCCTCTCCCTTAATGCCATTACAAACCACTTGTGGAATCATCATTCCTGACCAAAGATCAAGCCCTGAGCCTTTGGAGTGAGATGACTGACTCCAAGACCCTAGACTACCAGAGAACTAACCCTGGGGAGTATCAAATAGTGAGAACTCACACAAAGGAGATCACTTGAATACCAGACCCAGCATCACCCAACCACTAGTAGCACCCTGGGCAGGATGCCTCATCTAAACAACAAGCAAAACAAAAATACACGCCAAGTCATCAGAAGACAGGATTACCACCTCACTCAGCCTTGCCCATCAGAGGGAAAATGAACAAACAAACAAACTCAGCACAAATCTTACTCTATATGAAGCTCACACAGAACACTAGACCAACCTGAGGAGGGCAGAAACGAAAAGGAAGAAAGAATTCAACCTTGAAGCCTGGGAAAAGGAGACCTTAAACACAATAAGTTAAAAAAAATAATGAAAAGGCAGAGAAATACTACACAAATGAAGGAACAACCTAGAAACACAGAAGTCCAAATAAATGAAAAGGAAATAGGCAAACTACCTGAAAAATTAATTCAGAATAATGATAGTAGAGATGATAAAAAACCTTGAAAACAAAATGTATAAAATGCAAGAATCAATTAACAAAGACCTAGAAGAATTAAAGAATAAACATACAGAGACAAACAACACAATTACTGAACTTAAAAATACTCTAGAAGGAATCAATAGCAGAATATCTGAAGCAGAAGAACGAATCAGTGAGCTGGAAGATAAAATGGTGGAAATAACTTCTGAAGAGCAGAATAAAGTAAAAAGAATGNGACCAACCTTAGGAGGGCAGAAACCAAAAGGAAGAAAGAATTCAACCTTGAAGCCTGGGAAAAGGAGACCTTAAACACAATAAGTTAAAAAAAATAATGAAAAGGCAGAGAAATACTACACAAATGAAGGAACAACCTAGAAACACAGAAGTCCAAATAAATGAAAAGGAAATAGGCAAACTATCTGAAAAATTAATTCAGAATAATGATAGTAAAGATGATCAAAAACCTTGAAAACAAAATGTATAAAATGCAAGAATCAATTAACAAAGACCTAGAAGAATTAAAGAATAAACATACAGAGACAAACAACACAATTACTGAACTTAAAAATACTCTAGAAGGAATCAATAGCAGAATATCTGAAGCAGAAGAACGAATCAGTGAGCTAGAAGATAAAATGGTGGAAATAACTTCTGAAGAGCAGAATACAGTAAAAAGAAGGAAAAGAACTGAGGACAGTGTCAGAGATCTCTGGGACAACATCAAATGCACCAACATTTGAATTATAGGGGTCCCCAAAGAAGAAGAGAGAAAGAAAGGGTATGAGAAAATTTTTAAAGAGATTATAGTTGAAAATTTCCCCAGTGTGGAAAAGGAAATAATCAAGTCCAAGAGGCACAAAGAGTCCCATACAGGATAAAACCGCGGAGAAACACACCAAGACACGTACTAATCAAACTAACAAAGACTAAACACAAGGAAAGAATATTAAAAGCAGCAAGGGAGAAGCAACAAGTAACATACAAGGGAAATCCCATACACTTAACAGCTAATCTTTCAGCAGAAACTCTACAGGCCAGAAAGGAATGACAGGATATAGTTAAAGTACTGGAAGGAAAAAATCTACAACCAAGATTAATGTACCCAGCAAAGATCTCATTCAAAATTGATGGAGAAGTTAAAAGCTTTTCAGACAAGCAAAAGTTAAGAGAATTCAGTACCACCAAACTAGCTTTACAACAAATGTTAAAGTGACTTACATAGTTAATAAATACAAGACAAGAAAAATGATTTACAAAATCAACCACAAACAATTAGGAAAATGGCAATAGGAACATATATATCAATAATTACTTTAAATGTAAATGGATTAAATACTAAAGACACAGACTGGCTGAAAGGATACAAAAAAATGACCCATATACATTCTGCCTCCAAGAAACCCACTTCAGACCTCAGTTCAATTCAGTTCTGTTCAGTTGCTTAGTCGTGTCCGACTCTTCGAGACCCCATGAATAACAGCACATCAGGCCTCCCTGTCCATCACCAACTCCTGGACTTCACTCAAACTTTCTCCACAGTCCAACTCTCACATCCATACATGACCACAGGAAAAACCATAGCCTTGACTAGATGGACNAAGCAACAAGTAACATACAAGGGAAACCCTATATGCTCAACAGCTGATCTTTCAGCAGAAACTCTACAGCCCAGAAGGGAACGGCAGGATATATTTAAAGTAATGAAAGGGAAATATCTACAACTAAGATTACTGTACCCAGCAAGGATCTCATTCAAAATTGACAGAGAAATAAAAAGTTTTTCAGACAAGCAAAAGTTAAGAGAATTTCATACCACCAAACCAGCTTTACAACAAATGTTAAAGGGACTTACATAGTCAAGAAATACAAGAGAAGAAAAAAGATCTACAAAATCAACCCCAAACAATTAGCAAATGTTAATAGGAACATATATATTAATAATTATTTTAAACGTAAGTGGGTTAAATGCTCCAACCAAAAGACAGACTGGCTGAATGGATACAAAACCAAGACCCATATATATGCTGTCTACAAGAAACCCGCTTCAGACCTAAAGACACATATAGACTGAAAGTGAGAGGATGGAAAAATACATTCTATGCAAATGAGAAGTAAAAGAAAGCTGGACTAGTCCTCATATCAGACAAAATAGACCTTGAAATAAAGAAGATTACAAGGGATAAGTAAGGACACTACATAATGATCAAGGGATCAATCAAGAGGAAGACAAAACAATTGTAAATATCTATGCAACCAACACAGGAGCACCTCAATACATAAGACAAACACTAACAGACATAAAAGGAGAAATTGACAGTAACACAATAATAGTAGGAGACTTTAACACCACACTCACACCAATGGACAGATCCTCAAAACAAAATTAATAAGGAAACACAAGTCTTAAGTGATACATTAGATGAGATGGATCTCACTGATATCTTCAGTACATTCCATCCAAATGCAGAAGAATACACTTTCTTCTCAAGTGCACATGGAACATTCTCCAGGATACAGCATATCTTGAGTCACAAATCAAACCTCAGTAAATTTAACAAAATTGAAATCATATCAAGCATCTTCTCTAACCACAACACTAGGAGACTAGATATCAATTACAAGAAAAAAACTGTAAGAAACACAAATACATGGAGATTAAACAACACATTTCTAAATAACCAACAGGTTACTAAAGAAATGAAAAGGTAAACCAAAAATTTTCTAGAAACAAATGACAATGGAAACTCAACAAGTCAAAACCTATGGGATGCAGCAAAAGCAATTCTAAGAGGGAAGTTTATAGCAATATAATCTTACCTCAAGAAACAAGAAAAACATAGAATAGACAACCTAACTTTACACCTAAAGTAACTGGAAAAAGAAAAACCAAAAAAAAAAAAAGAAACAAAATTAGTAGAAGGAAAGAAATCATAAAGATCCAAGCAGAAATAAATGAAAAAGAAATGAAAGAAATAATAGTATAGATTAATAAAACTAAAAGCTGGTTCTTTGAGAAGATAAACAAAATGGACAAGCCTTTAGCCAGACTCATCAAGAAAAAAAGAGAAGAATCAAATCAGCAAAATTAGAAATGAGAATGGAGAGGTTACAAGAGACAATGCAGAAATACAAAGGATTATAATAGACTATTATGAGCAACTATATGGCAATAAAATGGATAACCTGGGAGAAATGGACAAATTCTTTGAAAAGTTCAATCTTCCAAGACTGAACCAGGAAGAAATACAAATTATGAACAACCCAATTACAAGCACTGAAATTGAAGCTGTGATAAAAAAAAAATCTCCCCCCAAACAAAAGCCCAGCACCAGATGGCTTCACAGGAGAATTCTATCAAACATTCAGAGGAGAGCTAATGCCTATCCTTCTAAAACTCTTTCAAAAATCTGCAGAGGAAGGAACACTTCCAAACTCATTCTATGAGGCCACCATCACCCTGATACCAAAACCAGACAAAGATGACACACAAAAAGAAAACAACAGGCCAATATCACTAATGAACATAGATGCAAAAATCCTCAACAAAATTTTAGCAAACAGAATTTAGCAACACATGAGAAACCTCATACAACATTATCAAGTTGGGTTTATTCCAGGTCTGCAAAGATTTTTCAGTATATGCAAATCAATCAACATGATATATCATATTAACACACTGAAAGATAAAAATCATATGATCATCTCAATGGATGCAGAAAAAGCCTCTGACAAAATTCAGCACCCATTTACAATTAAAACTCTTCAAAAAATGGGCATAGAAGGAACCTACTTCAACATAGTAAAGAGTATATATGATAAGCCTACAGCAAACATTCTCGATGGTGAAACACTGAAAGCATTCCCCCTAAGATTAGGAACAAGACAAGAGTATCCACTTTCGCCATTATTATTCAACATAGTTCTGGAAGTCCTAGCTAAAGCAATCAGACAAGAAAAAGAAATAAAAGGAATCCAGATCAGAAAAGAAGTAAAACTCTCACTGTTTGCAGATGACATGATACGATACCTAGAAAACCCTAAAGATAGTATCAGAAAATTACTAGAGCTAATCAGTGAATTTAGCAAAGTTGCAGGATACAAAATCAATACCCAGAAATCACTTGTATTCCTATATACAAACAATGAAAAATCAGAAAGAGAAATTAAGGCATCAATCCCATTCACCACCGCAACAAAAAGAATTAAATATCTAGGAATAAACTTATCTAAGGAGACAAAAGAACTGTACACAGAAAATTATAAGACACTAATGAAAGAAATCAAAGACAACATAAACAGATGGAAAGATATTCTATGTTCTTGCATAGGAAGAATCAGTACTGTGAAAATGGCTATACTACCAAATGCAATCTACATATTCAATGCAATCCCTATCAAATTACCCATGGCATTTTTCACAGAACTAGAACAAAAACTTTCACAATTCATATGGAAACACACAAGACCCCGAATAGCCAAAGCAGTCCTGAGAAAGAAGAATGGAGCTGGAGGAATCAACCTTCCTGACTTCAGATTATACTACAAAGCTACGGTCATCAAGACAGTATTTTATTGGCACAAAAACAGAAATATAGACCAATAGAACAAGATAGAAAGTGCAGAAATAAACCCATGCACCTATGGGTGCCTATTTTTGACAAAGTAAGCAAGAATATTCAATGGGGCAAAGACACCCTCTTCAGTCAATGGAGCTGGGAAAACTGGACAGCTATATGTAAAAGAATGAATTAGAACACTTCCTAACACCATACACAAAGAGAAACTCGAATAGGATTAAAGACCTATATGTAAGACCAGAAACTATAAAACTTTTAAAGGAAAACATAGGCAGAACACTTGATGACATAAATCAAAGCAAGATTGTCTATGATCTACCTCCTAGAGTAATGGAAATAAAAACAAAAGTAAACAAGTGGGACCTGATTCAAGTTAAAAGCTTTTGCACAGCAAAGGAAACTATAAGCAAGGTGAAAAGACAACCCTCAGAATGGGAGAAAATAATAGCAAATGAAACAACTGACAAAGGATTCATTTCCAAAATATACAAGTAGCTCATACAACTCAATGCCAGAAAAACAAACAGCCCAATTAAAAAGTGGGAAAAGACCTAAACAGACATTTCTGCAAAGAAGACACACAGATGGCTAACAAACACATGAAAGGATGCTCAACATCACTCCTTATTAGAGAAATGCAAATCAAAACTGCAATGAGGTATCACCTCACACCGGTCAGAATGGCCCTCATCAAAATGTCTACAAGCAATAAATGCTGGAGAGGGTGTGGAGAAAAGGGAACGCTCTTGCACTGTTAGTGGGAATGTAAATTGATACAGCCACTATGGAACACGGTATAGAGATTCCTTAAAAAACTAGGAATAAAACCACCATATGACCCAGCAATCCCACTCCTAGGCATATACCCTGAGGAAACCCAAATTGAAAGAGACACATGTATCCCATTGTTCACTGCGGCACCATTTAGAATAGCTAGTACATGGAAGCAACTTAGATGTCCATCGGCAGATGAATGGATAAAGAAGTTGTGGTAACATATTCACAATGGAATATTACTCAGCCATAAAAAGGAAAGCATTTGCGTCAGTTCTAATGAGGTGGATGAATGCAGAACCTATTATACAGAGTGAAGCGAGTCAGAAAGAGAAAGATAAATACCGTATTCTAACGCATATATCCGGAATCTAGACAAATGGTACTCAAGAATTTATTTACAGGGCAACTATGGAGAAAGAGACATAGAGAACAGACTTATGGACATGGGGAGAGGGGAGGAGAGGATGACATGTATGGAGGAGTAACATGGAAATTTACATTACCACATGTAAAATACATAGCCAACAAGAATTTGCTGTATGGCTCAGGAAAGTCAAACAGGGGCTCTGTATCAACCTAGAGGGATGGGATGGGGAGGGAGATTCAAAAGGGAGGGGCTATATGTATACCTATGGCTGACTCATGTAGAGGTTTGACAGAAAACAGAAAAATTCTGTAAAGCAATTATCCTTCAATAAAATAATAATTTAAAAAAGAAACTCTATAGGCTTTCACTTTTCTTTTAAATATACTTAAGATTCCTTTCTTTAATTTGCATGTAGATGATTTTAAGCCCTGAAGCATTACAATGCCTTCTTTGGAAAGACATGTCCCACCATAAGCAATTCTAAACTGTGAATGACTAAGTATCTGAACATTAAAAAACTCTACCACCCTCAGTTCCCCAAGGACAGACATTTATTAAAAGTTACTAAAGGAACTTCCTCAACTTGATAAGGGCATGTGCAAAAAACCCACAGCTAAAGTCATACTCAATGATGAAAGACTGCATGCTTTTCCCCTAAGGGTAAGAAATAAGACAATGATATCCACTCTCGCTACTTCTACGTAACACTGTACTGGAAGTTGTAGCCAGGGCAATTGGCCATGAAAAAGAAATACAAAGCACCCAGATTGGAAAGTAGAAGTTAACCTATCTCTATTCATAGATAACACAATCTTATCTACAGAAAATCTTAAAAAATACACATACACACAAGTTATTAGCAGTAATAAAAAAGTTCTGAAAGGTTATAAGATCGATACAGAAAAATGAACTGTAATGAGCAATCTGAAAATGAAGAAAACAATTCCATTTGCAGAGCCATCAAAAAGAATAAATACATAGGAATACATTTAACCCAAAAAAGTGCAAAATCTATATTCTAAAAAACTAACAAAATGTCACAGAAAACAAATTAAAGAAGACCTAAATACATAGACAGACATCCTGTGTTCATAGATTGAAAGGCTTAATATTGTTAAAATGACAATATTCCTGAAATTACTCTTATAGTCCATGTAACCCCTACCAGCATCCCAGCGTGCTGTTTTGCAACAAATTACAAGATGATCCTGAAATTCATATGGAAATACAAGGGCCCCAGAATGGCCAAAACTATCTTGAAAAAGAATAACAAATTTGAATGACACACTTCTCACTTTCAAAACTTTCTACAAATCTACAGTGATCATCAAGACAGTGTGGTGCCAGCATAAGAACAGACAGATACATTAATGGAATAAAACTGATGGTCTAGAAATAAACCCTATTTGATTGATTTTTGATAAGGGTTTCAAGACATTTCAACAGGGAAGAGTCTTTTCAACAAATAATGCTGGGACAACTGGATATCCAATGCAACAGAGTGAATTTGGATCCCTTCTTCACATAATATATAAAAAGTCCTAAATGCAAGATCTGAAACTATGAAACTCTTAAAAGATATTCCTAAGACCTCATGAACTTGATTAGATACTAGTGTCTTAGACACAACATCAAAAGCACAGCAGTCAAAGACAAATTAAAGAGAGTAAACTTCATCAGTGTTTAAAGATTTTGTATTTTAAAGGATGCTATCAATAAAATGCAAAGACAACCCAAAGGATGAGAGAAAATATTTCAAGTCATATACCAGATAAGGGTCTACTATCCCAATATATAAGAACTATCACAATTGAACAATAAAAAACAAATAACCCAATTTAAACATGGGAAAGGATTTGAAAAGCCATTTCCCCTCAGAACACATAAAAATGGCCAATAAGTACATGAAAGGGTGTTCAACATCATTAGTTATCAGGGAAATACGAATCAAAACCACAGCTGCTGCTGCTGCTGCTAAGTCGCTTCAGTCATGTCCGATTCTGTGCGACCCCACAGATGGCAGCCCACCAGGCTCCCCCGTCCCTGGGATTCTCCAGGCAAGAACACTGGAGTGGGTTGCCATTTCCTTCTCCAATGCATGAAAGTGAAAAGTGAAAGTAAAGTCACTCAGTTGTATCCGACTCTTAGCAATCCCATGGACTGCAGCCTACCAGGCTCCTCCGTCCATGAGATTTTCCAGGCAAGAGTCCTGGAGTGGGTTGCCATTGCCTTCTCATCCAAACCACAGGGAGATACCATTTTACACCTTCCCAAATGGTTATAATGGGGAAAAATCAGGTAATAAAAATTGTTGGCAAGGAGGCAGCGAAACCAGAACCCTCAATACATTGCTAGTAGGAATAAAAAACAGGGAAGCCACTTTGGAAAGCAATCTGGCAGCTCCTCAAAAGGTTATTTAAACATGGAGTTACCATATGACCCAGAAATTTCACTTCTAGGTATACACCCCAAAGCAGTCAAGATTGTACCCCACCAGGCTCCTCTGTCCATGCAATTCTCCAGGCAAGAATACTGGAGTAGGTAGCCATTTCCTTCTTCAGGGGATCTTCCTGACCCACAAACAGAACCCAAGTCTCCTGCATTGCAGCCAGATTCTTTACCGTCTGAGCCAACAGGGAACTTTAGTCAAGCAGATATCTTTACACAATCATTCACAGTGCCACTATTCACAACAGCCGAAAGGTGGAAACAACCCAAATGTCCATCAATGCATGAATGGATAAACAAAATATAAGATAACCAACAAAGACCTGCAATATAGCACAGGGAACTCTACTCAGTATTCTGTAATGCTGGCACAACACTGTAGATACAGTATAGTTCCATTTGGAAAAACTGTGGTATACTGTACAAAGGAATATTATTATTCAGTCATAAATAGGAGTGAAGTATTGATGCAACAACCTGGATGAACTTAAAAACTATGCGAAGTGAAATAAGTCAGTCAGAAAAATGATACGATTCTCTTTACATGAGATCTAGAACAAGCAAATCCGTAGGGACAGAAAAGAGAGGAGTGGTTGCCAGGGTCTGTGGAGGGGAGAGTGGGGGAGAACGACAAAAATATTCTAAAATTTAATAGTGGCAACGGTTGTACAACTCTGTAATACACTGAATTAGACATTGAATTGTACAGTTCAAATGGATAAACTTGTATTATGTAGATTTTATCTCAACACTCCCCCCTCAAAAAAGTGACAATAGGGAGAGAGAAAGAGGCAAGGACTCATTGCCCATTTGTGGACTGAACTAAAGAGCCTCTTGATGAAAGTGGAAGAGGAGAGTGAAAAAGTTGGCTTAAAGCTCAACATTGAGAAAATGAAGATCATGGCATCCGGTCCCATCACTTCATGGGAAATAGATGGGGAAACAGTGGAAACAGTGGCAGACTTTATTTTGGGGGGCTCCAAAATCACTGCAGATGGTGACTGCAGCCATGAAATCAAAAGATGCTTACTCCTTGGAAGAAAAGTTATGAGCAACCTAGATAGCATATTCAAAAGCAGAGACATTACTTTGCCGACTAAGGTCCGTCTAGTCAAGGCTATGGTTTTTCCTGTGGTCATGTATGGATGTGAGGGTTGGACTGTGAAGAAGGCTGAGCGCCAAAGAATTGATGCTTTTGAACTGTGGTGTTGGAGAAGACTCTTGTGAGTCCCTTGGACTGCAAGGAGATCCAACCAGTCCATTCTGAAGGAGATCGGNAAAAGTTATGAGCAACCTAGATAGCATATTCAAAAGCAGAGACATTACTTTGCCGACTAAGGTCCGTCTAGTCAAGGCTATGGTTTTTCCTGTGGTCATGTATGGATGTGAGGGTTGGACTGTGAAGAAGGCTGAGCGCCAAAGAATTGATGCTTTTGAACTGTGGTGTTGGAGAAGACTCTTGTGAGTCCCTTGGACTGCAAGGAGATCCAACCAGTCCATTCTGAAGGAGATCGGCCCTGGGATTTCTTTGGAAGGAATGATGCTAAAGCTGAGGCTCCAGTACTTTGGCCATCTCATGTGAAAACGTTGACTCATTGGAAAAGACTCTGATGCTGGGAGGGATTGGGGGCAAGAGGAGAAGGGGACGACCGAGGATGAGATGGCTGGATGGCATCACCGACTTGATGGGCGTGAGTCTGAGTGAACTCTGGGAGTTGGTGATGGACAGGGAGGCCTGGCGTGCTGTGATTCATGGGGTCGCAAAGAGTCGGACACGACTGAGCGAGTGAACTTTAAATGTTCAAAGCTCTTTGCTAATTTTCTTATCTTTTGTTATCTGCTACCTTTTCTTCAACAAGGTATCTGGGAGGTAGACAGAGCAGATATCACTAAGCCCATTTGACAAATGGGGAAACAGATGCTTGATGGGAAGGAAGCAAACTCAGTCAAAGCCCCAAGGTCAGCAGCAGCAGGAGACCAGGCAGGGCCCTAAGCACTGCTGCCCCGCCTGCATACTGGAATTGCCTGGGGTGCTTTTGGAAAATGCTTACATTTTGAAATTGGCGCTGCTGCTTCTAGGGTGCAGTCAGAGCTGAGAACCACTGATCCACATAGACTGGGGAAACGGAACTCGCCCACTAGATAAGGCTTTGACTGCACAAAGAAACACTGCTGACCACTCGAGACTGTACTGCTTACAACTTGCTCAATACATCTTGCCTGCTTGATCTAAAAAACAGAAAAGAAACATGGCTTAGGGGAGTGGCTCGAGGACGAGGGAGAAATATTGGTTGGAAGAGTCAAAGGCTGTGCCTTCTAATGACATTTTTGGAAAACAGAACTAGTGCAAAGAATTATTAAACTTGAGGCAAAGAGGCTGCTGCCTGTCATGCTCACTCATGACTGCCACTTTCCCCGAGAGTGGGGGGGCTTGGGTGTTACTGAAAAACCCAGAGGTCTCGACATTTCATTCAAATGGGAAGAAACACCAGGAGTGAGCCTAATTCACCTGTCAGGAGGGAGGAGAGAGAGAGATGGCCAGTTCCCTAATCCAACAGTCTGTCTGAGAAACACACACACACACACTGCTAGTCAATGTGGAAAAGAAATCCTGCCAGGGAATTTTAATCTCACTCCACAAAGCTAATTCAGAAACAAAGCCCTCTTCACATCACCATCACCCAACCAGGGAGCTGGAGCCAAGGCCCTGAAGGCTAACATCAAATAGCACAGGCCAACAGCAGCCCAGTTCGACTTCTATTTGGAGTAGTAGTAACAAAAGGAGCATCCGACACTTATTAAACACTTACTGTGTGCCAGGCACTAGACTAAGTGCTTACCCCACGTCTCTCCATTCATTCAAGCACCCATCTACAAATAAGAAAACGAGGTCACCGAAGTGTGTAACTTACCCACGATCACATGGATAAAGACAGACGAGCCAGCCACAAAAGCAAAGATCTGCTCACTCCAGAGTCAGCTACCTGACCACTACATTATACTCTTAACAGCTACACAGAGATGAGAAGACTTTGAGAATATGCTGCAAACAATATGAATGACTGTTAATTATTCAATGATCCTATTTCAGTTTTTTTTTCTGTATTTTCTTTATTTGCTATTATGAAGATATAACCTTTGTAAAGGACAGAGGCACAAAAGCCTCATGCTTTTTGGTGTTTTTCTTTTTTTTAATATGTTGAAAAATAACCCGCTTTGCATTGATGGTACTTATTTTTTTATTTCTACTTTTCTGTATTTTACAAATTTTCATCACTAAATATGTCTTTTGCTGTCATCAGGAAAAAAGCATTATTTTTAAGTGGTTTAAAAATAATTCACTTGGGAAAAATATCTCTCATCCCTCTAGTATCACACCTAAAACACCATACTGGGCATGTGTGCAAAAGATCCCTGGAATTTCTCTGCAATACAGAGGCTCGGGTTGATGGACTAATTCACTTATTCTATCTGTGGATACCACCATGTGCTAGGTGCCCTGCACAGAGCAGATACCACAAAAGACACTATCCTTGCCCACAGACACTAGTTATGATGCAGGCCTGGGAGCCTGGCAAGAGGCTGAATATACACTTCAACCAAACTATGGAGTGCTAAGCAGCTATTGGAAAACAACTGAGCTATGTCCACACCTGAAGAGATTACAGATTCTACAATTAGGTTAAAGGAAAATACACTGGAGGAATGTTTACAGTTCAATGCCGATTGTGCAAGAAACCTACAACCAAACCAACCAACAACCCTAGAAATGTGAACATCTCCATCTGCACTTATGGGCAAAAGAAAAATGTGGAAACATATACAAACAATTAACACAACTTAGCCCTGGGGAGACAGGATTGAAAGTTGATGAGGTTAAAAGATTGGCTTTCTCTTTATACTTGTCTGATTAAATGGTTTTTTCAAGGAGCATATCCTCGAAAAAAAAATCCTGAAAGTATAATCGGTCCTCCAAATCTCTAACGGATATTGTATAAAATTTACACAAAAACTTGACTTGGCTAAATACTTGAAAATAAAAGGCAAGAGGTGGAAGGAAACCCTTGAGCTTCATATCAGAAAGACAGACATTCTCAGGCCAGTTCTGTCAATTCTTATGTATCCCTGGGCGAGTTATGTAAACTTTCTAAGGTTTAATCTGTTATATGGCAGTGCTAACCAGATGGCTCAGTGGTAAAGAATCTGCCTATCAATGCAGAAGACATGGATTTGATCCATGGGTCAGGAAAATACCCTGGAAAAGGAAATGGCAATTTACTCCAGTATTCTTGCCTGGGAAATTCCATAGACAGAGGAGCCTGACGGGCTACTATCTACAGGGTCTCAAAGATTCAGACATGACTTAGCAACTAAATAACAACAACAAATGGAACCAAGGGCAGTCATCAGCTAGGTTTCTTAAACCATAACTTGCTTAATAAGTAACATCCTGTCATAAGTAACCTACCTTCGCCAACCAAGCTCTCCTTAATTGTTCTTGCAAACTGTGTACCTTCCAAGCTGTGTATAGCTTAGACAATATATCACCAGACTCCTTTAGCCACCCCCTATAGATAACAGCTCTGATATTATAGTAATGGTTGCTTAAATTGTTTTCTCAGGAACATGGAGCTAGTCTAGCCCATTTCAAAGTGGTCAAGACCATCAACCATTCAGCTGGGACTGAGAGTATCTGATGGATTACGTTTTGATACCAGAGGGCCAAAAACTCCATCCTCCGATCATGCTAAGGTCACCATTTTCTGAACATGCATCTCAAGAAGAAGTACGTAACTCAGCTACACTTGCACAGAACGCTGATTACTTCATCTTCTTCTTGCCTCCAGCCATCATTCCCCAGACTTCAGACCACCCTGCTTCCTTGTACCATAAATATCCTAAGCCCCTCAACTTGGGGGAGGTGGATTCAAGATTGGTTTTCCTTGCTTGGCTGCCTTGTAGGGCAAACCTCAGCATCTCAGCATTTGGCTTCCTGCACACTGGGCAATTGACTCTGGTACAGCAACACTAATACCCACCTTTCACAGGGTTTCTGTGAAGATCAAAGACTAATAATTAACAGCTAATGCTGATGGAGGACTTCCCATATGCCAGGTGCTGTGCTACATGCTTTGCACGTATTAACTGACTTAATCCTCAGAGCAGCGTTAGGAGGGAGGCACTATGATCACCTACATATCATAGATGAGAGCATGGAAGCCCATTCAAGTTAAGTAACTTAGCCAAGTTCCCTTTCTCCCTCCCTCTCATACACACGCAGCACAGTCAGGGTATGAACCTGGAAAATCAGATCCCCGAGTTCATACTCTTAACAACTCTACGAGGGTGACATATTTGTATTTGTGAAAGATTTTGTGGTTGAAAAGCCCCATCTCCCTGTAAGAATTCTTACTGGTGGTGGAAAAGGTAAGAAGTACACATAAAATCAAAACACTCCAAGGGCTAAAAGACGTGACAGAAGCAGTGTCACGGGAGGTCTTCTGGTGACTGGCAAGTAAGTGGCAAAGTCTATATATGCAAACTGGACTTCATGACTCTCCATCCTGCTCTTTAGACTCTCAGGGAGAGTCTACTATTTCTTGCCTCCATACCTCTGGTCCCTTAGTTGAACTACCACCTTCCTCTGCAATTTGCATGCACATTCGAATAGCCCTTCAAAGCTTGGTTCAGGCTTTACTTCTGCATGGAGCATTTCTGGACCACTTCATCCAATGACCTCTTCAGGACGCAGTGCATTAGAGCTCAAAGTCTTTAGATTTAGTTTTAGTACTTAAAAATCATGTATCTCGGAGAAGGCAATGGCACCCCACTCCAGGACTCTTGCCTGGAAAATCCCATGGACAGAGGAGCCTGGAAGGCTGCAGTCCACGGGGTCACTGAGGGTTGAACATGACTGAGTGACTTCACTTTCACCTTTTGCTTTCATGCATCGGAGAAGGAAATGGCAACCCACTACGGTGTCCTTGCCTGGAGAATCCCAGGGACAGGGGAGCCTGGTGGGCTGCCATCTATGGGGTCACACAGAGTCGGACACGACTGAAGTGACTTAGCAAGCAATCATGTAACTCTGAGCAAGTCATTTAGCTTCTCCAAACCTCAGTTTCCTCACAGGTAAAATCAGGTTCTTGTGAGAATTAAGTAAGAATATTCATAAATTACCTGGCACACATTCACATTAGATGCTCAATAAATGCTGATATTAACCCTCTTCCCATTTTTGTAGAACTTGGAACAATTACAATTTAGCAATTAAGCCTGTGCTACTGCTGCTAAGTCGCTTCAGTCGTGTCCGACTCTGTGTGACCCCATAGACGGCAGCCCACCAAGCTTCCCCATCCTTGGGATTCTCCAGGCAAGAACACTGGAGTGGGTTGCCATTTCCTTCTCCAATGCAGGAAAGTGAAAAGTGAAAGTGAAGTTACTCAGTCGTATCCGACTCTTGGAGACCCCATGGACTGCAGCCTACCATGCTCCTTTGTCCATGGGATTTTCCAGGCAAGAGTACTGGAGTGGGGTGTCATTGCCTTCTCCAAGCGATTAAGCCTGTATTGCCTTGCAATTCCCCTTTCTCGTGATTTTGACTCTAACATTGCAATCACGTCTAAGGCATTTGTGCCTTATCCTTCTAACTAAACCACAAGTTCCTTGAGGGCTGGGAATGAACTCTGGTTGCTTTTGCACCTCCTGAAGCATATAGCACAATATTTAACCAAAAAAATGTGCTCAATAAAAATTTGGACGGACTGGTATGTCTGGGCTGGCATTCTGTAACACTTTCAAAGATTAATCTCAAAATACAAGCAGTAATTAGACCTATTCTAGGCCAGTTGCTAGAATTTGCTGGAACCCCAGGCTTTCTCAACACCATTCATGTCCCCATACACTTTGCATTCATCTGATCAGAAATGGCCACATTGGCCTTTGTAGAAGGTTGAGGCACAATTTTGGCTGAATCAATTCTTCAGAAAGCTAAGGCCTCTTTTGAAAACAATCTTTTTCTATTTTAAGTACTGTCAAGAAAGCAAAGGGACATTCTGTCCCTAGTTCAAGTCCAAACTATAAGTTTTTAAAATAGCTCAATTTGCCACTCACAGAAATAACTTTTCTAGGTCAATTAGCACGTTTCAATATACCAATTAGCAAAGAGTAAGATTCTCAAGCCGATTTGCATCCGTGACAGCAAAGTGTTCCCAGCAGCACACATGGGTACAAGGTGTGCTGGCGGCAGTTACATCCCCCAAACATGATGGTGGACAGGGAGCAGCTGCCCCAGGAATGGGAAAAACCATTATTAACCTCTTCCACTCAGTCTGAGAGTTAGGAACATTCAAGAGAAACATCTCACAGAGAACAGGAACTGGGTAAAAGGGGAGGGGTGGTAAAGGAGGAAAACACGAACCAATGTAACAGATCAACATGGCTACACAATAAGGGGCAATTTTTGCTAATGAGATAATAATATACTAGAGGCTTTGAGCCTTGATGAAGAAAGGAGCTTGATGAAAGGAATCATTATCATTCGTCTCCTTATTGTTCTAGTAGAAGACAGATGGCTGCAAACATAAATATAGGCCAGGCTAGAGGCTTTGGTTGGAGAAGGGGCTGACACAGTGCAGTTTCTTTTCTCCCTTGCTCAGAATACTTCATATTCATAAGAAGTTGTCATGGACATTTGAGGGTAAAAGGCTCAGGGTTGGGAATGCAGCTTGGGTCCCGTGCCTCATTCTGAGGACCAGATCAACAGCTCTGCAAGGTAAGAGCTGTAACTGAAAAGCTAATATGTAACCAAGTTCCATGGGTACCCTGCTTAGCTCCCACCTCTTGGCTTGCACTTTCCAGGAGGTGGTTTAGCCTGAAATGGATGACATTCTCTGCAAAGTCATGGGTGTAGATAAGGAAACTCATCACCATCAGACCGAAAAACCACTGGCTATACAAGCAGCTACTAGGCAGTTCATCTATTCTCTAAGCCATGGACTACTTACTGACAGCTGGGGCTGGGGATCTCAACAAGGAATCCATGGATGGGCTTCTGGGAGAAAGGGGCAGGAGGTGGCGGTCTGTGTCCCTCCTGAAATTGTATGCAAACTTGTCTTTGTGCATCTGGGAAGAGGCTCTACAGTGCTCATCAACTTATCAAAGAAGCCTACGACCCAACTCTTCTACTTGGAGAGAAGCTAAGCAGCATCTCCAGCGTCTTAAGTCACCAGCATTCATATTGAAACTCACCCTAAATGTCAGTCAAACAAAGGAAAAGGGCTCTGAAGTCTGAGTTAAGAGACCTGGGTTCTAGGGCCATCCACCTTGGCTTCTTAGGCAAGTCATTTATCCATCTAAGTTCCCCCTCTGGGCTTCCCTGGTGGCTCAGATGGTAAAGAATCCATCTGCAATGCAGGAGTCCTGGGTCCGATCCCTGGGTTGGGAAGATCCCCTGGAGGAGGGCGTGGCAACAACCCTCTCTGGTACTCTTGCTTGGAGAATCCCCAGGGACAGAGGAGCCTGGCAGGCTACAGTCCATGGGGTTGCAAAGAGCCGGACATGCCTGAGCGACTAAGCACAAGTCTCCCCTCTAGAAGATCAGCTCAGACAAGCTTTCAGCTCTGAGAATCTAATAATAGTTCCATGACACATGTCCCTTTCTTCCCTCCAAGAAACAAAAGTGAAATTGCCCTTAAGGCACTTCATCTGAAGTCAGAAAAAGACCTACTCTGAAATCCTGGTGGTGAAGAGTACTTACTTGTAATATGGGCCATTGGAATAAATCTTCTTTCTTCTAAGGTGTCAGCTTCTAAGATGAAGAACCAGGAGGAACTTGGAGCTGGGCATTCTCTAGCTGGTCGGCAAGCCCCAGTGCCAATAAGGCACAGGGCAGAAGACCACACAGAAATTCACTAATGATCCACATCCTTTAGGTGACTGTGGAAATTTCCTCTAACTCCCTCACTGTCTTTATACGAGTGCATATACGTTTGTATTACTGGTATACACACCAATTAGCTCATTCTATTTTCCTTGTTTCCTCATTATAGCTAAGGAGGAAAAAGAGGATTAAAAAGCATCAAGGGCCAAGAAGGCAGAAAGGGCAAAAAATGTCCAGAATTGACTTCCTGTCTAATTAGATCATCAGGCTTAAAGAGTTGCCTGCCTTCCTGTGCCTTATTTTGTCAATCTGAGCTTAAATAACGGGTTGCAAAGTAAAAAGTCCTGAAGGTCAGGGTAGCCTAGGAGGGGTCCCGGCCATTTAAAGTAACCAGACCAAAGCCAACTGTCAAGACATATGCAAATAGAGCCACCATCCTGAGCTTTTATTTTCGAAAAGGAATACAAGATTATTTACCAGCATGACTGGAATCGCTAGTTAACACAGAGTTCATCAAAGAAATTTCTATGTTAAGGAAAGTTACTTGGACATTCTTGATAAGCTGGCTGACTAAAGCTTCACATTTATTTAGAAGGTACTGGGGGTCATAACAAATCTGCCATTAGAGAGGGGAAGAAGCGGAAAGGGGGAAAGGGAGGGAAGGAAGGACGGACAAAGGAGGGATGGACGAAAGGAAAGAATTTCTACTAATGGGCTCTCTGAACGGCAGTTTCCTCCTCTATAACAAGAGGCTATAACACTCGGCCTTCACACAACTTAATAGCTACCTCCCACAACTGTTATTTGAAGTGAATTCGCTCAATCATATCCAACTCTTTGCAACTCCATGGACTGTAGCCTACCAGGCTCCTCTGTCCATGGAATTTTCCAGGCAAGAATACTGGAGTGGGTTGCCATTTCCTCCTCCAGGGGATATTCCCAACCCAGGGATCGAACCCAGGTCTCCTGCATTGTAGGCAGACGCTTTTACCATCTGAGCCACCAGGGAAGTCTATTATTTGAAATGACCTTGTAAACTATGAAATACCATCCAAAGAGGAAAGATTATCATTTTGAGATTTTAACTGTGATATTAATGCATGAGGCGAATTTAAGTCATGAAAACAGAAAGCAGTAGGAATTATGTGTGAGTTCTTGCCCTGAGTTTTCTTAGCCAGCCTGCTAATTCCTCTGCAGCCCCACATATGAGAGTCTGAGGACAGGGACCGGCCACTCAAGCCCTACACTCCCACTTCTCTCGGTACTGGTTTAGCACCTAGCTACCTGCCACAGTGGGGTTCTACTTGCTAGCCACTGGGGAGATGTGTGGGCCAGACTTCTCTGAGGGTTTGGGGGAACAGGGAAGAAATCTAATTCTTGCCCAAAGGCGTCTCTGGCAAAGCGGGCTGCCTTTGAGGCTCCTCAGTAGATTATTCTGGACCAATGTGGCTGAATCCACACTGGGGGCCCTTAGAACACCTGGAAGCCTTGGTTGAATGGGTGGAGCCTCCTTTGTGTTCACCAAACCCTTCCAAAAGCTTCTATAGGCTTTTCTGGTCTGTTCTGCTTCTGGCCTAAACCCTTATTAAAGCCCCAGAGTTCCATATCATACTCTCGTCCTCATCAAGCTCCATTACATCCAAACAGGGTTGCATCAAGTCTCAACAGTGAAAGTGTAGATATGTAAAAACTTACATGGAGGGGTCAAAGGTAGAAATTACCATGATTAATATAAATAAGCTAAAAGGATATATTGCATGGTACAGAGAATATAGGCAATATTTCGTAATAACTTTAAATGGAGCTTAACCTATAAAAACATTGATCACTATGCTATACATCTAAAACTAACATAATTTTCCCAGTCACCTATACTTTAACAAAAAAGATTAACAACATAAAAACTCACATGGGGACATGACCCAAGGATGAGGGCAAGCACTGGCTAACACAGGAGCGAGCAAATGCCACTTTGTGTGTTGCTGGTGTATTTCTAGAAGGGGCCACTTACCAGCCGCGTATTCACCACAGGAAACAGCAGAGCAAGAAGAGCTCCATTCAACATGTGCATCTGCAGCCTGGCAAGGAAAAAAGCAAAAGTGCAGGTCACACTCTGACTGTGAAGCAGAGGCAGACAAAAATGTGTCAGGTTATGCCATGCCAGATGGGAGAGCGTGTATACGAGAGGTTGTGTGAGTGAAACAGAACACTGGAGTTGGCACACACGCGTAATAAATTAAAAGCAGCACATTTTGCATTAGCTGAAATGTTCGGAAGAGCACCAACGCCACCTCAAAATCCCCCAAACACTTGGTGAACAGGCTTTGGTTACAACACTTCATTGCATAATTAGCTCTGGGCTCCCTAAACATTCGGTCCGGCCCAATCTCAGCTCCAACTGCTGTGGTTCAGGCAGCCTAACAAAGGGGCACTGCAGGAGCCAGGTGTTATTACACGACCGTGTTATTACAGTAGAGACCTATTTCTCAGAGCTAGGTTGCTTATTTACACAGCCAGGTCCAATCCTCCTCCCCAAACAGAGACCTAGGCAGGAAAAGGGCAGCAAATACAACCCAGGAAGACAACTTCAGTGTTTTGCAAATAGGCTCCCTTGCTTTCTTAGAAATACCTTCAGGCAGAAGTGGCAGCCTTCCAAGCTTTCTTTTATCTATTTTACATATGAGGTTCTGTGACTAAAAAGCAAAATAAAAAAGAAAAGGAGAAAACCACTAGTCTCCAGCATTGGGTAGTGATCCTGTTTCCCAAATCCAGACTTGTTCAAACACATGCTAGGAACACTTTATCAGTCAAGAACAAGCAGGTCAGGAACAAATTCCGCCTGTGTGAGCTTCGGGAATAGGCTGAAGCAGCTTCCTTTATCATTCAAGGCAAGTGGGCCCTGACTACTGAGAGAGAAGAAAAGAGTGACAGTCTGTTCCTCCTGCAGAAAAGCTAATTTGATGGGTCACATACAACCACCACTGAGTCAACGTGGCTTCTGGACCTCAAGCTCATTCTTGCGAGCTCACTCACACACACACTCACAGCAGTTTCACGATAACTAGGATTTCTCTTATGCCCTTACTGGGACCTAGAAGAACATGAGCTCTTCTCTTGGAACTCACGGACCTGTGCCTAAGACTAAGAGACCATGTTGGAAGGAGTCCCCAAGGGAATACCACACAAGCCCCAAGGCTGCTTTTGGTTTCCCCCAGTCTGTTTCTTTCAGCTGCTTGTTGCTGGCAATGCTGCGATGATGGTGATCCGCACTTAACATATCCCAGGCAAGTATCAAAGTAACTGCTTTAGGTAAACTCTCTCACTGAATTTTTACAGCAATTTTATGAGTACAATTATTTGTCACATTTTGTGGATGAGGACAGGACAGTAGAGTCACAATGCAAACCCAGGTTTATCTGACTCTGAACTCTTATGTCCATCCAATATCTTGCATCAGAGCCTGCCTCCCTTCCTCCACTGCAAATATGACCTCAAGTAAAGAGCTAGGGGGGCTCCACTTTCCTTCCTTTTGCTTTCAGGGGTCTCTCTTACCACCTTCTTCATTCCCCGCTCCAGGCTTAATGAGCTTTCAGATGATGACTGTCAGGAGCTTGCTCTTAGGCCATGCCAGACCAGTAGTCCTACAGTTTAAGAGGGTTTAGCTTGATCCATAAAAGGGAGGAGGCACATCAATGCAGTGTCACTCCTGCCTCCCTGGATTGGCACATTTTTAAAACAGCGTCTTTCTACGAAGTACCTCATACTCTCAGAAACTGACTGGTGAAAACTCTGGCTCAAGCCTCAATGCCTGCAGCAGGGGTCCTTAACAGTGGCTGGTAAGCGGGTGAAGTAGCACGTGGCCAACTCTGTCCCTGGACACTCCTAAGTGACAATCACAGCAAAAACACTCACTCTGGCAGAGAAAAAAAATCTGATAGTAGAGGTAAAGCTGACCTCTAGTACCAGGCTTTGCCACTGGCCTGAAAAGAATGTTGGAGAAGGAAATGGCAATCCACTCCAGTATTCTTGCCTGGAAAATCACACAGATGGAGGAGCCTGGTAGGTCACAGTCCATGGGGTTGCAAAGAATCGGACATGACTGAGTGACTTCACTTTTAAAAGGATGTCATTTACACAAGGCCAAGTAGATACCTGGGCACCAAACCTTAAATCCTGAGGATGATGGAATTGATCCCAAAGGCCCATGAATGGCCAAAGACAAAGAAAATAAAAGTCAACATCAAGATTCAAAATAAACAACCTAGATAAAGACAAGGCTTGTTCTGCGCCCTCAAAATTCAGTTCCACAAGCTACATACAGGCCAAAAGGTGAATTATCCTTAATATAGGAAAAGGTCTTACATATCACTCATTTAAAATATATCTAATGCATCAATATATTGAGCAATTTCATGTGCCAATCACTGGACTAAATATTCAAATGCATCATCTCGTTGAATCTTCATGTTTTTTTACGATAATAAGTACCATTTTCAACCTCATAGCTGAGAAAAACAAAGCACTAAGTGATTAAGTGACTTGCCCAAGATCAAATAGATAATAAGGGGCAGAGGGAGAGGTCAGATTCAGATTTCATCAAGTTCCCAGCCGGTGCTTCTGTGGCTGTATCCTGCACTTTAAATCCATCATATGAACATTACAAATGGTGTGTGTGTGTGTGTGTGTGTGTGTGTGTGTGCGCGCGCGTGCCAGACAAGAGACCATGGGGCAGGGAAGATCATTCCTAAGAGCAACAGAAGTCCTTATGTGTTCTGTGGCAAAGCTGGCCCAACTACCCAGCTGCACTTCCCTCTACAGACTCAGGGTACAATCCAACAGGTAAATGACTGCCTGATCAGTTTTTGCTTTGTACCACCTCCAGCCTGCCTCCCAGATTCCTACTGGATACGGGAAATGGATAATGAACCATTAGAAAAGCCAGTGAGAGGGCTTCCCTGGTGGCACAGTGGTAAAGAATCTGCCAGCCAATGCAAGAGACACAGGTTTAATCCATGATCCGGGAATATCCCACATGCCTTGGATCCACTAAGCCCATGCACCACAACTATTGAGCCCACATACCACAACTACGGAAGCTGGGGCACCCTAGAGCCTGTGCTTTGCAACAAGAAAAGCCACTGCAACGAGAAGCCCGCAACTAGAGAAAAGCCCATGCAGCAATGAAGACCTAGCAGAGCCAAAACATAAAACAAACAAAATTATTCAGAAAAAAACAAAGAACATCCAGTGAGAGTTCCCTCACCTGTACAGTGGGAATAATAATAGTACCAACTCACAAAATTATAAGTGGTTGATATATATAAAGTGCTTTTAAAAAGTGCATGGCATACATTAAGACTCAGATATACATTTCTTAAATAAATGGTGAAGAGCTCATCTAAAAGCCTCAAGATTAAAAGGGGAGAGGGATCATGAACCACTGGGGAAAGCTTAACTGTTATAAAAGTTCAAAGTGTGACAAAAAGGTCAAGAGAGAGCAAAAGGACAGATGGAAGGCCAGAACCATACAGTAGAGATCGGAGATGGACCCCCAGGTCAGTCACACTTATAAACCTGGCTGGCTCTAACTCTTGGCCATTACGATTGTCACAAATATTTTGCCAGCTTTTTCTGTTTCTATGTAGGATACTATGCTAAGTTATCTTAGTTGGTAAGAACCTGGGGCAAAATGGCAATTGTTCTGGGTTTGATTCTCTGTCATGCCAGTTATTTCATTGAATTTTGGCTACAACCGTTAGCCCACTACTGTGTGTTAATATTATTCCAGGTGCTATAGGGAAATGTGCTTCGTTGCTGAGTCTTATCTGACTCTTTGCGACCCCATGGACTGTAGTCCACCAGGCTCCTCTGTCCATGGGATTTCCCAGGCAAGAATACTGGAGTGGGCTGCCATTCCCTTTTCCAGGGGATCTTCCTGACCCAGAGATCGAACCTGGGTTTCCTGCATTGTAGGCAGACGCTTTACCATCTGAGCCACCAGGGACGTCATACCTACATTCAAATCCCAGCTCTACTACTTACTGGCTGAGTGAATTTGGACAACCCACTTAAGATATGTGATTCAGGCACTTCCCAGATGGTCCAGTGGCTAAGACTCTGCATTACCACTACAGGGGATACAGGTTCAAGCCCTTGTTGGGAAACTAAGATCCCACATGCCCCATGGCACAGTCAAATGAATAAGTAAATAATAAAAAGATTTTAAAAAATAAAGAAAAAATATGTGATTCAGTCTTCTCAGTAATAAAATGGGGCTAATAACAGGACCACTTAAAAGAACTGTTGACAGGTGTGGTAAGACTATGTAAAGTGATCAATACAGTACCTAGGACATAGTAAGAACTCAATACATCATAACTATTATAATCCTTAAGGATGCAAGGTACATGAATATCATATTATTATTCCTAATAAGTGAAGCTATTACCAAATCCTCATGAGATGATGTATATTTGAATTTAACACTTGATTACAACCAAGAATCTAAAGATATGGAAGATATAAAAGTTCTCTGAGTGCCTGGAAAGGAAAATTTATAGAAAGGAATTCGCAAATGAAATTATAAAATATTTTGAATGGAACAAAAAATTAAAATACAGTAAAATACAACATGTGAAAATGTGTAAGATGCTTATAGCGAAAATTCTTATTTTAGGAAAAAAGTATGATCTCAAAGCAGTAAACCAAGATTCCAACTTGAGAATCCAGAAAAAGAAAAGCACAATAACCCCAAAGCAAGCAGAAGGGATGAAATAATAAAGGCAGAAATCAATGAATATAAAAACAAATACAATCAATGAAACCAAAAGTTCACCTTTGAAAAACCAATATAATTGTGAAACCTCTAGGCAGTATGACGTGGATAAAAAGAGAATGCAAAAGCTATCAATATCAGGAAGTAAAGAAGGGATATCACTACAGATCCCCAGGAATTAAGAAGATAATAAGAATATCCTATGAATATTTCTATGCACATAATTCAACAACTTAGATAAAATGGAGAATTTCCTCTAAAGCCACAAGCCACTACAACTCACCAGAGATGAAACAGGTTTAGCCTGAATAGTTCTATTAAAGAAATTATGTACATACACACACTGGAATATTATTCAGCCACAAAAAAAGAAACCTTGCTATTTGTGACAACATGGATGAACCTTGAGGGCATCATACTAAGTGAAATAAGGCAGAGAAAGACAAATTACTGCATGATCTCACTTATATGGAGAATCTAAAAACAAACAAACAAAATAATAAACTCATAGATTTGGAGAACAGACTGGTAGTTGCCAGAGGCTGGGAGTGTGGGATGGGCACACTGGGTGAAGGAGGTCAAAACTTCTAGTTGTAAAATAGATAAGTCATGGTGATGTAATGTACATGACATTACATGGTGACTACAGTACACGGTGACTACAGTTACTGTACTGGATATTTGAAAGTTGCTTAACAGGACAAATCTTAAAAGTTCTTGTCACAAGAAAAAAGAAAGTAAATATGTGTTGACAGATACTAACCAGACTTACTATGGTGATCATTTCACAGTATACACAAATATCAAACCATTATATGATATACTGGANATCATTCCTAAGAGCAACAGAAGTCCTTATGTGTTCTGTGGCAAAGCTGGCCCAACTACCCAGCTGCACTTCCCTCTACAGACTCAGGGTACAATCCAACAGGTAAATGACTGCCTGATCAGTTTTTGCTTTGTACCACCTCCAGCCTGCCTCCCAGATTCCTACTGGATACGGGAAATGGATAATGAACCATTAGAAAAGCCAGTGAGAGGGCTTCCCTGGTGGCACAGTGGTAAAGAATCTGCCAGCCAATGCAAGAGACACAGGTTTAATCCATGATCCGGGAATATCCCACATGCCTTGGATCCACTAAGCCCATGCACCACAACTATTGAGCCCACATACCACAACTACGGAAGCTGGGGCACCCTAGAGCCTGTGCTTTGCAACAAGAAAAGCCACTGCAACGAGAAGCCCGCAACTAGAGAAAAGCCCATGCAGCAATGAAGACCTAGCAGAGCCAAAACATAAAACAAACAAAATTATTCAGAAAAAAACAAAGAACATCCAGTGAGAGTTCCCTCACCTGTACAGTGGGAATAATAATAGTACCAACTCACAAAATTATAAGTGGTTGATATATATAAAGTGCTTTTAAAAAGTGCATGGCATACATTAAGACTCAGATATACATTTCTTAAATAAATGGTGAAGAGCTCATCTAAAAGCCTCAAGATTAAAAGGGGAGAGGGATCATGAACCACTGGGGAAAGCTTAACTGTTATAAAAGTTCAAAGTGTGACAAAAAGGTCAAGAGAGAGCAAAAGGACAGATGGAAGGCCAGAACCATACAGTAGAGATCGGAGATGGACCCCCAGGTCAGTCACACTTATAAACCTGGCTGGCTCTAACTCTTGGCCATTACGATTGTCACAAATATTTTGCCAGCTTTTTCTGTTTCTATGTAGGATACTATGCTAAGTTATCTTAGTTGGTAAGAACCTGGGGCAAAATGGCAATTGTTCTGGGTTTGATTCTCTGTCATGCCAGTTATTTCATTGAATTTTGGCTACAACCGTTAGCCCACTACTGTGTGTTAATATTATTCCAGGTGCTATAGGGAAATGTGCTTCGTTGCTGAGTCTTATCTGACTCTTTGCGACCCCATGGACTGTAGTCCACCAGGCTCCTCTGTCCATGGGATTTCCCAGGCAAGAATACTGGAGTGGGCTGCCATTCCCTTTTCCAGGGGATCTTCCTGACCCAGAGATCGAACCTGGGTTTCCTGCATTGTAGGCAGACGCTTTACCATCTGAGCCACCAGGGACGTCATACCTACATTCAAATCCCAGCTCTACTACTTACTGGCTGAGTGAATTTGGACAACCCACTTAAGATATGTGATTCAGGCACTTCCCTGGTGGTCCAGTGGCTAAGACTCTGCATTACCACTACAGGGGATACAGGTTCAAGCCCTTGTTGGGAAACTAAGATCCCACATGCCCCATGGCACAGTCAAATGAATAAGTAAATAATAAAAAGATTTTAAAAAATAAAGAAAAAATATGTGATTCAGTCTTCTCAGTAATAAAATGGGGCTAATAACAGGACCACTTAAAAGAACTGTTGACAGGTGTGGTAAGACTATGTAAAGTGATCAATACAGTACCTAGGACATAGTAAGAACTCAATACATCATAACTATTATAATCCTTAAGGATGCAAGGTACATGAATATCATATTATTATTCCTAATAAGTGAAGCTATTACCAAATCCTCATGAGATGATGTATATTTGAATTTAACACTTGATTACAACCAAGAATCTAAAGATATGGAACAGATAAAAGTTCTCTGAGTGCCTGGAAAGGAAAATTTATAGAAAGGAATTCGCAAATGAAATTATAAAATATTTTGAATGGAACAAAAAATTAAAATACAGTAAAATACAACATGTGAAAATGTGTAAGATGCTTATAGCGAAAATTCTTATTTTAGGAAAAAAGTATGATCTCAAAGCAGTAAACCAAGATTCCAACTTGAGAATCCAGAAAAAGAAAAGCACAATAACCCCAAAGCAAGCAGAAGGGATGAAATAATAAAGGCAGAAATCAATGAATATAAAAACAAATACAATCAATGAAACCAAAAGTTCACCTTTGAAAAACCAATATAATTGTGAAACCTCTAGGCAGTATGACGTGGATAAAAAGAGAATGCAAAAGCTATCAATATCAGGAAGTAAAGAAGGGATATCACTACAGATCCCCAGGAATTAAGAAGATAATAAGAATATCCTATGAATATTTCTATGCACATAATTCAACAACTTAGATAAAATGGAGAATTTCCTCTAAAGCCACAAGCCACTACAACTCACCAGAGATGAAACAGGTTTAGCCTGAATAGTTCTATTAAAGAAATTATGTACATACACACACTGGAATATTATTCAGCCACAAAAAAAGAAACCTTGCTATTTGTGACAACATGGATGAACCTTGAGGGCATCATACTAAGTGAAATAAGGCAGAGAAAGACAAATTACTGCATGATCTCACTTATATGGAGAATCTAAAAACAAACAAACAAAATAATAAACTCATAGATTTGGAGAACAGACTGGTAGTTGCCAGAGGCTGGGAGTGTGGGATGGGCACACTGGGTGAAGGAGGTCAAAACTTCTAGTTGTAAAATAGATAAGTCATGGTGATGTAATGTACATGACATTACATGGTGACTACAGTACACGGTGACTACAGTTACTGTACTGGATATTTGAAAGTTGCTTAACAGGACAAATCTTAAAAGTTCTTGTCACAAGAAAAAAGAAAGTAAATATGTGTTGACAGATACTAACCAGACTTACTATGGTGATCATTTCACAGTATACACAAATATCAAACCATTATATGATATACTGGAAACTAAGACTCTGATGCTGGGAGGGATTGGGGGCAGGAGGAAAAGGAGACGACAGAGGATGAGATGGCTGGATGGCATCACCGACTCAATGGACGTGAGTTTGAGTGAACTCCAGGAGATGGTGATGGACAGGGAGGCCTGGCGTGCTGCGATTCATGGGGTCGCAGAGAGTAGGACACGACTGAGCAACTGAACTGAACTGAACTGAATATAATATTACACGTCTATTACATCTCAATAAAAAATGTGTAGTTAAAAATATTCTGAATAAGACTCACATGGCTTCAGTAACCAAATCTACCAGATATTTATACAATCTGGTTCAGAACACTGAAAAGGAGTAAGTATGTCTCAACTCATTTTACGAGGTCATTATTACCCAGATACCAAAATTAGTGCCAAAGAATTGATGCTTTTGAATTGTGGTGCAGGAGAAGACTCTTGAGAGTCCCTTGGACTGCAAGGAGATCAAACCAGTCAATCTTAAAGAAAATCAACGCTGACTATTCATTGGAAGAACTAATGCTGAAGCTGAAGCTCCAATACTTTGGCCACCTGATGTGAAGCTATTAATCATTGGAAAAGACCTTGATGCTGGAAGAGATTGAAAGCAAAAGGAGAAGGGGGTCAGCAGAGGATGAGATGGTTAGACAGCATCACCAACTCAATGAACAAGAATTTGAGCGAACTCCAGGAGATAGCGGAAGATAGAGGAGCCTGGCTTGCTGCAGTCCATGGGGTCACAGAGAGTCAGCCATGACTTGGCAACTGAACAACCACCACCAAAACTAGAGAGGAGTGGGTGCAAGGGGAGGTGGGGATGTTGAGTGGAGAAGGGGGAGGAGGAGGAGGAGAAAGAGGAAAATTAAAAATAAACTAAAATCTTCATGAACACAAACACTAATATCCTCAATAAAATGGTAGCAAATCTAATACATCAATATAAAAAGAACACTACTCCATGACCAAAAAAGGGCCTGTCCTCATCATGAAAGGTTGATTCAATATCTGAAATTCAATTAATGAATTTCACCAAATTAACAGTATAAAGAATAGAAAATGTATGATCATATCAATTCATACAAAAAGGCATGTGTTATCATTTTAAAAAACCCAATAAACTAGCAATTGGAGGGAACTTCCTCAACCTGATGGCTTCCCGGGTGGCTCAATGGTAAAAGAATCTGCCTGCCCATGCAGGAGATCAAGGAGATTTCCCTACCCAGGAGACTCAATTCCTGGGTAAGGAAGATGCCCTGGAGTAGGAAATGGCAACCCACTCCACTGTTCTTGCCTGGGAAATCCCATGGACAGAGGAGCCTGGTGGGCTGTAGTCCAGGGGGTCACAAAAAGTTGGACATAACTGAGCACACATGCACTCCTCAACCTGATAAAGGACATCTAAAAGACACTATGCCCCAAATCATACTGAATGTTGAAAGACTGCATGCTCCCCCCATTAACATCAGGAACCAGACAAGGATGCCCATTTATTTGCAGCACTCCAATTCAACATCATGCCGTAGGCTTACCCAGTGCGGTAAAACAACAAAAATAATAGAGATTGGAAAGGAATAAATAATACTGTCTCTGTTTTCAAAGAATTATTATATGTGTAGGAAATCCCAAGGTATCAACAAAAAAGTTCCTCAAACTAATATATGATTAGCAAGGTTAGTTGCTAAAACTAATATATAATTAGCTAAGTTTAAGGACTGCAAGTTCAACACAAACATTGCTGCATAATAGCAGGGTAAAATTGGAAATCAAAATTTTAAAAATATATACTATTTACATTATCTCTTCTAAAACTGAAATACTTGGGTATAAATTTAATAATATATGTACAAAATCTATATGCTGAGAACTACATAAGGCTGCAAAATCTATATGCTGAGAACTACAAAATGCTGATTTAATAGAGATCTAAATATATAAAGACATACTGTATTCAAGGATTGAAAGGCTCAACATAGAAAAGATATCAATTCTCACCAAAATTATCAATAGATTCAATGCAAGTCTAGTCAAAACCATAGAAGGATATTTTGTATAAAACAGCAAACTTACTCTAAAATGTATATGAAAGGGCAAAGAAAGAAAAGCTAGAATAAATTTGAAAAAGCAGAAGATGAAAGAATCACACTATCTTATTTTAAGGCTTACTATATAAAATTATAGACTTCCCTATAGCTCAAATGGAAAAGAATCTGCCTGCAATGCAGGAGACCCAGGTTCAATCACTAGGTTGCAAAATTTCTCTGGAGAAGGGAATGGCAATTCACTCCATATTCCTGCCTGGAGAATTCCATGGACAGAGAAGCCTGGCACACTACAGTCCATGGGGTGACAAAGAGCTGGGTACGACTGAGCGACACACACACACACACACACGTATAAAATTATAGTAATAAAAACAATGCAATACTGGCCAAGAAAAGCCATATCAGTCAACAAAACAGAACAGTCTAGAAATAGACCCACCCTGATATTGTAATTTGATTTTTCACCAGAAGCTTTGCAGGCCAGAAAGCATAGGCTGATACATATTCAAAGTGCTAAATAGTAAAAAAAAAAAAAAAAAAACCTGTCAACCATGAATCCTATATCCAACAATGTTATCCTTCAAAATAGGGAAATTAAGACATTTCCAGAAGAGCAAACTCTGGAGTTTGTTGTGACTTGACCTACCCTGCAAGAAACGCTAAAGGGAGTCCTGCAGACTGAAATGAAAGAGCATATCAGACAGTAAATCAGAGCTGTATGAAGCAATAAATATCTTCGTAAAGGAAAAGACATAGGCAATTATAAAAACTAGTATTAGTGTAACAACAGTTTGAAAGAAGAATTATATCTACATGATTTAAGAGAGTAAGACATTTCTATAAAACACATTAGTCTAAAAGCTAGTGTTACTATTACTTTGGTTTATAATTCCACATTTTGCTTTCTATATAATTTAAGAGAATACTGCATGTAAAATGATGAAGTTTGGGGGCATATTTGTATACAGATATATTTTTGTGACATCTCTAACTTAAAGGGGTGGTGATGAAACTGTAAAGGAGCAGAGTTTTTGTATATTATTGAAATTAAGCTAATACAAATTCAGTGTAAATAGTAATAAATTTAGGATGTTATATGTAATCTTCACAATAACCCCAAAGAAAATATTGGGTTCCCAAAAAAACTCATTTGGGTTTTTCTATAACAGCTTATGGAAAAACCCAAATTAACTTCTTGGCCAACCTAATAGTTGCAGAATACATGTAAAAGGAGACAAGTATTAAATTGTTATACTACCAAAAGAATCAGCTAAACACGAAAGAGGACTGTAACAAAAGAAATGCATGACAAAAGTTTATAAAGTATATATAAAACAAAGAGCAACATGACAGAACTCCCTGCTTATCAATATTAACTTTAAATGTAAATGGATTAAACTGTCCAGTTGAAAGATAGAGATTGGTGGAATGGATAAAAAAATATGATCTAACTATATGCCGTCTACAAGAGATGCACTTTAAATCCAAAGACAGAAATAGGTTGAAAGTAAAAAGATGGAAAAAGATATTCCATGCAAATGAGAGCAGGGGTGGCAATAATAAAATCAGACAAAAAAGCTATAAATCAAGAGTTTACAAGAGATGAAGAAGAATATTATTTACTTACAGCAAGAAGACATGACAATTATAAACATTTATGTACCTGATAACAGACTATCAAAATATATGAAGCAAAAACTGACCAAACTGACAGAAAGAATAGACAGTTCTACAAAAGGAGTTGTAGACTTCAACACTCCACTCCCAACAGTCAGACAGAAGAAAAGCAAGAAATTCAAGGACTTGAACAACACAATACACCAACTAGATCTAACAAACATATACTTTATAACGAACACTTTGTTTTATAAGGTGTTTTATAACAAAACACTTTTTTTCATAACAAACACTTTATTTTACTTGACAACAAAATTTCTATTCTTCTCAAGTGCATGTGGGTCATTTTCCAGGATAGACCATAGATCAGGTGGCAAACTATTTTAATAAATGTTAAAAGATAGATATTATACAAAATATCTTCCCTAACTATAACAGGATGAAGTTAGAAATCATTAACATAAGCACAGGTGACCCTTGAACAATGAGGTGTGGGGTTAGGAGCACCAATACCCCATGCAATGGAAATCTGCATATAACCCTATAGTTGGCCCTCTGTATCCAAAGTTCCACATCCACAGACCTAACCAACCACAAACTGTGTAGTATTATAGTATTTATTGAAAAAAATCCCTGTATAAGTGGACCCATGAAGTACAAATCCATGTTATTGAAGAGTCAACTGTAAAATGGGAAAATTTACAAATTTGTAAAAATTAAAGACATTCTTAAAAATCAACAGATCAAAGAAGAAATCACAAGGGAGAGTAGAAAATGAAATGCAGATAAAAATCATAGTAAGATACTATCTTATACCATTAGAATGGCTACTATGAAAAAACAGAAAATAATAAATGTTGGCAAAGATATGGACAAATTGGAACTCTTACACACTGTTGGTGGGACTATAAAATGGTATAGCTGCTGTGTAAAAGAGTATGGCAGCTCTTCCAAAAATTAAAAATCGAAATATTACATGATCCAGCAATTTAAATTCTGGGCATATACCCAAAAGAACTGAACACGGGGGTTCTGTGGGATATCTGTATTCCCATGCTCATTGCGGCATTATTTACAATAGCTAGAACATGGAAGCAACCTAAGAAGTGTCCATCAACAAGTGAACGGATAAACAAAATGTGATATATACATACAAAGACAGACCATTTTGTCTTAGAAATTCTGATACATGCTACAACGTGGATGAACCTTGAAGACATTATGCTAAGTGAAACAAGCTGGTCACAAAAGAACAAATTTTGTATGCTTCCACTTCCATGAGGTATCTACCTAAAGTAGTCAAAATCGTAAAGACAGAAATGCTGGTTGCCAGGGACTGGGGATAGGAGGTATTGGGAATCATTGTTTAACAGGTCCAGAGTTTCAGTTTTTGCCAAATGAAAGAGTTCTGGAGATGGACAATGGTGGTGTTTGCACAACAACATGAATGTACTTAATGCCACTGAACTACACAGTTAAAAATGGTTAAGATGTTACATAAGTTAAAGTATATTTTATCATAATAAAAAAATGAAAAAAGATCTCACAGAACTGTTCACCAAAAAGCCAACCCTGCTGCTGCTGCTGCTGCTGCTGCTAAGTCACTTCAGTTGTGTCCGACTCTGTGTGACCCCAGAGATGGCAGCCCACCAGGCTCCCCCGTCCCTGGGATTCTCCAGGCAAGAACACTGGAGTGGGTTGCTATTTCCTTCTCCAATGCATGAAAGTGAAAAGTGAAAGTGAAGGTGCTCAGTCGTGTCCGACTTAGCGACCCCATGGACTGCAGTCTACCAGGCTCCTCCATCCTTAGGATTTTCCAGGCAAGAGTCCTGGAGTGGGGTGCCATTGCCTTCTCCGAAGCCAGCCCTACTGTGGCATAATTAAATAAAATTCAAAAATATATAAGAAGAAAAACACTGAACTCTCCCAGCCTCAGCTTTTAAAACTACAAAGTGATTCAAGATTCTAAGCCTTTTAAACAATGCTTTTCCACTCTAGTTTTAACACTAAAATCTTTCAACATACAGAAAGGTATAAATATAATTAAAACTTCTATGTCCAACATCTCATTTTAACAAATTTGAACATTACTGGTTTGGCTGAAGTCTCATGTAACCTTCCTGAATACCATCTCTTCCATTCCTTAACCAGATGGAGCCTTTATTCTGAAGGTGTTGGGAGTCATTCTGATGTTTTATACATTATGAAACTTGTACATAGCCACAAGCAATACATGTTATTATTTTATGTTTAGTCATTAAATAAATGATAAATGATACACTCTGTGTGTCTGTGTATCCCCTTCTGCAAATTACATTTCATTCAACAGGGCTTCTTCTAATTATCTGTGCTGATACATGTAGTCTGTTTTTCACTTCTGTAAATTATTCAATTATATGACTGTATTAGAAGGAAGTTATACACTGTCATGTTGATGGAAGTCTGGATCTACTTTTTTCCCTTCAGCCAGGAACTATGTTGAGATTTGCTTTCTGTAATTTGTATTCTAAAAACAATAGATATATTTCCATCACCCCAGAGCCCAGGGTCATTACACTCTGACCTTCTGTTTCCATAAGCCCTTGGTTTGACAGTGCATACATTCTGCCCACTGTGTGACCCCACAGCACAGGCCTGTCACACAGCAGGGAATGCAGTTAGGATCTTACATCTTTTAACGTGCTTATCAGAAAGCATGACAAAATCACTGACTCTAGGTGGAGGTCTTACCCATCTTTGGCATACTGTTCACCATCCAATATGGTTGAAAATTTTCAGAATAAAAGTGTGAAAATAAAAAACAAGTAAAGGAAAACAAACAAGTACAACAGGAAGGCTTAGCTGGCTTGGCCTGTGGGCACAAAGATAATTTCCTGGTTGCAACTGGTGGTTTCCCACTTCCTTGCTCTGAACCAAACAGAGCCACACAACTGCAGAGGCTCCAAAACCTTTCTTCCTGTTAATTTCAGGAAGCTGGCCAAAGGCGCCATCTGTAAGGCACCTAATAAAAGGTGTTACTTATCTGAAGGCAGCTTTCATTCTGAAAGTCTACTTATCTGTGTAAGTGCAATTTTCCTTCCCTGGGATCCTAAGTCTAACAGTGAAGTAAGTACGCATATGGTAAAGCATCAGGACAAGGATAATTCTGTTATTATTAACATCTATTGCCTACTTAGTCCATGTGAGGTTTCACGCTAAGAGATTAACATGGATCATGGCTCATCTAATTGTCACCACCAAAGAAGCAGTTACTATTCATGGCCTTCTCTGACAAAGGAGGAAAGAGATGCTAAGCCCTTAAGCCTTGCTCAGCAGGTTTAAGAAGTAGCAGAAGCACATCTATAACATGAGAGCGATAAGCCATCTACTTCCATTGCTCTCTTCAAGATTTCAGCAAATCACATCTATCCAAGAAACCAACTGTCAAATAACAGGGCATGGTTTAAATACGTATTATGTCCATTCAAATGATGAAACACTATGCAGTCATTAGAAATCATGTTTAGACGAATCTTTAGTAACATGGGAAAATAATCACGGCATATTAGCTTTTAAAATATTGCAAACTAGCATGTATAGAATAATCTCAATTTTTTCAAAAAAGGCATAGATACACAGAAGACTGGGAGGAAACTACACCAACACATTAATGGAGGAATTTCAGTTATTCTTATTTTCTGTAACATTTGATGTTTTCCTTCTAGTGAGCATGGATTATTTTTATAATGAGAATGAAACATGTCTTCTTCATGTCTACTTCCTTTTCTTCCTTTTTTTTTTGCTGCACTACACACCATGTAGGATCTTAGTTCCCAGACAAGAAGTGAACCCTTGCACCCTGCATTGGAAGCATGGAATCCTAACTACTGGACCATCAGGGAAGTCCCCCTACTTTTTCATTACCCACTGCACAGCCCCTACATAGCTTACCTAAACCTTATCTATTACGTTGTATGAGTTTTCCCTCCTAGAATTACTTTGTCCAGTAATTAGCAAAGCAGATTCTGAATTTGGCTTCCAAAAGGACTAGGTGAGCTAATAAAGTACAGAGAGGTCCCAAAATGATCAGTCTCCATTCCTCTGCTGAGAACTCTTTTCCATGCTTCCCCAGATGGGAGAAGTCATCTGTATCCCCAGTCTTGCTTTCACCAGGAAATAGTATACACCCAAACACATGTTGAAAGCAGAACAGCCCAAGGAGGAAGAAACAAACAAACAAACAAACAAACAAAAGTAGTCCCTGCTCCAAAAACCTTCAGAGAGACTTTCAGGAGAGAATTTGGGGAAATGAAAATGCTGAATCTGAAATTATGGACCAAGACTGTAGAAGTCAAAGTCCCCAGGAGAGAATAAAACTAAGTATGTACACGTGGAGAGAAAGGCTGCTTTTGCTGCGTACGGAAGGGAAGGAGAGCTGTGAATAATCTGAAAGCACCTTCTCTCTTCTGAGCATTAAGAGTATTAAGGAAGAATATGTACAGTCGCAAGGCAGCAACCTGGCAATGGCTCCCAGGACAGAAGACACCAGAGAAGCTTCTGCATCAGAAAGGAAATTGGGCTCCTGGAATTGCTGCTCATTTACTATGGATTTTCTAGGTTCCTGATCTCTTTCCCTCTGACATCAGCAGCATTCATATGCAGGGTTTCCTCTCCCTTGCCGAGAACAGAGTCTTAAGAAAGCTGCTCAGGTCAGAGGCAGTTTCCCAAACATCCTTTTCAGAAATAAGGCCAAAGCTAGACCAGGTGAAGATGCCAAAAGGCTGTTCCTTTGGGGGTTCTAAAGCAGCTGGTCTGTTGCACACTGGGAAAGGGGGTGCTGAGATAGATGGTGAAACCAGTCAGTTACAACAGGTTCAGCCTGAGCCAAGCTCATGAACTCAGGACAGTCCTAGAGATAGGAGTCTCTCTGGGGAGAATCCTGCTGCTTAAAAATTGGAATGGGATCTAGAAAAACAGATGGTCACGAGGCTACTGAACTCATAATATCGTGTGCCACAAGGCCAACAGGGCATCAATCTTGCAATGCCAAGATCACATGTCAGGTTGTCCTAATTGCCCTTATGCATCCCCATGCTTCCCTCACCCATCTTGGCTCACACCCGGCCCACAGTCCTCTCTCCACCCAGCAACGCACCCCCCTGCTCTCTGTGGCACAGATGAAATTTCATCTCATCTCGTTTAAAAGCCTCTCCAGACTGAGTCAGCAGACACTCATGACCAAATAATTCTTCCTGCATCAAAGATCCACTACCCCCATGTATACACGAAAACGAACAGATTGAAGGGGTTCAGTACTGGGGGTGGGGATCCCCATAACCTATACTTTCTGAGGCACAGATGTAGGCCAGCTCTCGGCTATGCAATTTTCTCACCTGGGGTGGGGTAGGGGAAGAGCTCTCTGCCATTCCAAGTGCACAGATCAGTGACTCCTTCTCCAAGTACTCCCACCCTCACGAGTGCACAATCAGAAAACCAGGCACCTTAAGCAGTGGGTGTTTGCAAGGCAGCTAAGCTACCTGATAACAACCCAAAGCCAGTTAAGTTTCCTTTTCCTTCATCTATTCCTTCAAAACACCCCAGCTCAGAGAGAGGAGCATCCCCAAAGGCTGCTTTCTCTAAGTAGAGCACTGTGTGCGCATGTGTGCCTGCTCAGTCACGTCCAACTACCCCATGGACTGCAGCCCACCAGGCTCCTCTGTCCATGGGATGCTCTAGGCAAGAATACTGAAAGGGGCTGTCATGCACTCCTCCAGGGGATCTTCGTGACCTGGGGCTCAAACCTGCATCGCCTGCATTGCAGGTGGATTCTTTACCATGGAGCCAGCGGGCTCCTAGCCCCTTGTGAAACCAAGAATTCCATCCTTTTCTAAAATCAGCAGCCTGGACACCAAACAGGAAGCTGAAAACTAAGAGGCTGCCAGCACTCAAGCCCTCTATGGTGGCGGGATCCGTGGAGACTGGGCAGGGGGAGGGAGCGCTTGACACCCAGTGATGATGACACCTTCCTTCCTTCAGCCTGGAGAACAGATTCCAACAGAGACCAGGAAGCTCTCAAACCACCCAGTGCTGCCCAAGGCTGCTCCTGGCCATATCTGCAGGTCCCGTGACTGGTGGCCCTATGGCACCAGCCCCACCGCTGAGCTGCCATGGATACCTCTTAGATTTCCTCCAGCGTCACCTTCAGATGGGGTAGTTAGTGTTAGTCATTCAGTCGCGTCTGATTCTTTGTGATCCCATGGACAGTAGCCTGCCAGGCTCCTCTGTCCATGGGATGCTCTAAGCAAGATACTTGAGTGGGTAGCCACTTCCTTTTGCAGGGGATCTTCCTGAGCTAGGAATCGAACCTGGGTCTCCTGCGTTGCAAGCAGATTCTTCACCGTCTAAGTCACAAAGGAAGCTCTTTAGATGGGGAGGATGGTATAAATGGATGTGGGTATGCTAACTCTGCTCCAAAAACAGCATTAGACGCACCTGCTTCCCCTGTGGAGATGGGAGGCCACTCATGGCTAGACTTTAGGCTCTTTCTTTCCAGGTCTGGGAAAAGCTGAGGGCTGCCAGGGTGAGAGCTGGGGAGGAAGAGCCCGTCCACACCACCGAAGGAAATGTGGTCTGGGGTCCCCAGGGCAGCACTGTTTCCAGAGGCCAAGGGCCCTGGTCTCCAGCTGACGAGTAAATCCCAGTGGCAGATCCTGGTAAAGAGGCAGCATAGCAGCTGATTCAGACTAGCGGCTGCTTCTCTTTATCCAGTGAGCCTGTTGTGGTTAATAACTGAAAACCCAGGATCTTCCAGCCTTGGGAAGAGAGCAGGTCATCTACAGGAAGCATGACCAGTCACAGAGAACAAAGGCCGGTCTGGCTTTTCAGTTGCATCTGATATGAACCTTTGTGACAGCTGCACAGGTTCCCCGAGCCTCGCAAGGACAAAATATCCCTGCTCTGATCCTTATGCCGAAAAATGTAACTGTCAGCTCTACGTATCTCTATTCCTAAAGAGCATGGGATGCTATTACGAGGATGAACTGTGAAGTTCTCGAACTCCACCTCCCTCTAACTATGATATGCCTTTTAACTGCTACTCCAGAAATCTGTCTCACTGCCTTGAAGCTTCGAGCAAAGTCCCCCTCTTACTGTAGGCATGGAATTTCCTCTTTCTTCCCTCTTTCTGTATGCTAAGTTTTAAAATTTATTTATTTTTGCCTGTGCTGGGTCTTTGTTGCTACGTGGGGTTTTCTCTAGTTGTAGCGAGCAGGGGCTACTCATCATTGCATCGCACAGCCTTCTCAATGCAGGGGCTTCTTTTGCTGCAGAGCACAGGCTCAAGGGCACCAAGCTTCAGTAGTTGTGGCACTTGGCGTCAATAGTTGCTTTTCCCGGGCTCTAGAGCACAGGCTCAATAACTGTGACCAATGGGTTGAGTTGCTCCACAGCATGTGGGATCTTTCTAGATCAGGGATCAGACTCGAGTCTCCTGCATTGGTGGGCGGATTCTTTACCACTGAGCCACCAGGGAAGCCCCTATCTTAACCATTTTTAAGTATATAGTTCAGAGGTATTAAGTACCTTCACAGTGCTGCACAACCATTGCCGTCAACCATCTCCAAAACTTTTTCAGCTGGTCCTTTTGTTTTTGAAAAGTTTGATTAGAACACTGCCAAACTCATTTGTATACATACAGTACTGGTCTATGCTACTTTCAAGCTTCAGCAGTACTTATGGAGTTAAAACAAAGATCAGTTCAGATTACATACAACATCCAAAACACTTACTATCTGGCCCTTTACGGGAAAAGGTTGCTGATCTCTGCTCTAAACCAAAACATATGGAATTCCATGGTTGTCCAGTGGTTAGGACACCATGTTTTCACTGCCAAGAGCATGGGTTCAATCCTTGGTCAGGGAACTAAGATTCCACAAGCCAGGTGGCATGGCCAAAATTTTTTTTAAAAAATTATTTACACACACACTGGATTTATAGTTTAAAATAGTATTTGCTTAACTACCACTAACACAGCTTCTCCCCACTAAAATACCTATCAAGAAACAGAGAATGATAAAACTCCCCCAAATTACTTAAAACTTAGACTGATGGGCATCCTACTATGATCATCTGGGAGAAATCTCCATTAACATTAAAACTAATGCTGAAAACAGGAAAAAACAATCTGGGGCCAAGTCTTGCAGCAGAAATCTGAAACAAGACAGTAAAACATTGAGTGCTTATACCACAGTCAGCCTCACAGCTTAGCAATGGAGAGTTATCTCACAGCTGGGGCAAAACCAGCCAGGCCTCCATTCCAGGGCTACCATTTGCAAGGGAAATCAACAACTCCCCAAGCAGGTCTATATCCATTTGGAGACTCCTCCCATAAACCAAAAAGGCTGAAGTGGTCGCTTTGGTGCCTTCACACTGCATTCTGAGAATGGGAAACTTCACAAGTAAACTCAGGTGCCAATGCATATGGGAGGCTGCAGTTCTTCATCCAGTTTGCATGTTCAGAGTGTCAGGGAATCTAGCAAGTAGGAATAAGCAATTCCATATGGGTCCAGCAAAACCCACCAGATGAAGCTGCTAGACACTGGGAAACAGGCTGGAAGCTTGGTGCATCAACCTGGCCACCAGGAGTGGGGCTGACAAGGGGTTCTAGCCAATACCAAGGAGAATATGAGGAGAGTCAAATGAAATCCACATACTCTACGTCTTTAACAAAGCCTAAATCAATCTTCCTTCAAATATGCATCAACATACACCACAGACTGCACGCTTCCTATGAAAACCTCTAGCCGCAGAAGGGAAATGTATAGCATTCTGAAGAGTTTGAGGAAGCACAAAAGCCTTCATTTAGTGTCGGAACCAGAAGAAATATTTTAGCAAATCGCATCCTCAAGAGAATACAAGAAAAAACGAATTCTATGAAATAGGTATAGAAAGCCATTGGAATGAAACATACCAAGAAAGAAAGATAACAAAACTGGACTGAAAAGAGAGTTTAGCAAACCAAGGAAGAATTACAAAAAATATTGTAGCAGCAGAATTAAACTTCACATTGGAGATGGCAAAGAACAAAATCTATCAATTCATAGTATGGAGGCCAAATCTGAACCTCTCCCAAGTATGAAGAGGAAATGGAAAGCTGACCATAGAAATGTGACAAATTATTAGAAAATCTATTAATGNCTGCTCAGTCACGTCCAACTACCCCATGGACTGCAGCCCACCAGGCTCCTCTGTCCATGGGATGCTCTAGGCAAGAATACTGAAAGGGGCTGTCATGCACTCCTCCAGGGGATCTTCGTGACCTGGGGCTCAAACCTGCATCGCCTGCATTGCAGGTGGATTCTTTACCATGGAGCCAGCGGGCTCCTAGCCCCTTGTGAAACCAAGAATTCCATCCTTTTCTAAAATCAGCAGCCTGGACACCAAACAGGAAGCTGAAAACTAAGAGGCTGCCAGCACTCAAGCCCTCTATGGTGGCGGGATCCGTGGAGACTGGGCAGGGGGAGGGAGCGCTTGACACCCAGTGATGATGACACCTTCCTTCCTTCAGCCTGGAGAACAGATTCCAACAGAGACCAGGAAGCTCTCAAACCACCCAGTGCTGCCCAAGGCTGCTCCTGGCCATATCTGCAGGTCCCGTGACTGGTGGCCCTATGGCACCAGCCCCACCGCTGAGCTGCCATGGATACCTCTTAGATTTCCTCCAGCGTCACCTTCAGATGGGGTAGTTAGTGTTAGTCATTCAGTCGCGTCTGATTCTTTGTGATCCCATGGACAGTAGCCTGCCAGGCTCCTCTGTCCATGGGATGCTCTAAGCAAGATACTTGAGTGGGTAGCCACTTCCTTTTGCAGGGGATCTTCCTGAGCTAGGAATCGAACCTGGGTCTCCTGCGTTGCAAGCAGATTCTTCACCGTCTAAGTCACAAAGGAAGCTCTTTAGATGGGGAGGATGGTATAAATGGATGTGGGTATGCTAACTCTGCTCCAAAAACAGCATTAGACGCACCTGCTTCCCCTGTGGAGATGGGAGGCCACTCATGGCTAGACTTTAGGCTCTTTCTTTCCAGGTCTGGGAAAAGCTGAGGGCTGCCAGGGTGAGAGCTGGGGAGGAAGAGCCCGTCCACACCACCGAAGGAAATGTGGTCTGGGGTCCCCAGGGCAGCACTGTTTCCAGAGGCCAAGGGCCCTGGTCTCCAGCTGACGAGTAAATCCCAGTGGCAGATCCTGGTAAAGAGGCAGCATAGCAGCTGATTCAGACTAGCGGCTGCTTCTCTTTATCCAGTGAGCCTGTTGTGGTTAATAACTGAAAACCCAGGATCTTCCAGCCTTGGGAAGAGAGCAGGTCATCTACAGGAAGCATGACCAGTCACAGAGAACAAAGGCCGGTCTGGCTTTTCAGTTGCATCTGATATGAACCTTTGTGACAGCTGCACAGGTTCCCCGAGCCTCGCAAGGACAAAATATCCCTGCTCTGATCCTTATGCCGAAAAATGTAACTGTCAGCTCTACGTATCTCTATTCCTAAAGAGCATGGGATGCTATTACGAGGATGAACTGTGAAGTTCTCGAACTCCACCTCCCTCTAACTATGATATGCCTTTTAACTGCTACTCCAGAAATCTGTCTCACTGCCTTGAAGCTTCGAGCAAAGTCCCCCTCTTACTGTAGGCATGGAATTTCCTCTTTCTTCCCTCTTTCTGTATGCTAAGTTTTAAAATTTATTTATTTTTGCCTGTGCTGGGTCTTTGTTGCTACGTGGGGTTTTCTCTAGTTGTAGCGAGCAGGGGCTACTCATCATTGCATCGCACAGCCTTCTCAATGCAGGGGCTTCTTTTGCTGCAGAGCACAGGCTCAAGGGCACCAAGCTTCAGTAGTTGTGGCACTTGGCGTCAATAGTTGCTTTTCCCGGGCTCTAGAGCACAGGCTCAATAACTGTGACCAATGGGTTGAGTTGCTCCACAGCATGTGGGATCTTTCTAGATCAGGGATCAGACTCGAGTCTCCTGCATTGGTGGGCGGATTCTTTACCACTGAGCCACCAGGGAAGCCCCTATCTTAACCATTTTTAAGTATATAGTTCAGAGGTATTAAGTACCTTCACAGTGCTGCACAACCATTGCCGTCAACCATCTCCAAAACTTTTTCAGCTGGTCCTTTTGTTTTTGAAAAGTTTGATTAGAACACTGCCAAACTCATTTGTATACATACAGTACTGGTCTATGCTACTTTCAAGCTTCAGCAGTACTTATGGAGTTAAAACAAAGATCAGTTCAGATTACATACAACATCCAAAACACTTACTATCTGGCCCTTTACGGGAAAAGGTTGCTGATCTCTGCTCTAAACCAAAACATATGGAATTCCATGGTTGTCCAGTGGTTAGGACACCATGTTTTCACTGCCAAGAGCATGGGTTCAATCCTTGGTCAGGGAACTAAGATTCCACAAGCCAGGTGGCATGGCCAAAATTTTTTTTAAAAAATTATTTACACACACACTGGATTTATAGTTTAAAATAGTATTTGCTTAACTACCACTAACACAGCTTCTCCCCACTAAAATACCTATCAAGAAACAGAGAATGATAAAACTCCCCCAAATTACTTAAAACTTAGACTGATGGGCATCCTACTATGATCATCTGGGAGAAATCTCCATTAACATTAAAACTAATGCTGAAAACAGGAAAAAACAATCTGGGGCCAAGTCTTGCAGCAGAAATCTGAAACAAGACAGTAAAACATTGAGTGCTTATACCACAGTCAGCCTCACAGCTTAGCAATGGAGAGTTATCTCACAGCTGGGGCAAAACCAGCCAGGCCTCCATTCCAGGGCTACCATTTGCAAGGGAAATCAACAACTCCCCAAGCAGGTCTATATCCATTTGGAGACTCCTCCCATAAACCAAAAAGGCTGAAGTGGTCGCTTTGGTGCCTTCACACTGCATTCTGAGAATGGGAAACTTCACAAGTAAACTCAGGTGCCAATGCATATGGGAGGCTGCAGTTCTTCATCCAGTTTGCATGTTCAGAGTGTCAGGGAATCTAGCAAGTAGGAATAAGCAATTCCATATGGGTCCAGCAAAACCCACCAGATGAAGCTGCTAGACACTGGGAAACAGGCTGGAAGCTTGGTGCATCAACCTGGCCACCAGGAGTGGGGCTGACAAGGGGTTCTAGCCAATACCAAGGAGAATATGAGGAGAGTCAAATGAAATCCACATACTCTACGTCTTTAACAAAGCCTAAATCAATCTTCCTTCAAATATGCATCAACATACACCACAGACTGCACGCTTCCTATGAAAACCTCTAGCCGCAGAAGGGAAATGTATAGCATTCTGAAGAGTTTGAGGAAGCACAAAAGCCTTCATTTAGTGTCGGAACCAGAAGAAATATTTTAGCAAATCGCATCCTCAAGAGAATACAAGAAAAAACGAATTCTATGAAATAGGTATAGAAAGCCATTGGAATGAAACATACCAAGAAAGAAAGATAACAAAACTGGACTGAAAAGAGAGTTTAGCAAACCAAGGAAGAATTACAAAAAATATTGTAGCAGCAGAATTAAACTTCACATTGGAGATGGCAAAGAACAAAATCTATCAATTCATAGTATGGAGGCCAAATCTGAACCTCTCCCAAGTATGAAGAGGAAATGGAAAGCTGACCATAGAAATGTGACAAATTATTAGAAAATCTATTAATGTAACAGATGAAATGGGGAGATCAAAGGAGAAAACCCAAATGAATCTCTCAACAGATTCTCAAAAACCATTAGGCAAATTCAACAACCATTCCTGATTTTATAGTGGGGGGGGGTGATGGTGATTTAAAAATAAGATAATTCTTTACCATTATAAAGAATGTTTAATTTTAGCCAATAACCAACATCAGAATTAAAAGTGAAAACACTAGGAATGTTTCCATTAAGATCAGAAACAAGGCAAGAATTCCTGCCAATACTACTATCATTTAACACTGTCCAGGAAGTTCTAGCTAGAACAATCAGGCTTGAAAAAAGTTTTGCTCTTTAAAAGAAGACCAAGTTATCATACCAGAATTGACACTCTTAATTTCCAAAATAATCAAAGTGAAGTAATTGAAAAACTACTAGAAGAGTTAAGCAGAGTGGTCAAATATAAAATAAACATATAAAAGCAAAATCTTTCCTATGTACCAGTAAAATCAGTTTGAACATAGAATAAATCATATCACAAACTATAAACTCTCCAGAAATTACATTAATAAGAAATCTGTGGGATATACAATCTGCACACACTTCTAAAGAACATACAAGAAAACTTGAATAAATTACGAAATCTACCTTGTCTTTTCTTAGATAGACTCATTATGCTAAGGACATTAATGAAATTTTAGATTTAAAGTAATTCCAATCAAAACAACAGGATTTGGGAGAAGTCTGACAAAAACATTTTTTCTTCTTTTTTTTATTTTACTTTACAATACTGTATTGGTTTTGCCATACATCAACATCCGTCACGGGTGGGAACTCGTGACAAAAACATTTTAAGTTCATTTGGAAGGGGAAAAAATGGTTCAGATGAGCTATGAAAAAAGTGTGAGTAAAGTCACAGTCTGGGAAGAATGGTGAACAGAAATCTGGCCTGCTAGCTGTTGCAAATACTAGAGTCTGAAATTGGTGGCAAACCCAACAGAGACACTGACGGAATAGTATAACAAGCCATCTGAATAAACCTCAGTCTCAGGGAGGAAGAAATTTTCCTCTGCCCTTCTGGGTTCTTCTGGCTAGTCTAAGAATTCAATTGACGTGAGACCAACTAACAGGAGAAAATCATAAAAAAGTTTAATGACATGTATACAAGGGAGAGACCCAGGAGAACTGAGTAACTTGCCAAAATAGCTGGAACCCGCAGCATAAATACCATCTTAGAGAACAGATATGTGAACACAGCAAGGGAAGGAGAGGGTGGGAAGGAACTGAGAGAGTAGCATTAACATATACACACTACCACATATAAAACAGATAGCTAGTGCTATAAAACACAAGAGGATCAGCTTGGTGCTCGGTGATGACCTAGAGGAGTGAGATAGGGAGCAGGGTAGAAGGCTCAAGAGGGAGGGGATATATGTGTATTTATAGGTGATTCATTTCATTGCACAGCAGAAACACAACTTTGCAAAACAATTATCCTCCAATTTAAAAAAAAATCCTATGATAAACCATAATGCAAAAGAATATTAAAAGAATGTGTGTGTTTTATATATATATATAACCAAATCACTTTGCTGTACAATAGGAATTAACATTTTAAATCAACCATATTTCAATAAAAATAAATAAATAAAGACAAAACAGGATGATAGAGGTAGGGGTTTGGGACTGAAAAGGGGAGAAGGGCAAGTCAAATGGAGATAGGAAAACAAATGTTTGGTAAACAAATGTTTGCTGGGCCATGAAGAGAATGAGACACAGAAAACTCAGAGCTTCCCCCACCACACTTAGCTCATACTCTGTAGATTATCTCTGGTGAGGGTACTATGTCAAAAATAAGCCCTTTATTATACTTTAGGCAGCTAAGAAGGAGGTAAAAAGAAAGACTTTCTGAGTCTTCTGTTAATCTTAAAACTAAGAACATACGTAAATTAATCCTCATGCCAAAGTGACGGGGTGGCAAATTTTGCTGCCCTACGCTAGCATATATAAGAATTTATGTATGATAAAAATGTAACAGCAGTAACCATAGGGAAATAGTCAATCAACAAGCAGTGCTCAAATAAATGACAATTTGGGCAAAAATATTCTACATCCCTACCTCATACGACGCACAAAATGAATTTTAGATGAACTGACAGCGAAAATATTTGAAAACAGATTAAAAAGCTAGATTGTCTACCTGATCTTAGAATGGTAAATCTCTTTAAGCATAAAAGCACTGGTAAAAATAACCACGGTCTGAAGGTGGTGCAGAAACCAATCAACGTAACCAATAAAAGTGTAGAATATACATCAAAAGAATTGTCAACAAGTTAGAAGGCAGTCTGGGAAAACCATTTACTGCAAAGGTGATAAAGGGTTAATACTCTTTATATATGGACAACTCATGGAGATCCACAAGAGGAGAAATAATTTTATATAAAAACAAAAACAACAAAAAAGTGACAGTTCACAAATTAAAATATATACTGTGTAATAAGCATAGTATGTGTCTGTTCGGAATTTTCTATAATGAAATTTGAAGCAGAAAAAAAATGAGGAAAAGGGCAAAAAGAAAAAGAAAAGCTAGCAGAGGAGCTGGGGAGTACCTGCTCTTTCCTTTTTTGGGGTGGCAAAAAAGAATCTTATTTATTAAGAACACGAAAGGCAGGCTGATTCATACTATGCAACAGGGTATTTTCCATAAAGGTAACTGCAAAAGGTACCTTTTTTGAAGTCAGTAGCAGGAGAGAAAGCACAGAATGGCCTCTAGGGATAAAATACTCAAACTTGAGAGGGAGAAAGAATTCTGTGGCTTGGATGTTGAACATGGTAGATAGCTCTTTAGATGAGAATCACTCTAAACAGCCAAATGAATAGAAAGAAAATGGCTCATTCTCAGAGACACAGACCAACACTGCCTGTACAGACTCAATACAACATGCATCCACAGCAAGGAAGAGCTGGAAACGGGATAAGGGGATAAGGGGCCACACGCTGCCAGGCTGGCATTCTAGGACATGGACGTCAACCGTGCCCAAGGTTGCGGCAGTGGAGGCTCCACGTTCGAGGCACATGTTTTTCCCTTGGGCAGCCAGTTTCAGCAGCTGACTAAGCAGGTCACATGTCAACTGTGGGGCACATAAAGGCAGCACTCTGGGACCCAGCCAGAACACTGGGGAACCATCATTCCCTCTTGTCAAGTGCAGCGTGGGAACCCTGTGGAGAGTTCCGCCCCTTTCCCACCCTAAAGAGAATTGCCAGGCTACGCAGCACAGTGCTTGCAGCCTGCTGGACACACCATACCCCTTTTCTGCAGTGACTGGGCATGCCTCCATGAAGAGCATGCCAGCCTCTGCTTTGCTGGGAAGCAAACAAACTCATGTGTGGCTGCCACAGCAAAGGGCCGCTAGAAAAAACAAGAGGTGGGTAGGTAGCAATAGTCAATGCACCCACAGCAGGGCCTGTGTACACTGCAATTTATGACATTTTAAATCAGATGTTATCATGGTTGTTAATTCTTTCTTTCAATAGTACCAGAAGAACAGAAAATACTCCCTTAAGCAACATAAGGCAGTGATTAGGAGCACTGGTTCTGTAGTCAGAGAGATACTGGATCAAATCCCACCTACACCACTTACAACCCACTTAAATCACACAAACTTTCAGAGCCTGTTGTCTTGATCTGACCGTACCGTTTGTACCTCCTACACAGGTGTGCTGGGAGGACTAAATGAGATATCCATGTTAAATATTCCCCACCTTGACTACACACAATAAACCCGATTAAAAGCATTAGCAGGAAGAGGAAGAAAGGGAATCCTGACTCTGCCACTATGTAATCTTCAGTTCAGTCGCTCAGTTGTGTCCTACTCTTTGTGACCCCATGAACCGCAGCACACCAGGCCTCCCTGTCCATCACCAACTCCTATAGCTTACTCAAACTCATATGTCCATTGAGTCGGTAATGCCATCCAACTGTCTCATCCTCTGTCATCCCCTTCTCCTGCCTTCAATCTTTCCCAGCATCAAGGTCTTTTCCAATAAGTCAGTTCTTCGCATCAGGTGGTCAAATTATTGGAGTTTCAGCTTCAGCATCACCAGTCATTCCAATGAACATTCAGGACTGATTTCCTTTAGGATGGACTGGTTGGATCTCCTTGCAGTCCAAGGGACTCTCATGAGTCTTCTCCAACACCACAGTTTAAAAGCATGTAATCTTAGCCAAGTTATTTAAAATCTCTTGGCCCCAACTGCTTTATCTGTCATGTATATAAAATGTACTCCCTAGACATTAGTTGGAGGATTAGATAAGATCCTTTAAGACAAAGTCCTTCAAGAACAGTGAACAGCTGTACTATTACAGCTATCTACTTTTTAAAACAATGATTNGTAATCTTAGCCAAGTTATTTAAAATCTCTTGGCCCCAACTGCTTTATCTGTCATGTATATAAAATGTACTCCCTAGACATTAGTTGGAGGATTAGATAAGATCCTTTAAGACAAAGTCCTTCAAGAACAGTGAACAGCTGTACTATTACAGCTATCTACTTTTTAAAACAATGATTTTCAACTTCACACTGCACATAGTAGTTTCACAGTGGAATAATAAGTACCCATGAAAAATTATGTGTATGGTTAAAAACTTGGATGAATCTGCAAGGAATTATGCTAAATTAAAAAAAAAAAAAAGCTAATCCCAAAGGTGACATACTGTATGATTGCATTTATATCAACATTTTTGAAATGACAAATTTAAAGACATGGAGAACAGATGAGTTGCCAGGGAATGGATGAGTTGGTCAGAGAAAACATGCAAGTGGGAGGGAATGAATTTGGCTTTAAAAGGACAACAGGAGGGATCCTCATGGTGATGAAACTATTCTTTGTATTGACTGTATGTTTGTGATACCATAGCACAGTTTGCAATAGGTTGCAACTGGAGGAAACTAATTAAAGGGTATATGGGATATGTCTGTATTTTTCTTATAACTTCTACATCATAATGATATTTGTTATATTTTATTTTACGTAGTTTCTCAAAATATAAACTTTAAAAATGATGTGAGCAATGTGAGTACATGATAAAATAGGGGAAAACCTGTGATATCATCAAGTGAAAAAAAGCAGAATAAAAAACTATGATTAAACAAGACAAAAAGTAAAGAAATAAGCATAAACCTTGAGAGATTAAGCAAAAAGGAGGAAAAGAAAATAAATATAAAAAGTTGAAAATTAAGTAAATATATATATATGTAAAGTGAAAGTCACTCACTCGTGTCCAACTCTTTGTGACCCTATACATAGTCCATGGAATTCTCCAGGCCGGAGTACTGGAGTGGGTAGCCTTTCTCTTCTCCAGGCATCTTCCCAACCCAGGAATCAATCCCAGGTCTCCCACATTGCAGGCAGATTCTTTACCAGCTGAGCCACAAAGGAAGTCCCCCTCCCCAAAAATATATATATAAAATAAAAATAAGGTAAAAGGGATAAGTATATCCAAAGCCAGGTTCTATAAAGCCACCGAAAATAGATAAAAGTGCTTACTAAACTGACTAATATATAAAATATGAGACAGAACACAAAGTCAGAAAGACTAAGCCCAAGAAAGAAAAATATGACTACAATGAGGAGAAAGGCTTCTTTAAGTATAAAACTATATGCTCAACTAAATTCATGGCAATATTTTTGAACACTTAGAACAGATAACTCCTCAGTTCAGTTCAGTTCAGTCACTCAGTTGTGTCCGACTCTTTGTGATCCCATGAATCGCAGCACACCAGGCCTCCCTGTCCATCCCCAACTCCCAGAGTTCACTCAGACTCACGTCCATCGAGTCAGTGATGCCATCCAGCCATCTCATCCTGTGTCATCCCCTTCTCCTCCTGCCCCCAATCCCTCCCAACATCAGTCTTTTCCAATGAGTCAACTCTTCGCATGAGGTGACCAAAGTACTGGAGCCTCAGCTTTAGCATCATTCCTTCCAAAGAAATCCCAGGGCCGATCTTCAGAATGGACTGGTTGGATCTCCTTGCAGTCCAAGGGACTCTCAAGAGTCTTCTCCAACACCACAGTTCAAAAGCATCAATCCTTCGGCACTCAGTCTTCTTCACGGTCCAACTCTCACATCCATACATGACCACTGGAAAAACCATAGCCTTGACTAGATAGACCTTTGTTGGCAAAGTAATGTCTCTGCTTTTCAATATGCCATCTAGGTTGCTCATAACTTTTCCTCCAAGGAGTAAGTGTCTTTTAATTTCATGGCTACAGTCACCATCTGCAGTGATTTTGGAGCATACAAATGATCAAAATGTACCCCAAATGATTTGAATATATGATTTACCATATAAAACACTGGAAAGGTGATTAAGGGTCTACCAATTGAAAAAGGCACTGAGACTTCATATTTGGGATTTACAGTTGAGTTTTATCTGATCTCAAAAAACAAACAAACAAAAACACATAATTTCTAAGGGTAAAGTATTCCAGGCCAGAGAAAAGAAGAAAATTCTGCAGTTCATTTTATGTAACCTACATAATTTTAATCCTTAAACCTGAAGAAAAGAATCCAATAAAAAAATGACTCCAATCTCACTTATGAATACTGATGCCAGGCTCTAAATAAAAGATTGACATAGAATCCAGCAATGTATCAAAATAGTAATATAATATATTCTTTCAGTAATGTAAGAGTTGTTAAAAAAAAACCAGATAGCTAATGACATAATTCACTATATCAAAAACTTAAAAAAAAAAGATCAGAAATCATTGAAAAAGCATTTGACAAAATACAAAAACATTCCCTTTTAAAATATCGCAAAGTAAATGTGGAAACTATTTAAAAATACCAACAGCAAATAAGGAAAAACACAGAAAACATATCTATTTAAAACTGGTTATAGACAAAGTGGCCTACCAGCATCGTTTTTATTTAATGCCATCTTTGAGTTTCTAGCAAAAAATAGAAGAAAATTAAATAATTACAGTAACTATTGGAAAGAAAAGATAAACTACCCATTCCAGTATTCTTGCCTGTAAAATTCTATGGACAGAGGAGCCTGGTGGGCTACAGTCCACAGAGTCACAGAGTCCGACATGACTGAGCACAAACAAACATACAAGGGCCCACCCTAAATCCAGGGTGATCTCATCTCAAAATCCGCAATTACATGTGCAAAGATAGTTCTTCCAAACAAGGTCACCTTTGCAAGTTCTGGGGTTACAACTTGGGCATACCTTTGGGGGCCACTATTAAATCTGCTGCAATCTGATAAGAAAAAAAAAGATAAAACTAAAATAAAAGTTACTGGAGCTAACAAGACAATTTGGTAAAATAGCTATATATGAAAAGTATTTTTTTAATTAATAAACTTTTTCTATTTTAGCAAGAGGCATTTAGGAATGGAAAGGAGGACAATATTGCACTCCTAATGAACAAAAAAGCTCTTGATTCTTTAGAATAAATGTATCAAGAATGGTATAAAATAAGATCTGAACAGGAGGAAAGAAATAACCATTTCTTAGACAAAAGAGCTATGTATTTAAAAAATGATTCTAACAAAATTCAAATATAAATTTAATGCAGTTCTACTTAGAATCACAATAGGATAGGGTTGGGGGACTGATTAAATGATATTAAAATGTGTATAAAGAAAAAATACCAATGAATAGCCAAGATAAATATTTTTAAGCTAATGTAATCTAATCAAAATGACTAAGGTAAATAAGACACACAGATAAAACAAAACAAGGGAATTCATAAATGGATCCTTGTATATAAAAGGTTTAATGACAAAGACAGTAGTTTAATTTACAAGGGAAAGTAGGAATTACTTAACATATTATGTTACTACCACTGGTTATCCATCTTTGAGAAAACAGTCTCAACAAAGACTAGGAACCCAGAAGCTATAAAAAACATTATCATATTTGGATATGAAAAAAAGTATATAGAAACAATTATGTGGCAAAATATACCATCAGTAAAATCAATATATACAGATTTGGGAAATATGTCTATAATAAAGATGGTAGCCTGAGGGCCAATATCCAAAATATACAAAGAGGCCTTACAAGTTAAAAAAATATAAACAACCCCGAGGAAATGGTTAGGTAACATGAGCAGACAATTCAGAAAGCAAATCCAACTGGACAAAAAACAACAGAATACTGAAATGCATTATTAGCCAAGGAAATACATCCATTAAGTTGTCAAAATTATAAAAGAATCATAAAACCTTATGCTGATAGGGATGTGAAAAAAAAGAATAATCTCATATATTACATACAAAGAGAAAAAGTGAATTATAACAGCCTGTTTTTATAAATTGATATGGTAACAAATATTTATTTACAAATAAACATTTGTGTGTGTGTGTGTATACATGTATATAAATTGAAAGCACTAGTATATAAGGGCATAAAGNTTATGCTGATAGGGATGTGAAAAAAAAGAATAATCTCATATATTACATACAAAGAGAAAAAGTGAATTATAACAGCCTGTTTTTATAAATTGATATGGTAACAAATATTTATTTACAAATAAACATTTGTGTGTGTGTGTGTATACATGTATATAAATTGAAAGCACTAGTATATAAGGGCATAAAGCACAATGATGTTTAAATTCAGCATGGACTGTAGTGGCCAAAATCTGGAAAGAATGTATATGTTCATTAATAGGGAAATGGCTAAGTAAATTGTGCATCCACAAAATATTTTCTAGCCTTTTCAAAAACAAAGAGCTATACCAAGAGGCTTTGATAGATTTTCATAGGATATTGTTGAGTGAAAATAAATAGGATGTATATATAGGATTCTATTTTTGTAAAACAATGAACAAAAACAAAACATTCCAAAACCCATTTGTGTGTGTGTGTGTGTGTGTGTGTGTACCTACAAGCATGAATAAAAATATACAAGAATACTCACTGGTTTGGTAATATACAGGGACAATGTGGAAAGACAGGGCAAAGGCCAAACCAAACAAGGAAAACGAGGGGCAGGGGAGTACTAAAAACAAACAAATCCAGCAATCATATTTATGTATTTTATATGTACAAACACATATAAATTGAATTAAGTTTAGAAAGGATACAGTAAAAAAGGAAACAAAACAAAAAACAAAATATGGTCTCTGCTTGTTTAAAAAAAGGAGGGCAGTAACCAAGATAATTTCTTGGTAGGATTAGTGATGGTGTTTATTTTCTTTTTGTGTGTGTTTTTGCATTATCTGTAATGAGAATTACAACATTTATTGGTTACTTTTAAATAAATGTTACTTTTAAAACATTGCCCTGAAAGACTGAGCCCATTTTGGGAAATCAAGGGAAGGAAACAGGGTTAAATACCCCTTTCTCCTTAGCAGCTGTCCTAGTAAGAGACTTACGAAATCGGGACCCATTACCTCTCATCCAGCAGAAAGTTATTCACCTAAGGCAAGAGACTAAGTGGCTATTCCAAGGAGCTATTTGAAGCAACAAATGGGGTGTATTCTCCCCTACCTCACACTTTAATGACTTAGTAAATCAGAAAGTTATTTACGCTACTCTCAATTATCCAAGGATCTGCTGGGCTCTCTACTTTTTGCCCCCTCCCTCTGGTTTGGGGCCATTTCCCTGCTCAGAAATAGCTCCAAAATGGGGGCTGGGGAAGGGGGAAAGAGATGAAATTAATTGGGTCGATTTAGCTTCTCATTAGCAACTCTAATAAAAGGTTTGATAAGCGAAATGGTCACAACTCCTGGTTCACATGAGGCTTCCAGGACTCTTGAGAATTTCATTTAAGTAAACTTGCCTTCAGACGATTTGCCTGCAATACACTTTAATAGATTTTGATGCTTGTTATTTTAAAGAAAGTCAGGACTTGTAATAAGGTGATATTTTTCTCTCCACTTTAATTTGCACTTTAACAACAACAAGAGCAATAAAAGATAAAAACACAAGCACACAGCCCTTCAAAGTATCCTCAGTGGAACAAGAGAACCACAGTACAAAGATCTGTGAGTAGAGGAGGGCTGTCTGGCCCCCAGCAGGCTCTCAAGAGACAGTTTAGGAGGGTGGCAACCTTCCAAAGGAGCATGTCTTGGCCATAAACCACCACCACAAGGAATCGCTAAAAGGGATCTGCCAGAGCTTACCAAAAGCACAAAGGCCAAATTCTACATATAACATCTGCCTGTTTCATTGGACCCTTGAAGACATTTGTCTCTTGGGAAGCCCAGACACACAGCATCGCAGGTTCAATGTGCTCATCCTTTTAAGCAAGCAGAGAAAGCAATTCAGCAACAGAAAAACAATTTGCCCTTACTTGAAGATGACGATGGCTCCCGGACATGGAGGGCAGGCCAGAAGAAAGATCTGCAATGGAAAAAAAATTAAGTATGGTTATCACGAGAAATGCTGGACACAGTGAGACAGTGTTACTTTAATAATGCTAATTCTAATGCTACTAATAATAAAATAGCCAATCTCTTACACAGAAAAATATATATATAATATAAAAAACTTTAAAAGACAAGCAAGTAGTTTTCTAAACATGTCTGTGTTTCTCCATGTACCTGTGTGTGCCTGTCCTGGCTGTGTGTGTGATGGGGAAGGTGGGGGAAAGGGGAAAGAGACGGATGGAGAGTGGAAGAAGTAACTGTTTGGAGGGTAGGAGATAGGGAGAGCTTTTCTTGAAGCCATTTCAGCCTCACTTCCTTTTAACCTCTAGAACACTCAATTTTTCAATACTTCAACTTCGGTAGCCAGGATAAGAAGTTTTTAACCCAGGACAAGTAAAAATGGATTCTGAGCATAGGATAAGCACACCCTCCGATTTGCCTCCCATGGGGGATGGTGGGTTAATCAATGACTAACTTTGCCAGATTTAGCAAACAAAAACACAGGATACCAAGTAAAATTTGAATTTCAGATAAACAATGAACGATGTTTTAGTATCAGTATATCCTGGAACGTGGAACATACATGTGCTAAAACATTATTCATTTTCAAAATTCAAGGTTAACTAGACAGCTTGTAATTTTCATCTGGCAATCCTATTGATTTTGCCACCCCCAGGCTCTTAATTTCCCCTTGATTTTGAAGGGGAGCCGAATTTGCTACCCCAAAGTTTGTTTGTTTGGCACAAGGATTATTTTAGGGTGACTGTTTTTAAGAAACAACAGACATAGGAAAAGCTCTGAAAACTGTGCAGAAGTTACCTTTCTGTACAATATATTTGCATTTATATGGAAAATCTCCATTTGTTCAGGTATCTCCCTCTAGGAAAAGGGTAACTCTCAATATGGAGGAAGGCAAGGACCTAATCTGTGTAACCACCTTACCCTTGTTTACTGCACTCTTCCTGGTCACCTCCAGGAACTGGCCTTCTCCACCCCTACCTCTCGACCACTACCCAACACGTTTATCTTTAGCTAGAGATGGTATTTAAGGTGGTAGCTTGGGCCATTTCAGGAAGTTCGAGGTATACATATTATTAAACTTCCATTGTTTTATTATTTTATTATTAACTTCCTATTAATCTTACTGTGGAGGAGGAGGGGTGTCTCAGCCAGGAACCTAGAAGAGTAGATGGAAAATTATTTTTCTTCCCCCACATTTGATTGGTTTGTTTCAAAGCCTGACTAGTTGGTTCCTCTTCTATTCTCCCTGCTCAAACCAAACAAAAAGAACCTGATCCTTCTAAGAGACTATCAGTTCCCTGCTCCTTGGTTTGAACTAGGCTTGGGTTATTATAGCCTTCAGAAACCCACGGCAGTGTTTGACTTTGCTCAAGGGGGACAAAGAAAGCCGTGCAGAGCAGTTGTACAATGTGCAAATTCCTGGGCTCCCTCCCATGAGGAATGCTGATTCCATAAGTCAGGGGTTCCAGAAATCTGTGCCTTTTAACAAAAGTCCTAGGAGATTCAACTATTCTAAGCATCCAGGTATACTCAAGGTTTGATCGAAAGCATTCAGCAGGACAAAAGCTTGACCAAAGAATGAAACTCATGCTTATGGAGTTACTTCACCCACGGTGACTTAATGGTGCAGATGTACAAAATCACGGCTATGTGTTCCTCTCTTGTGGTGAGCATTTATGAATAGACATTATTGGCATTATGGGCCGGTTTGGCTTTGTCCTGGGTATCTTCTTTATATTCTGTTCTTCAGTTCTCTCAGAATCTACAGTTAAAAGGAAAGGGTACTCTAAGGAAAATCACTCTAAGTAGAGATACCCGAATCCCTGCAGACTAAGAGAAAGAATGGGGAAGAAAGGGTTCGGAAAGGAACACAGCTGGGAGTCCATCACTCACACAATACCTCATCAGAGAACCCACCAAGAAAAAATCCACTGAGAATGTTACTTTCCCCTGTAGATCAATTTGATCAAAAGTACAAAGCCAATGACAATTACAGGTCCACAATCCTTTATTTGCAATTGCCAAATCCAAAAAGGTCTAAGAAAAAGAACGTGGGGTTTGGTTTAAAAAAAAATAACTAATTTGGTAGCAGACGTGACTTGAACTGAGCTGAGGCTCTTTATAGACTGTCTTTATTCCATTTATGGTGAGTATTCATATGTTTTCCACAATAAGAATGTACTTTGATTACGGGGTGCTGTCCCAGATCCCATTGGCAGTGTCTGTAAAACACTCCACACTCTCAGTATTGCCTTTGTAAAATCCAAAAATCTGAAGACTTCTGAAATACATCTGACCTTCATGGTTTGGGGTAAGGACTGTCAACTTGGAATTTCAATCACCCAAACGTGAACTTAACCCCATTTACCCACCCTACCTGTCAGAACAGTACAAGAGAGAAAGAAACCAAGCTGGTATTCTTTACCACTGACCCAGAAGCAAAGTTACTCACCTTAGGCAAGGGACCAAGTTGGAGGCTGTACATAGTTACCCAGCATCAGGCCATCAAAGGCTACACTCAGAAGCTACAGTATACAGAAAGAAGACAGGGGCCCCCAAGCACCTTGGAAAGAATACTTCTGGAGTCACTTCAAGAGTCATGCGAGCAATCTTCCTGAGTTTCTGGAATACCCTAGATACTTCCAACACACTAAAACAGAGAAGCAAAAATCCAACACGCCCCCTCCCCGACTTTTCTATACACACATCCGAGGAGATAAGCAGAGTCTTGGGGGAGGGAGGGCCAATTTCCCTGTAACTGCCCCATTTGACTGGTTCAGATCCCCGATGTCCCTATACGGGGAAGCCCAGAAACCTCCTGAAGAAAGTAAGCCTCCAGGCCCGCGACTTAATCATGGATCTGACTTCTTCCGAGGCAGCCCATCTAGTCTTGATTCTTAAGTGAGTTTGCCAATAGTTACTTGCCTGTGGTCATGTCATTTCCAACCAACACATTGGCTTTCCTCATCTGGCTTATCTCTCCCCAACACCAGGATAGAGGGTATCTTTTCCAAGCAACTTTTAAAATCAGATACATGGAGAACATCAAAAAAGCAGGTTTGAAAAAGGACCCTAACCCCATCCTACTTCTTTTCCGGTAAACTTATGGTCTCCTCTGGCAACTTCCTAGATTTATGACACTAAACCTCTCTGCTTTGTCATGCTGGAGCCACATCCATAATCACCATCAACCAAAGGATCAGCGTGAAGACAAGATGTTGATTCAGAGGCCCAAAGGCTCCCAGCATTGGCCCAAATATCACTGCTCTCTTCTTTGGTTGGCTGCCAATGGCCTCCAAATTTTGTTGGCATGTGTTTTAGCCTAGCAGACAGAAAGCTAAACGATCCCTTCAGCTGCAAATAGACTGGGAAGAGAGGACACTTGGAAGGGCAAACAAGGAGGGCAGGAAGACGAGCAGGCATCTGAGTACATCCCAGCACCGCCGTGGCACTTTGTCTTCTTGCTGCCATCTGCCCGGACAGGCATCTGAAGAAAAGAGCAGGGAGCATAACAGAGAAATGCTACTATGCCCTTCCATTGATCCACTGTCTGGGAGGCAAGCGGGGCTTTGTTATGAAATCCCACTTTACAGATGGAGAAACCCAGGGGGAAGGTTCTGATGAGGTTTCTGGCAAGAACCCAGGTCCCGTAATAAACTCCCAACACTTTTCACCTCACACCTGACATGGTCCGAGCCTCATGGGGGCTTATCTTCTTTAGACTCTCGCCCTGTCCCTCAACTCCCACAGCACACATGGAGTCACCCCAGGGATCCTCACATCTGTACCACAACATGGCTCCTCCAATCCCCTCCTTACAATCTGAGACATCTCAAAACACAGACCTGCCTGGGCAGCAAATTATATTTACACAGATGGGTTTCAGGGTTTCAGAGTCCAGCATTCCCTAAAGACAGGCTCACGTTACATCCAACCAGCTTCATTCTCTGATCTACTGGGTACTGGCAATTCTCAAATCCTTACAGAACTGAAGTCTTTGGGGGCTGGTTTTTCCTGGAAAAACCTGCAGGTTCCATTCAAAAACCACACCAAGACCATCCTAAGTGAGGGGCTAGCCAGGTTAAGCAGTGGAAGGATGAGAAAACGAAATCAAAGGGAAAGAGAGTGAGAGAGGGACAGGAGAGTGGCATTTGGTTTGCAACACAGTCTTCCGAGGCCGAGCTCCCGTTCTCTTGGCTCCACCACCTAGGAGGGCACCCATCTATTTGGGGGTTCTTAAAGGAAAGCCTATAAACATAACCCACTCTTGGGGCCTCATCTTCTCTCTCCTTGGACTGATGAAATGATGTTCACTGGTTTCTTGCCTCCAGACACACTGCTCAAGCTCCTTAGCAAGGCAGGCAAGGCTCTCTTTGCTTCTCTGCTGATCTCTTCAGCTCGCTGGCTTTGGGCATTGTCCCAAACTGTTATCTTGAGCCTGTTCCATGTCATAAACAGGCTTCAATAATCTCATTTGCCAATAGCTTCATTTTATTCAACTATATGGATATGCAACAATTTACTCAACCTATCTCTTCCTGTCATACACCCAAGTTATATCTAAACTTTCAGGTCCTTCACTATTTACTCTACATTTTGTAGTAGTAGCCTATATTTAGTTGGCAACCCACTCCAGTATTCTTGCCTGGAAAATTCCATGGAAAGAGGAGCCTGGTGGGCTACAGCCCATGGGGTCACAGAGGAGTCACACACGACTTAGTGACTAAACAACATTTAGTATTTGGTGTCTCATTAGAATGAGAATTTCTAGATCTTCAAAGGGAATATGGATTTTAAAGCTTTTTAACCTACAATTCTAAACTGCCTTCCAGAAAATGTCTTTGAATTTGTACTCCTGCCAGCAACATATGAGAAATATGGTTCTGCTACAGCCCAGCCAAGAGGTCATTATCAGTTTTAAAAGGCAAAACAGTAAAAGGGAGCAGAATTTGCCACCGTCAAATATGTCTTTGTCATAAAGACTATTTTGAGCTTGTTTAAAAAAAAAAAGCAGCAGATACAGGAGACGCCCTGAAAATCAAGTAGAAGAGATTATTTTCATAAGATATATTTGCATTTATAAAGAAAATCTCCATTTGTTAGGATGTCTCCTCTCTGTACAAGGAAGAGAAGAAAGACTGAATTTGTAGAAACTCTTATGACTAGAAAAGGCAGCGACTTCAATCTGCATACAACCTTACCCTTGTTTACTGTGCCTCTCCTGGTCACCTCCAGGAACTGGCCCCCTCCACCCTTCTGTCTTTAGCTGGAGATTGTATTCAAGGCAGTGGTTTGGGCTCTTTTCAGGGAGTTACCCAGTTTTCCTGCATCTTTCCCATACACACAGGAGGTACACAAGTTATCAAAAGTCCATTTGTTTTCCTCTTGTTATTTTGATTTTTAGTACAGGGGGATCTCAAGCCACGGATTTAGAAGGGCAGAGTGAAAATTAACTTTACTCCCCTACAACACACACACATGCACGTGCATGCACATACACACACTTACTTCACCGCTTTAATGTGCATGCCTCAGATTACCAGAAATATTAAACTATTTTTTAACATGACTTTGGCCAGCCGTATTTCTTCTTTTGTGGCCTTGCCAATTTCTCAATTGGTATGTTCTTTTTCTTATTGGGTTATAAGAAGCTATTTATGTTTTAATGCCATTTAATACAGACTACTTGACATTTATTGCAAATATTTTTCCCATGTTGCCATTGTCATAGCTCTGGTTATGGCAGTTTTGTATGGAAGTTTTTGTATCTTCATGTAATTAGATATATAAATTAGATATTTCCTTCATGGTTTCTGTCTCTGATGTCGTACTTTGAGAGTTACTTACAATCCTGGGATTAAAAAAAGAGTCACCAAATTTTCATAATATTTTAAAATTTTAAATCTCCAAATCAAAAATTGCATTATTGTTCATCCTACTCACTCTTCCAGAATGGCCTTCTCATCTTTCCTCTTTTGGCTACCTCTTGTTTACCCTTCAAATAACAAAAGAAAGCATCGTTTTCCCTGTGTGCACGCTTCGTCACTCAGTCAGGTCCAACTCTTTGTGACCTCATGAACTAAAGCCTGCCAGGCTCCTCTGCCCATGGACTTTTCCAGGCAAGAATACTGGAATGGGTAGCCATTTCTTCCTCCAGGGGATCTTCTTGACCCAGGGATCAAACCCATGTCTCCTACGTCTCCTGCACTGGCAGGCGGATTCTTTACCACAGAGCCACGTGGGAAACCCATGATTCCTTCTATCCTCCCATTAATTCTTTCTGCTTATTTCTTTCTGAGAAATCATCTTTTTTGTCAGTATAAGGAACTGACAAAGAGCCTTCTCTCAAGAATTTAGACAAAAAGGAAATTAGAGCACCTACTGACAAACTCTTGGGCTTCCAAATCAACATATAATGGATTTAAAACACAGCAAAAGCATTTTAAAGCTAGACTGTTTCTAGACTTGAAAGAACAGTTTGTAACCTGTTTGAATTATCCCCAAAGAAAGAATGGGGTTGACCAAACACTGAGGTACAGAATAAAGAAAGTCACAAAGGCATATATATTTGGCAGTTTCCACATCCAAGTACTAGCCAGGGACCAGGAAGTCTTAGCTTGTAAATCTCGAGTTTTCTGGTCCCAGTGCCAAACTCACCCCTATTAAAAGAATGGAATTGGACTAGGGAGCATTGCTAAGCGGTGAATATTATGGGCTTTAGAGTTAAGATAGATTTCAGTCACTCACCAGCACTGTAACCTTGGATGAGAGACTGGAGGAATTTTTATCTCTAAAATAGGGATAAAAATAGCATCTCTGTTTCATGAGGTTTTGGAGAGGATCAAATGAGATAAAGCAAGCAAAACACTTGGCACAATGTCTAGCACATAGCTAGCACTCAATACATAGTAGCTATAATTATTCTGATCACAAAAGAAAGTCCATCCCTACTGTGAGCTACATCAGCAAGAGCTTCTGTTAAACTTCCAATTCATCTAACTTCACTTGTTCTTCACTTGTTTTATTCACTTGTTCTTCACTTGCTTATAGTATAATACGCTAATATGTTATTTGGCTTCCTTGTCCAGCTGCCTACAAGGAGAGAATATGAAACACTCAAGGTGCAGTTTCCTCATCTGTCAAACAGGGATTACATCAGTACTATCTCATAAGGTGGATAGGAGGATTACATGTTTGAAGCACTTAATTCAGCGTCTGGCACGTTGTAAACAATAAAATAAATATGAGCTACTGATAGCCTCATCCTTCTTGGTTGCTCTTTCTGTTGTCCACTCACTACAAATTCCATCCAGGCCCACAGCAACTTCTAGTTCCCACACAAAGCCTTCTCCAATAACTCTAGATAACACCTCTTCTTTGTCCAACGGCCTCTACAACTCATTAGGTACTTAGATTTTATTTAATTTGGGCTGTTAAATGGTTTCCCTATGGTTGCACAAAATGCTATAATAGACTCAGAGCTAGGATTGGATTATCAATTGTTCCCTCCTGACAAATTTGAAACTGGCATAGATGAGTCACTGAACAAAGCCCAAAGTTGTCTGTTGGGTAATCAGGGCTCTCAACAATGTGGCCCTCAGCTACCTTGCCAGTTGTATTTCCCACTATGACTCAGGTTTTCACCCTGAACCTCAGTTTCTACATTCTAAAATACAAAAGAATAACAGTGCTTGCCTCCAACATCTTAAATTCAACTATTGTTTGATGCAGATAATAAATGCTTTCTAGATATTTCCATCTAGATGGCACATAGGTATCTCATGCCTAAATCTGAACTTGCCATCTTCTTTTCCCAATCTCCTCCTTTGCTAACTGCTCCCTCAAAAAGTGGAAGAACAAGGACAGCTGTTTCAATAGTAGAATTCCAACTGATCTGATAAAGGCAGAAGGCAGGAGGGAAACAAAATTAACATCAGGTAAACAGTACAGTGTAGGCAAGAACCATTGGTAGATGCTGGCGAGTAATGCAAGATTATCATTTTTGAATGGAAAGTACTTAATTACAAAGGGAAAATAGTAACTTTTGGCGGAAAAATTTGACAAGAAGAGATTAGTTAATTAACTTCACCAATAATAACACATATCATCATGTCCCCGGGATATGATGTACCAAGAAGGGGATGACATCACTTCTGTGGTATTTCTGCCCAATGACTTAAATCTAATCAACAACAACAAAATCAGGTAAGTCCAAATAAAGAACCCTTTACAAAGTAACTGACCAGTACTCTTCAATATTGACAAGGTAATAAAAGATTGAAACAGAGGAACGGCCAAGGATGGAGGAGATTAAGACGACCTAACAACCAAACACGATGTGGGATCCTGGATTCCATCGTAGAACAGACAAAAGACGTCTGTGGGAAAAACTGGTGAAATAGGAAGAAAGTCTACAGCTTAGCTCAAGTGTCAATGCTAATTTCTCAGTTTTAAAGATTTTACCATGGTCACGAGAAACACTGGGCTAGAAGAAGCACAAGCTGGAATCAAGATTGCCGGAAGAAATATCAATAACCTCAGATATGCAGATGACACCACCCTTATGGCAGAAAGAGAAGAGGAACTAAAAAGCCTCTTGATGAAAGTGAAAGAGGAGAGTGAAAAAGTTGGCTTAAAGCTCAACATTCANTTGTGCTTCTTCCAGCCCAGCGTTTCTCATGATGTACTCTGCATAGAAGTTAAATAAGCAGGGTGAGTCCCTATTCATTTTCTTCAACTACTGCAACAGTTTTCCTGTCTGATCTCGAGGCCTCCAGTGTCTCCTTCTTCACTCCAGTTCATACAGTATTGCCAGGTTCCTCTTCTTAAACACAACCCTGGGACTTTCCTGGTGGTCTAGTGGCTAGGAATCCACCTGCTAGGGACACGGGTTTGATCCCTGGTCCAGGAATTAAGATCCCACATGCCATGGGGTAACCAAGCCCATGTGCCACCTAAGCCCACGTGACACAACTAGTGAGCCTGAGCACCCTAGAGTCTGTGTTCCACAAGAGAATCTTCTGCAGTAAGAGAAGCCACTTCAATGAGAGGCCCATGCACCACAACTAGTCAGCCCCTTCTTGTTGCTGCTATAGAAAAGCCCATGCCCAGCAAGGAAGAGCCTGTGTGCTGCAGTAAACACTCAGTGCAGTCAAAAATAAACTAAAAGGAAAAAAACAGAGCATTGCTCACGTTATATACTTCACAAATTTTAGATGATACATTCAACACAATCTCTAGCAAAATCTCAACTGACATCCTTATACAATCTGAGAAGCTAACACTAAAGTTCACAGGGAATTGCAAGGTATCCCAAATAGCTAAAGCAATCTTGAAAAGAAGAATAAATAGGAAGACCCACACTATCTGATTTCAAAACTTACTACAAAGCAACAGTAATAAAGACACAGTGGTGCTGGCATAAGGACAGCCGTATAGGCTAATGGAAAGAATTCAAACAAATCCCAAAATAAACCCTCCCAACTGATTTTCAACAAGGGGACCAATACTATTCAATGAGAAAAGTCTCTTCAACAAATGGTCCTGGGACAACTGGATTTCCACATGTATAAGAATGACCTTTAGACCCCTACCTCACAATCGGCTACAGAATCAACACAAAATCAAGCAAAGACCTAAATAAAAAAGCAAAAACTATAGAACTCTTAAAATTAAACATAATGGTAAACCTTCATGATCCCAATTTGGCAATGGATTCTTAGATGTGACACCAAAAGCAAGAGCCACAAAATATAGGCAAATTGGACTTAATGAAAATTAAAATATTTTGTGCTTCAAAGCATACTATCAAGAAAGCAAAAAGACAAAGAATGGGAGAAAATTTTCGCAAATCTTGCCTCTCACAAGGCTCTATTATGCAGAATACATAAGTAGCTCTCAAAACTCTAATAATAAAAAGACATACTATCAAGTTCAAAAGTGGGCTAAGGATTTGAATAGACATTTCTTCCAAAGAAGCCACATGAATGGCCAACATGCACATGAAAGGGTACTCAGTATCATTAGTCACCAGGGAAAAGGAAATGAAACCTACTGTGAGAGACCACTTCACACACATTAGAAAGGCTAAAATAAAAAAGACAATCACCAAGTATTCATGATGACGCAGAGTAATTGGGAACCTCATACTCTGCAAGTAAGGACAGAACATGGTGCCCCAATATGCGAAAACAGTTTGGCAGTTCCTCAAAAAGTTAAACACAGAGTTATCATAGGACCCAGTAACTCCACTCCTATATACAAACCCAAGAGAAATGTTCACAGAAAAACGTATACATGGGGACTTCCCTGGTGGTCCAGTGGCTAAGACTCCACACTCCCAGTGCAGGGGGCCTGGGTTCAATTCCTGGTCAGAGAACTAAGATCCCACATGCAGCAACAAAGACCTGGTGTAGCCAAATAAACTGGGGAAAAAAAACCACTTATACATAGATACATGGATGTTCACAGCAGCATTACGCGTAATAGCCAGAAGGTGGAAACCACCCAAATACTCACCAATGGATGAACAAACAGATAAACGAAATGCGGTATACCTATATAATGGAATATTGTTTGGCCATAGAAAGGAATGAAGTTCTTACATATGCTATAACATGGATGAACCTTAAAAACATATACAAAGAAAAAGAAGCCAGTCAAAGTAGACTATAGATTATATGACTCCAGCTCTGAAATGTCCAGAATAAGCAAGTATATAGAAGCAGAGAGGTCACTGCTTAAGCATGAGGGCATGGGGGTGGAACAGGTAGGGGAGTGATGGCTAAATGGTATGGAGCTTCTTTTTGAGTTGATGAAAATGCTCTAATTTGACTGTGGAAATGGCTACACATACCCGTGAATATACAAAAAACCACTGATTGAACATTTTAAGTGGATGAACTATATGGTAATGAAGTATATCTCAATAAACTATTAAAAAAAAAAAACCACCACAGATGGCTCCTTATTCCTTGTTGAATAAAGTCCAAACTCCTTACTTAGGCGTTCCAGTCCCTCCCCTTCCCCATCCTCATTTGACTTCCTCCACCCACCAACCAGCCTTATTGTTCACTATCCTTTTTCACGAGCCTTTCTATCAAACCAAACTGAATTATTTACCACTATCTATATACCCCATGCAGTTTGTCTTTCTCCTTGGTGGTCCTTTCCCCTGGAACTCTCTCCTCACAATTCATATTTATTAATATATATTCTGTTTCAGAAAAGACCCTGTTCAAATGCTCCCTCCTATGCAAATCTTTCCCTATCTTTCAACCCACATATAGTAGGCCTTCGAAACTTTATTTACTGTAAGAATGAAGGTAAGTAGTCCTTCCACATGATGGTTCCCACTGCCAGATGATAACCCTCTCGAAGCCACAATTGCACTTGTCTCTTCCTTTCCTAGTTAAAGCAGCAGTTCACACCTTCAAGACCCCTTTACTAAGTTCCTGAGAATGGTTCCGAACTGCTAGTCTCTACTTCTCCCGAAAACCTTCTGGAGATGAAGCAAGCTGGCGTTGCATTATGCCAGGGCCACCGAGTATAGGTGTATAGGTTGTGCACTGCACAACCCTAGTGGCGCCATTCAATTCTAGTCTATGTGAATGGCACCCTCTCCTAGGGTTGTGCAGTGCATAGCCATTCGTGGTGGCCCTGCTTGGAAACATCCGGAATTTGGAGGCAAAGCCAAAAAGAGCACTCAATGAGAAGAAATCACTCGAACTATCTTGCTGGTGAGAAGCGGGTGTTTTCCAAATCTTATGAGGAAGATGAAAAAGAACTCAGGAGAATAACATGGTCTTAGCACACACAGTGTTTGTATGGAATTACAAAACAGAAACATCCAAGAGAAAAATCATCACTGATGTTTTTTCCAGCAGTGGAAGGAGAAAAATGTTCTTGTCATGTTCTTGTCAATACAAAGGTGTGATGTACCTACACGGTCTCTTTGATAAGATCCTTCAATTCTGTTAGGTTCTGATTTTAGGTTATCAAATAAGCCCCTGTGTAATTTGGCTTCAGGAACCTTGCTCTCAGGAAAGGTATGACCAGGCTAACAGACACAAGTGTTATGTGTCTATACAGATCTCTCTCCCATCATCAATCCATTCATCTGCCTTGTGGTTAATCAAGCAGTCTTTTGTAAAGTTGGGTAGTGTGAAACCAACATGCCTAGGCAAGCTGATAAAAACTAGGCTTTAAACCTACCAATCATGTTGCAGACTTAGGACCCAGGTCAACTGTTTCACAATGGCACAGACACCTTCTAAATTCCAGCCAGAGCAGCCGGCAACAAGTCCCCCTCTGACTACCACATCTTAACAGCAAGCAGTAATAACATATGCCTACAGGGAGGCAAAAATGGCTGGAAAGATGGACTGTGAAGACAAGTGAGCTAGTAGCGGAGTCCAGACGTTGGGTTTGTTCCTTCTTTTTGTCCCCACTCCAGTTTAGTTCAGCCTTCCACTTTCGTATTTGCTCTTCCTGGCATATTTCATTGGAGAAGGCAATGGCACCCCTTCTTCTATCTCCTCCAGAGAATTCTGGAATAACATCCACCCCAACTGATAATTCCTTTTCTGAAAGCCATTTGCACATACTGGTACTATACACCTATCACTCCTTTCTGTTGTAATTAGTAATAGTAGTAGTGATGATGATGACAATGACAATGATATTAATAATAATGGCAGCAGTGACGCTTACTCCTCGGAAGAAAAGTTATGACCAACCGAGACAGCATATTCAAAAGCAGAGACATTACTTTGCCAACAAAGGTCCATCTACTCAAGGCTATGGTTTTTCCAGTGGTCATGTATGGATGTGAGAGTTGGACTGTGAAGAAGGCTGAGCACTGAAGAATTGATGCTTCTGAGCTGTNGAGAAAAGTTATGACCAACCTAGATAGCATATTCAAAAGCAGAGACATTACTTTGCCGACTAAGGTCCGTCTAGTCAAGGCTATGGTTTTTCCAGTGGTCATGTATGGATGTGAGAGTTGGACTGTGAAGAAGGCTGAGCACTGAAGAATTGATGCTTCTGAACTGTGGTGTTGGAGAAGACTCTTGAGAGTCCCTTGGACTGCAAGGAGATCCAACCAATCCATTCTGAAGGAGATCAGTCCTGGGATTTCTTTGGAGGAAATGATGCTAAAGCTGAAACTCCAGTACTTTGGCCACCTCATGGGAAGAGTTGACTCATTGGAAAACACTCTGATGTTGGGAGGGATTGGGGGCAGAAGGAGAAGGGGATGACAGAGGATGAGACGGCTGGATGGCATCACTGACTCAATGGGCATGAGTCTGAGTGAATTCCGGGAGTTGGTGATAGACAGGGAGGCCTGGCGTGCTGCGATTCATGGGGTCGCAAAGAGTCGGACACAACTGAGCGACTGCACTGAACTGAAGCCTTAACACACTAGAGGAACTCTGTGACTGATGAGATGAGAAGGGGAAGCAGAGGAAGTAGGACTGCATAGGTAGAAGCCCTGGAATGCTGAACAAAAGTGTTGCAGCTGGGGATGAATCCTTTAAGAGCTCAAGACTTAAGAAATGGAGGTTCACATTTTGAGGAAAGGTATGGAATTCATGACTGGGGAGAGGGGATGGGGATGTGAAAAGGAAAACACGGTGTATTCAATGCCTCCACTCTCCTCAGGGGCAGCAGCAGCTGGACCTGCATCACAAGGGACTCAAGAAAGGCCCTAACACTGGCCTTTCATTACACCATAATGCTTTTATTTGTTCAATTGTGTTTTACACTCACTTGCAATATCATGAGGACTTGGATCTCTGAATATTCACTCAAGTATCACTAAAGGCTCCTTGGGGCACTCAGTTAGTTATGGCAGGAGTCAATGAGTGAATGAGTGGATAAAGAATAAATGAATGAATGAAGGTCAGAAACAGGAGATCAACTTGCTCAAAGATGACTGTGTAAGCCTAAACACACTGTCACTCCTGTGCTTCTTAAAAGAGTACAGCAACAGTAAAAAGCAACTCTATTAGCATTCTTTCTGCCCAGTGCAAGATACAACATGCTTTGAATAAATAGGTAAGAACCTATTTTCTAATATCAAATTATCTCTATATTATTATAATGAGATTTATTACAATTTTGGTTTCACTCACTTGAAACCCATTCCTTGTAGCTTATAGGAAAAGCAGAGGCCTTTCTTTTTTTCTAATATTGTAAAGAAGGATATTGAGATACTCCAGGCAAGAATCATTGTTATCCACCATATACTGTGAATGTGCCTGAACTTTTCAGCTTAAAAATCAAATCATTAAAGTCAAAAGCATATATTAATAATTCTACTACCCTATTCTTCTGTGTTAATCCATTAACACATGCATACTCAGTTGCTTCAGTCACGTCTTTACAACCCCATGGACTGTAGCTCACCAGGCTCTTCTGTCCGTGGAATTACCTGGCAAGAATACTGGAGTAGGTTGCCATTTCCTGCTCCAGGAATCCAATAACATGCTGTAGTGCAAAAATGTTCTGAATTCGGAATTGTTCATCAAAAGTTGCTATATCTAAATACAGAGTTAAAAAGAGTCATGTTATAGACATCCCATATTTACCTTGTAAAAAAAAACACAATATTCACACCTCTTAATAACCTATCTTGCCCTATAGCTTTCACATTGGGAGTTTTTTTTTAATGTACATATACATGTATCATTCTTTATCTGCCCAGGGCAACTCAGTAAAAGATCTGAGAAAGTGGACAATTGGGTATTTCTTGTGTATGCTTGTTGGTTACCACAATATCCCACAGAACAAAACACAAAAACTAGTCTGTTCATTTTACCTTAATTAAATATTGTCCTTATGTTTAAAAAACATTGACAGAAGTTCTAGTATGTACCAGGCCTGGGGCTAGTGCTCAGCAACAAAGCATTTTCCTAAATGTTCTCTAATTATACTTTAACAAAATCAACTCTGAGGCAAGAATCAACTCACTTGTTTTTATAGGTGAGTAACTGAGGCTGAGAGGCTGAGCATTTGCTCAAGAACTTATGACTCTGCTGTTGTGTAAAATAAAGGACCAAAGAAAATGAAATTCATCTCAAAGGTTATACTTTAAAAACTGCTGCAATATTAAAGTAGTACTTGATGACCGTGATAGAAAAAATGTATTTACTATTGTTTGACTGGTAGAGATTTTAGAATTTTTGTGTTAGTTTCCCCTTTGAACCATTCATTTTTTACATTTTGTCACTGTAAAACTTTTTAAAGATTAACCTTAAGATTCAACAATGTCTGTGTCTTTACAAGGAACTGGAATCTTGCCAAAGAATCACAGAATCAAGGGAGGGGTGACCATGAGTTCAGGTCAGTGACTTCAACACAGAGACCTGAATGATGATAAATGCCATTAGGATCCCCAGAGAAGAACAAAAAATAGTAACTAATTCTCTACTGCTTGCCTGAAATATCTCCCAAGGATCACACATGTAATTAGGGTCAGGAATTTTGGTTTTTGAGGGAGACAGAAAACAATGCAATTCTCTCTACTCTTTCATTAACCTGAAAGTGTGGTAGGCTGGTCTCTGTAATCCCAGTGGGATCTAAGTAACACCAACTAACTATGCCTCCAAACCAGGAGCCAGGACAGCACGGAATGAACACGGACATTCAAATCCTCCCTGTGCCACCCACCTGGGTCAAACTTCAGTATGTTTTTAAAGTGTCTAATCTCTTAGCTTCATGAACTTCGGGAATAATAACAGATTGAGTCATTAGTCAAGGACACCGGCAAGGAAACAGATGATCCTAGAGTGCCCCAAAACAGTAAGCACATTTAAAACACTGCCTTCAAGTTGCTAAAAATTAAGAATGTAAAGTATGGGGAAAGAGTCTTTATCAGTTCAGTTCAGTTCAATCACTCAGTCATGTCCGACTCTTTGCAACATCATGAATCGCAGCACACCAGGCCTCCCTGTCCATCACCAACTCCCGGAGTTCACTCAGACTCACGTCCATCGAGTCAGCGATGCCATCCAGCCATCTCATCCTCTGTCGTCCCCTTCTCCTCCTGCCCCCAATCCCTCCCAGCATCAGAGTCTTTTCCAATGAGTCAANGAGGCCTGGTGTGCTGCGATTCATGGGGTTGCAAAGAGTCGGACATGACTGAGCGACTGAACTGAATCCTACTACATTTTTAAAATTAAAGTACAATTGACTTACGATATTATGCTAGTTTTAACTGACAACATAGCGATCCAGTATTTTGATACATCACAAAATGATCAGCGGGATAAGTCTAGCTACCATCTGTCATACAAGGTAATACTATTAAATGAATCTTGTTTCATGGAAGGATTTCCCATTTAATCTGCTGCTCACCTAGGTATTTTGTCCCAAGGGTCAAACTTTACCAGACGGATCTAAGAAGAAGAAAAACGAAAAGGATGACATTTAGCAAAGATCAGTTTGGGGGCACATCAAAGGCAATGTGGTTATGAGCCCAGGCAGTAGGTAACCTCAGAGGAGTGTGGAGGGAGGTTCAGTGAAACAAGAGAAAGCAAAAACCACCAGAAGGAAGTGAAGGCTTCTTTATGTTCTTTCTCTCTCTCTTTTTATTATATTACCCTGTATTGTGTCATCATGAAGTGACTGTACACAACTCCTTACAATACAGACAGATAAAGGATGTGGGAACTCACATTGTAACAGAACTAACAGAGTTGCAGTTACGGCTCTGAGGTCTTAAATCGCTAGGGACCTAGATCAAGGGAGACCATGACATGGTTCCATTTCCCTGAGTATTTTATAAAGGGGACATGCCTCGTCATTTCACTAAAAGGAGGTTGATCTTGAGAACAATGACAGCCAATTATTAAGCCCATGTGCCAAAGTCAGGACAGGGTTATAAAAATATTAGCAATGTAATAAGGAACACAGTGGGGGCAGTAAGGAGCAGATAGAAGGAAGGAGTAGAAATGTTCAACCTAATTGAAAAGCTGGGTAGGGAGAAAGCAATGAGACTAAAAATCTCCTAACGAAGAAAATGAGAAAATTTTCACTGGTCCTTCAAGGAAGTGGACCAGTGGGAACAGAATGGATGGGCTGCCAGGCTGTCTTGGAAGGTTCAAGAAGCCATCAAGACACACCTTTCAAAGCACCAGGCCCACAAAGGGCACTCACTAGTGGTGACCAAACAGCTGGTCTCCCCTCACATAGGTGGCCTCTCTCACCTCCCAACTCCAAGCCTTCGAAGCTAGTGTGGATCTGAGCCACGGGAAGGCACACAATAACTGGAAGCGAATGCAAAAATAAATCATTTGTTTTCTCTGATGGGGCTCGGTTTTGATGGAGTTGGTGAATCACTACTGCCAAGCTCTACCCAATAAAGGAACAACCGATAACTCCGTACCCCTGCCAGTAGTTTGCATGCCCCTGGAGGAGACAACCTTACGACACCACTCTCTCATCACTTTTCTTCTCGTCAATTGCTAATGGCTCCCTGTTACTGACCATATCAAGTCCACGTGTCTCCTCTGGATAGTCCAGCTTGCTGTACTCTGCCTCTGCTTGGCCTCTGCTCAACCATCTCCCTCCTTGCCCAACGCAGAGTTCCCACTAGAAGCACTTTCCATTTGGAACCAAACTCACAGCTTCTTCACTCACCACAGTTCTACCAGGATCAGGGCTGCCTTCCCAAAATTCCAAGCAGCCACCATGTCAAGATTACTGTAGATTATTATAAATACTGAGCTTCTCTTAGCCATACAAAAAAAGGGGACTGTACCTTTCAATATTCTGTATGATCCTGCACTGTCCAGTATGATAGCCACTACTACCCATGGCTATTCATGGCTATTTCCAACTATTTAAAATTAAATAAAATGAAAAAAAAAAATCAGTTCCTCGCTTGCAGTAACTACATGTCACTATCCCCACATGGCTAGGGGCTACTGCACTGAAGAGTACAAATATAAAACATTTCCATCAAAATACAAATTTCTATTGGCTAGTGGAGTACTGCACTATACACACAAGAGAGGAATAGCCTAACGTGCTAAAATTGTCATTTACCACCTCTTGGCAAACTTGAGGAACCACACTTAATAAAAAGGAATGCATAGGACTCAGGGATACAGCTCATCTTAAGTAATGAGGAAAACATTCTTATCACTGATCCCAAAGAGCTCTGCAATCACAGGTAATTACCATATCCCATTTTTGTTAGCTTCTTGTGTGTGTGTGGGGGGAGGGGTAGTCATTGAAGTCAAAAGCAGCAGACCTCAGGAACCCTTCAACAAAGCATTCATAGACTAGTCAGACCTCCGTATACTAAGCTTCTTGGTAGGTTCTGGGAGCCAAAGGGAGAGCATGACCCAGTCCCTGCCCTGGGAAGAAAGTCCATACACAGAGAACTACGGAAGGAGGCAGGAAAGGAATAAAGGCTGTAAGAGAAGGACCTCGGGGCAGAGAGATCAAATGAATGGGAGGAAGAAGGGAGGACTGCACGGACAGGGAGATGACTTCAGATCTGGATCAAGCTTTAAAGGATGAGGAGAATTTTGAAAAGGACGTTGGAGGATGAAAGGGGAAAACTGCATAAGCAAAAGGGGGCACAAGTGCCCAGGGTGTATTTATGGCTGAGTGAGACAAGGAAGAAATATGACAGCTAATAAACAATTCTATGAAAATTTCCCCAAGCACTCTAATAACCAAAGACTACATTAAGATGCCATTTTCACAAAGGTTTTGCTTTAGTGAAAATCTGTTGGCAAGGACGAGATGGAACAGGCTTTCTTCGACGCTGCTGGTGGGAATTAAACGGGTACTACGATTTTGAAAAGCCATATTAAGCTCCTTAAAAACATTCCTTCCCCTTGACCTGATAATTCCATTTCAAGGAAAACAGCCTACACAAAATAATCTAAATTATAGAGATTTATGCACAAAGCAGTTTTTTTTGCAGTCATTTATAACAGAAAATAACAGGAAATGATCAGGTAAACTATAATCACCTTACAGAATGGAGTACTATATAGCTGTTAAGAATTACACCTATGACAAATTTTAAATGACATGCAAAATGTTTGTGAGAATGTTATGTGAAAAACAAAATCAGGGTATAAGTTTGGTACAATACAATACATAGTCACAACCATGTAAATCAATATAAATAGAAAAAAGAAAATAAAGCAAAAAAGAAGACTGTGAGTGATTTTTATTCACCATACCAGGACTCACCAAACTATGACCCACAAACCAAATCTGATCCATTAATTGATTTGTACATAAAGTTTTACTGGAACACAAACACATGTTCATTTCTATACTATCACTGTCCATGGCTGATTCTGTGCTACAATAGCAGATCTGAGTAGTAGTGACAAAGACAAAATTACTTACTACCTGGCCCTTACATAAAAATGTTGCCAACCCTTGTATCTTTCAAATTTTCCATAGTAAGTAGGTATTAATTTGCAATGGGCTTCCCTTGGGACTCAGCTGGTAAAGAATCCACCTGCAATGTGGGAGACCTGGGTTGAATCCCTGGGTTGGGAAGATCCCCTGGAGAAGGGAAAGGCTACCCACTCCAGTTTTCTGGCCTGGAGAATCCCATGGACTGTAGTCCATGGGTCACAAAGAGTTGGACACGACTGAGCAACTTTTGCTTTCATTAATTTGCAATAGTTTTCTAAAAGGTGCACTGCCACTTCCCTGGTGGCTCAGATGGTAAAGCACCTGCCTGTAGTGCAGGAGACCAGGGTTCAATCCCTGGGTTGGAAAGATCCCCTGGAGAAGGGAATGGCTACCCACTCCAGTATTCTTGCCCAGAGAATCCCATGGACAGAGGAGCCTTGTGGTCTACAGTCCATGGGGTTGCAAAGAGTCAGACACAAGTGAATGACTACCACACACACACACACACACGAACAAGCTAACAACCTCAGATTTTATTCTGCAAGTAACTGGGGGCTCTAGAAGCTTATGAAGACAGGACATGATCTGACATGATCACTAGATCACCTAAGAAGATGGAATTTAAACTGAATGCCAGGCAAAGTCTGTGATTCATCAGCATCTGTGACTCTGGGCCACTCCCCATTTAAAGAGGAAGATTAATTAAAATGTGACTTGTTTTCAAACTTCCTCCTGTGAAGTCAGTTCAGTTCAGCTCAGTTGCTCAGTTGTGTCCAACTCTGTACAACCCCATGGACTGCAGCACACCAGGCTTCCCTGTCCATCACCAAATCCCGGAGCTTACTCGAACCCATGTCCATCAAGTCGGTGATGTCATCCAACCATCTCATCCTCTGTCATCCCCTTCTTCCTCCGCCTTTAATCTTTCCCAGCATCAGGGTCTTTTTAAATGAGTCAGTTCTTCGCATCAGGTGGCCAAAGTATTGGAATTTCAGCTTCAGTTTCAGTTCTTCCAATGAATATTCAGGACTGATTTCCTTTAGGATGGACTAGTTGGTTCTCCTTGCAGTCCAAGGGACTCTCAAGAGTCTTCTCCAACACCACAGTTCAGAAGCATCAATTCTTTGGCACTCAGCTTTCTTTATAGTCCAACTCTGACAACCATACATGACTACTGGAAAAACCATAGCTTTGACTAGATGGACCTTTCTTGGCAAAGTAATGCCTCTGCTTTTTAATATCCTGTCTAGGTTGGACATAGATTTTCTTCCAAGGAGCAAGCATCTTTTAATTTCATGGCTGTAGTCACCATCTGCAGTGATTTTGGAGTCTAAGAAAATAGTCTCTCACTGTTTCCATTGTTTCCCCATCTAATTGCTATGAAGTGATGGAACCGGATGCCACGATCTTAGCTTTCTAAATGTTGAGTTTTAAGCCATCTTTTTCACTCTCCTCTTTCACTTTCATCAAAAGGTTCTTTCTTTCTTTGCTTTCTGCCATGAGGGTGGTGTCATCTGCATATCTGAGGTTATTGATATTTCTCCCGGCAATCTTGATTCCAACTTGTGCTTCTTCCAGCCCAGCCGTTTCTCATGATGTACTCCGCATATAAGTTAAATAAGCAGGGTGACAATATACAGCCTTGATGTACTCCTTTCGTGATTTGGAACCAGTCTGTTGTTCCAAGTATAATTCTAACTGTTGCTTCTTGATCTGCATAGATTTCTCAGGAGGCAGGTCAGGTGGTCTGGTATTCCCATCTCTCTCAGAATTTTCCAGTTTGCTGTCATCCACACAGTAAAAGGCTTTGACATAGTCAATAAAGCAGATGTTTTTCTGAAACTCTTGCTTTTTTGATGATCCAGCGGATGTTGGCAATTTGATCTCTGGTTGCTCTGCCTTTTCTAAATCCAGCTTGAACATCTGGAAGTTCACAGTTCACATACTGTTGAAGCCTGGCTTGGAGAATTTTGAGCATTACTTTACTAGCATGTGGGATGAGTAAACCTCCTCTGAGCAAACCCTATGAAATGTCTCCTCCCTGTAATAATGACCAATCAAATTTGTTCCTCCAAAAGGAAAGGGGAGGGCATATGCAAATTTGTGACTTCTGCCTGGAGAGACAGTTTAAAAGTTCAGGGTGGCAATCCTCTATTGGTTAAGTTAGTCCTCATCTTCCAAGCTTCTTCCTGTCTCCTACTTTTCATTTATATTCTAGAAGGATACAGGGAGATGATATAGGGTAAAGGGCAGGGAGGGGCAGGGCAAGGCATAAAAGTAAACAAAAACTTTTAGACACTTCTGTCTCAAGGGCCCTTAAGGAGTCACTAGATCTGCCCACCCTTAGAATATGGTCAAGGCTCTAATCCTATCTCCAAGGAATATGGTCCTTCTGGTTTTTTCCTTAGAAAGAGGAAAGAGTTTCTGTCAGAGAAAGCCTCCTGTCCACAGGTTTTCTGCAGGTTCTCTAAGCCCTCGCCATCTGCCTCAGGCCTGCTTCCCCAGGCATACTGCAGTAAGCAGTTCATACAAACCACCGTTTACTCCTTCTCTCAGGAATGAACACAGTGAAAGGACGAAAATGGTCTGAAGACAAGTTTCGTTTCAAATAAACACACTACCATTCATAAAAAAAGATTAATCATCTACAGAATGAGAAACTCCGAACTACCATAATTTCAGGTCTGGATGCAATAAAAACACAGCAAACAGATCTCTAGGTTTTGGCTGTTTTTTCTTTTTGCCTTTTAAACACACGATATTTGGGGGCATTTCAGCAAATGAAAGCTGGGAATTTCATTTGGGGCACTTTATAAAACAGAATGATCTGCACGTAACTCTGGTAGCTGATTTTTAGAAGTTGATTTATGTTGTATTTCATTGGTTCACAAGAGATATTGGAAACAGAATGCACTGAGGCGCTCAATTATTTAACAGATCATACTTAACATTTTATATTTTAACATATACCCAGTGCCAACAATTGTTCTCACGAGCTTTCTAAACCATTAAGCTGCACTCCTCTCCTTCTTCTAAATCAAATATAAGTAATTTGTTGTCATAGCAATGCTTCTTCCCACTCCAAAATAGTTCAATACAGGCTTTGTTTCTGCAGACAACTATCTGTCTACCAAAAATTGGTCATTATCTGCCATCTTCTTGACAAATGTCTTATTAAATTTTGCTGCCTGGCTTCTACAGTCATCAGGAGACTGTATTTCTCTGGCACTTTCTAGCACATGTACAGGAAAGGGGCTTATAAAAGCCCTGTGGAATTGCCTGGAAGCATATCACAGCTAAGTCGCTGAGTGACAGCCAATCTCCCCAGTCATGATGACATCGATCCTTTGCACTATTACCCAGCTTAACAGTTTATAGAGTGCTGCCACTCACTCTATTGTACATAAGGCAGTACTGGGTAATGCTTTCTTATATGCTTCTTCAATTCCCTGCATCGAGTGGGCCATTTAACAGGGCATATATCAGTAGTAAGCTACACTTGTTCTGACCTTTATCCTCTAAGGCTAAGTTCTGCTTCTCTATCCTATTGATGAGGTATATGTTAAGCAGCTGAGGGAGATTAAATAAGCTTTGGAATTGCAAATAGATGGAACATCTGAGACACAGGATATCATTTGGCCAGTTGCTTGTGCAATGGCTGACAGATATTAACTGTTCAGATAAACACACAAGACCATCCCCCCAGAGTCAGCAACAATATCCATCCAAATAATCTCATATTTGTAGAGCTTGTTAGTTAACAAAGCAGTTTTGCAAAAATGGTCTTACTTCGACTGTACCACTTGTCTATCCATCCCCCTAACCAATGTAAACACAGCTGGATTAGGATATGAGTACCTAAAATCTTATTCCCTGCCTTGCAGTTTACCCTTTTAAAATAAGAATGAACAATTGGTACTTTCAAGCCCTGACCTTTATTTCATGCACCCATAATCTGTAGAAGCCAAAACCACCCTCCCCCACCACCATAACCATTAGGTCAGAATTTCTTTCAGGTCAAAATAAAAACAAATCAGAAGGAAACGAATCAAGAGGGTGAGGAGAAGAGATTCTTTGACATCAGCCACAGTCTTTAAAAGGAAAAGAATAGGGTTGAGGAGATGGATTTCCAGGAAATTTCCCTTTTCTGTACACATTCCTGTACTTTTAAGGTTTCTTTTTTGTTTATCTATGACCATATGTTACTTCTATAACCAAAAGATAATGAGAGTGGGTCCTAACTGGCTCACCTGCTCCCGCTTCTTAACAATTCTCTGAGAGGGAAGGAGGCATTAGTGAAGAGGACCAGCTCAGCGTGCTTATTTCAGAAATACAATCAGAACCAGGGGCTGCCCCAACAGAGCCTGCAAATGAGATTTCACAGAACTACACAGGCTCAAGAGCTGAAGCCGGAAAGTTCTATTCCCACCCAAATGTGACCAGATGTAATTTGTCTCTCTGTATGACTTCCAGCCTCATGTGGTCTGATTTTATTTGAGAATCTAATAAAAGGTGTAGTTGTTGCCATCATTTCTGTTGCTTGGTCCTCCTGAGTGCTTGTCTCCCACAGACTTGATTTTCTTTCTGCAGAGTGAGCAGAGGAGCTGATTAATTATTTAGAATCCCTATGCAACTATTATCTCAATTTCTGCACACCTCACCCCTGTCAGGTGGAAGGGGAATGAGCACTACCCACATAATTACATCCACTGAAACTAAAAGGCAGAGAGGTAACTCGATTTGAGCCATATCCTACAGAAAATGCTAGGCAATAAGCAGCAGAGTGCCTAAGGGTCTGAAACCTGTCTGATCAACCAATAGTAATGTCTATACAGCCCAAGAGAAATAAAGCTCTCTTTCCCAACCTTTTGCCCAACCCAAGACTGTATTTCAAAACAGCTTTCAAAACTGTTTTAATGATGACAAAAAAGCCTCTGGCTCTTGAGGATACGAGGGTGTTAATTTTGTTTGGCAAAGTCAAATTGTTTCAAGAATTTAATTCTATGCCTGGGAAGGTGCAATTTGGATTTTAAATGTGTTTCTTCCCTGGAACTCAAAATCCAATTTACCCAGCCCCTCAGAAGGATGCTTTTGCTTTCACCAAGTCACCCTTACTAATCTATCTACAGGCGAAGTTGCACCTGTCTTGAACACCTATCTTGAGCATTTCATTAATGGACCTAACAAAGAAAGGGGAAAAGTAACTTATTACCACTAATAACATAGCAGCAAAATATATAAAGTAAAAGTTGACAGAACTAAAAGAACTAGATTGGCCCACCTTTGTGGTGATAAATTTTAACTATCCCAACAATTGATAAGAGTAAGCCAATGAAAAACTGGGTAGGGCTGTCAAACAGGAGCAACATTAACAAGGTTGATCTAGTGGACACTGGCCTCATGCTGGGCCACAGAGCATCAAATTTCAAAGAATCAGACCACATAGACCACATCCTCTGATCACAATGTTTCTAAGTTAGAAATGAACAACAAAATAACTTAGAAAATGTTTAGCAATGTTTAAAACAATCCTAAACACCCCATGGGTTAAGAAATCACCATGGAAATTATAAACTAACAACAAGTTCCAAGTATCCTTGGAACTAACAACAAACAAAATACTGCGTACCAAAGTCAGTGGGATCCAGCTAAAGCAGCACGTGGCTCAAAATTATTAGCCTTCATACTTTTAGTCAAATAAAGTCTGAAAATAAATGAGTTAATAAGCATCCAACTTAAGTTAGAAAGAACAAGGGATAAAACTGAAAACATTTTAAACTGGTTTACAGAACAATTTTTTAACTAGCAGAAATAAGACTCACGTAGTAGAAAGAGGATTAATAAAGCCCAAATTGCTTCCTAAAGATAACAAAACTTACAAATCTCTGGTGAGGTTGATTTTTTAAAATAAGTTATACTGGAGAAGGCAATGGCACTCCACTCCAGTACTCTTGCCTGGAAAATCCCATGGACGGAGGAGCCTGGTGGGCTTCTGTCCATGGGGTCGTGAAGAGTCGGACATGACTGAGTGACTTTACTTTCACTTTTCACTTTCCCACACTGGAGAAGGAAATGGCAACCTACTCCAGTATTCTTGCCTAGAGAATCCCTGGGACAGCAGAGACTGGTGGGCTGCCGTCTATGGGGTCGCACAGAGTCAAGACACGACTGAAGCGACTTAGCAGTAGCAGCAGCAGCATCAATGAAAAGGGAACTGCCTTTTTCCTATCTGCAGTTTCTATAGTTAAGAGGCTATTAACCATTTTAAACCTCTAAGTATGAGCATTTAGGTAAAATGGTCACATTCTTAGAAAAACAAATTACTAACACTAATTAAAGAAGAAATAGAATACTTGAAAATTTCTACCATCATGAAAGAAATTGAAGTAGTCCAAAATCTTTCCACAGAAGACACCAAAGCCCTGATAGTTTTACTGGCAAGTTCTAGCAAGTACTCAAGAAACAAATAACTCCCATCTTCTGCAAACTATTCCAGAGTTTAGAAAATGAGGAAGCATTACCCAACTCATTTTCTGAAGCTAGTAATAAATACTAAAACTTTACAGGGACAGTATGAGAAAGGAACCACAGCCAGACTCATTCCGGAACAGTTGTAAAAACACCAAATCTAATACTAGCAAATCATATCCAGGAACAAGAAAGATAATGCATCGTGATCAAGGTCATTTCATTTCAGGAATGCAAAGTTGGTTTAGTATTAGAAAATCAACATGATTTACCACACTGAAAGATTAAAGACCAAAAGTAATATGATCACCTTAACAGATGAAAAAGTCTTTGATAAGAAGCAACATCCATTAATGACTAACAAGAAACAACTTAGCAAACTCAGAACAGATGTGAACTTCTATAGTCCTATAAAAGATATCACCAAAAAATTTACAGCTTAACACCTGGTTAACAGACAGTAAAGAAACTGCCTGCAATGCAGGAGACCCAGGTTCAATGCCTGGGTTGGGAAGATCCCCTGGAGAAGGGAACGGCTACTCACTCCAGTATTCTTGCCTGGAGAACCTCATGGAAAGAGGAGCCTGGCAGGCTATGGTCCATAGAGTTGCAAAGAGTCTGACACGACTGATAAGACTTAGCACACATGCACACCCTTAGAGACAGGGAAAAAGACAAAGGTATCTATTACTGCCACTTCTGTTAAACACTGTATTAGAGGTCTCAACCAGAATGGTAAGGCAAGAAAATGGTATTAAAGATAAAATGACTCCAAAGGAAGAGACAAAGGTTTCACTCATTGTAGATTATGATTACCAACATAGAAAACACACAAGAATCCTCAGATCAATTAATTATAATTAACTTGAAGCATTTAGCAATGTTGATGGCTATAAAAAAATGAACAAAAATCAACTGTATTTCTGGACATCGGCAAATAACAATCACAATGTGTAATTTAAAACGAAAAAAAAAAAAGACCAGAGACTTTACAGGAGAGCTGAAGACCCTGAGTTTGGTGTCAGACTACCTAGTTTCTAAAAACAGCTCCACCACCAGCTGTGAGACCCTGGCAAGCAATTTAGCTATTTTGTGCCCTACATTTTAAAATTCTTGTGAAGATTAAAAGAGTTAATAGGCAAAAAGCATTTAGACCAGTGCCTGATTCAAAAGTATTCTTTTTAATGGCTGAGTAATACTCCATTGTGTGTATGTACCACAGCTTTTTATCCATTCATCTGCTGATGGTTCTAATGAGGTGGATGAAAGTGAAGCCTATTATACAGAGTGAAGTAAGCCAGAAAGAAAAATACCAATACAGTATAATAACGCATATATATGGAATTTAGAAAGATGGTAATGATAACCCTGTGTATGAGACAGCAAAACAGACATAGATATATAGAACAGTCTTTTGGACTCTGTGTGAGAGGGCGAGGGTGGGATGACTTGGGAGAATGGCATTGAAACATGTAAATTATCATATGTGAAACGAATCACCCGTCTAGGTTTGATGCATGATACAGGGTGCTCAGGGCTGGTGCACTGGGATGACCCAGGGGAGTGGGATGCAGAGGGAGGTGGGAAGGGGGTCCAGGATGGGGAACACATATACACCCGTGGTAGATTCATGTCAATGTATGGCAAAACCAATACAATATCATAAAGTAAAAAATAATAATAATAATAATAAATAAAATAAGGCAAAGAACAGGCATAAAGAAAAAAAACAGACTGGTACCTGGAACAAAGTAAAAGCTGAATAAATGCTAATTGTTATTATCACTGTGAAGAAATAGTTAACAGGCCTATTATCAAGAGCCCTGAGGTTCAAATTATTGGACTCTGACATCTCAAGGGTAAAAAAGCCAGGGAGCCACCTGTCACAGGGGCCAATGAAACTCAGCCATGGTGTCCCTTAGGCTTGGCACCAAACGCCCACACCAAACATACGGCTCATTACTCATACACCCTGCTGTCTGCAGTGCAATTAGCAAAAGCACACACCTTTTCTCTGGAGATTTCTGCCCCATCTTCCCAACTCTTTTAACTGACAGCTAAAGTCAAAAACTTCAAGCTTTCTGTGAGGATAAGATCCAGAGTTCTTGACGGTTCTTGACGGTTACTCTTCATCATCAAAAGACAAGGCAAACCTCAGCCCCCTAGGGCAGACTAATGCCAGGAGAGTTTCTGGAGGTATTCAAAGAAAGGCTGTCATCTGTTACTGCCTCCATTTCTTGGGGGAAAGGAGATAGACCGTAACTAGTATTTCTTTGAGCACCTACTACGTTCCATGCACTTTTCTCAGGGCTTCACCAATATTAACTCATTTAAATTCTTTCTGTAGTCTAATGAGAAAGATAGAATTCTTAGCACCATTCTACAAATGAGACAGTGATTAGGTGACTTACTTAAAGCACAGAGCTCAGGAGTGACAGAAATTAGCTTCAAATCCAGATCTGTCTGCAAAGCCCTGCACCAAGCTAGAAGAGAAAGAAATACAGGGGGGGATGGGTACTGTGTGTGTGAAGCAATGCATGTCAGTTCTCCTTCTGAGACCAGAAGGCACAACTCCAGTGGGGACGCACACGACCATCATGTGAACAGAAGACTGGAAAATCAGCAAACCAGCAGGGTTTCCAAGGCAGTGTGCATGATGTAACCAGGTAAAATGCTGCTGCCATTTCGTGGCATGACTGAGCATTATTTTTTTTAAACCCACAGAAATACGGCCCCTATGTGGCCTCATTTCACCCTCTCCTTCTCTGAAAATCAAGATAGTCATGACCGGGACATACACTCCTGTGGGTGTACACAGGCCCAGGTGATCATGAATAAGGTAAAATTGGGCAGGAGCTAAAGAACAGGATGTCCATGCCACTTGGGTTTTGATGTCACCTGATTTTTATTTACTCCTTCTAGACGGCAGCACTGCCAGGCTGACTTCATGGCCCATGAGCGATAAATACCCCCAGCTGCTTTGATCTGGGACTGGTGAACAAAGATTAACATTTGTGCTGCACTGACTATCTGCCAAGCCCCACTGGCATCACAAACCACCCCTCAGGGCTTCCCCTTCCCTGTCCCCAAGTAAATGATTTTGTTCCCCCTAATGGCAGTACCTAACCTGATTGGCAGAAGAGATAACAAGAGCTTGGCTGGGGGGGCAGTCCCTCACAGCTCTTCCTGATGCAAGCTGACTGCTACATGTACCGTCCAAGGTTCAAGAATATCCACACCCAAACCTCCCAACAATAACATAGAAATACTTTCTAAGATCCAAGCTACCCTTCTAACTGCAGGACCATATAGGTTTTATAGGTTAAGGTTTTATAGGTTATTAACTTTAAGTGTTCTTGAATACAAGATGATTTTTGATGACAAAACAGATAAAGGAAAGGTCAGTTACACAAGACCTAGTTATGGGTCAACCTGCTCTTAAACTCCGAAGGGAAATAAAAGTTACACATACAACCTACTGTTCAGATTGCTTCCCTTCTAAAAACCACCATTACCTCAAACCCTCTTACAAACCAGAACACGCATTTTAATCATTCTAACCCAGAGCAATAAAATGAGTGCCCCCTATCTAAGTACCCTGTTACCCTTTCAGTTTTTATTTGATCTTCAGAAATACTTTTAGCACCACAACAAGTCTTGAAATTAAATAACTGCCACTTTAAGAAAGCTGGTTAAATTTTGACCTGGGAAAGAAGCTACCTGAAAAGAAACTATTTCTTTATAAACTCCCGAGGAAAACCAGAACCCGTGTGTAACTGCCTAAGCGTAAAGAGGCAGAGATTCTGGGTTGCTCTTCCCTGGGCCCCTTCCCCACACAGACAAGGTTTAGAGAGCTGCCTTCCACTGTGCCAGATTGTGGTAACAGTCACGTGCATGCCTGCTAAGTTGCTTCAGTCATGTCTGACTCTTTGCCACCCCATGAACTGTAGCCCACCAGGGTCCCCTGTCCATGGGATTCTCCAGGCAAGAATACTGGAGTGGGTTGCCATTTCCTTCTCCAGGGGATCTTCCTGATGCAGGGATAGAACCCAGCTGACCCATCCAGGAAGCTCCTGAAGGCACTATGCGATTCTCCCTACCTTTACACTTCCGATGCATTTTGTCCATCATCCAGTTCCTTGACTTTTCCATTCTGCCAGGAAGTGAGAAATGAACCAAAGTGTCATCAAATGTACAAGTTGGGAGGGATCTTAGATATCTGGTCCAACCTTCATTCACAGATGTGGAACGTGAATCCCAGAGAAGGGAAGTAACCTATCTGACTTTGCAGCATTGGTGACTGGCAAGTCTCCCAATACAGTCCACCCCACAGTAGAGCAGAATTCTGCTACATGGACTCTTCTCTTCTAATTCTTTAAATAGGCTTACCGAAAGTTGGCGGACTATTCTTCATCCATAGGAAAAATATAATTGGTAATCTCTTTGTATTCTTGCCTGGAAAATCCCACAAAGGAGCCTGGTGGGCTACAGTTCATGGGGGCAGAGTCGGACACAACTGAGCAACTAACATACACACACAATCTCTTTGAATGACAAGTTCTACTAGCCGAACAGTTAACACCAGCAGCCTTGAAGTCAGCCAAACCTATATGTCTGTACCAGTTTGACCACTTTCTAGCTATGTGGCCTTGGGCATGATACTTAAACTTCTCTGAAGGTTATTGTCTTCATCTGTAAAATGGGAATGCCAATCATAGCACTGATCACACAGGGCATTCAATACATATTAGTTGTGACTATTATTGGGGCTTCCTAGGTGGTATTAGTGGTAAAGAACCCTTCTGCCGATGCAAGAGATGTGGGTTCTATCCCTGCATCAGGAAGATCCCCTGGAGAAGGAAATGGCAACCCACTCCAGTATTCTTGCCTGGAGAATCCCATGGACAGGGGACCCTGGTGGGCTACAGTTCATGGGGTGGCAAAGAGTCAGACATGACTGAAGCAACTTAGCAGGCATGCACGTGACTGTTACCACAATCTGGCACAGTGGAAGGCAGAGCTGTGAGCTCTCTAAACCTTGTCTGTGTGGGGAAGGGACCAAGGAAGAGCAACCCAGAATCTCTACCTGGAATTACACCTGACTCTTCAGAGAAAGCCCCAGATTTGGAACTGAATTCTGGGCTTGGTACCTGGCAGGGAACAGGGCTAGAAGAAACAGCCTGGTGCTGGCCCCACTGGGAACCCATTCCCACTGTGCTAATTCTCAGGCCTGCACAGAACACCGGGCCACCTCATTCCTCCAAGGTAAGACACAACAGTCTAACAAAAAAGGAGTGACTGCGGCAGAAAAGTGATAAACCTACTAAGCTTGGGAAGCCTATTAGAAACAGCAGGAAAAGTGCCCTAATTAGACACAGAGGGGTTAGAGTCAGTGGCTGTTTCAGTAAAGGCAAAATTCCCCATCTTTAGGCCTCTCGCTGCTGCTATTTAGTTGCTCACTTGGGTCCAACTCTTTGTGACCCCACAGACTGCAGTCTGCCAGGCTCCTCTGTCCATAGGATTTTCTAGGCAAGAATACTGAAGTGAGTTGTCATTTCCTTCTCCGGGAGATCTTCCCGACCAAGGGAACAAACCCGGGTCTCCTGCATCGGCAGGCAGATTCTTTACCACTGAGCCACCTGGGAAGCCCCTTAGGCCTCTTGGGCCTGAGCTATAATTCCAGTGGTAATCAGTGCTGACCCTCCCTAGGCCAGCTTTTAAAAAAGACTAAAATGCAGACACTCTTCCCTCAATTATAAGGTAGTGAAAGCATAAAGCACAAACTGGAATTCTTGTTCAAGCTTGAACACAGGCCATTAGGTTCACTTGCCCTTCAACTGATCAACAGCACGTGCACTAAGACCTCAGAGGGAGGCAGCCCGATACTCCAGCCCTGGTTTTGCCATCCCCAAGTGGGCTGACCTTGGGCAAGTAGCTTCCTGTGCTGGGCTCCTTTTCCCCACTGCAAAATGAAGGGTTTGAACTAGAGGAACTTCAAAGGGCCTCTGACCTCTAGCATTCTCCTGCTGTAAGGTCTCCACATTAAAACACAGTAATTAGACGATAACCAAGCCTTGATAATAAGCTCCCTAGGGAGCTGAAACTGTATCTGATGTTTCCTCTGTGTCTCACAGTCCTGAGTGTGACGCACCGCTCAGCCATTGCACAGGACACGCTGAGGGCTACGGATTCCCACCCAGTGCTTAGTGTACCAGACACTTGACACGTGCCAGGTGGTTCGCAAGCCTCTCCCACCAGACTTTCTGAGAATGTCAGGTTTTCCCATTCCTGGGTTTTTAAAAGCGGTGCTGCACAGGGAAACAAAGCTCCTTGTCACTTCACCTGACAATAATTGAATACCGAAGCACCAGGCACCCTTATGAGGGGCCCTGCATGTACAACTATTGCTCTTGAGGAACTCCTGAATTTTACCTCGTAGGGCTTATTAGACCTCCCCGACAGGTGAGCACGAAGCTGGCAAACAATGGGATGCACGTTTTACAAGTAACTGACCCACAGGCTTTGGGAATACACAATACACGAAATAGGTACATTAAAATAGTGTTAAATACACACAACACACACAAGCTTCAGAGGGCGAGTTTAGACTCAGAACACATGTAATCCAGTCTTCTCCACTAGTGGTTTCTAATCCTAGTTGCATATTAGAATCACTTGAGGAACCTGAAAAAATGCTCATGTGTGGGCCCCCAGTCCAGACAATTAGATAAGAATGGGGTGGGGAAAACAGGTACTGGGATTTTTAAATGTTTCCTTAATGACTATAGGAGCAGGCACGGGTGAGGACTCCTGGCCTCCTCCTCCTCCATCCCCACCTCTCGTCCCAAACTTAGTGACAGGTCCAGCAGGTAACTCGGAGGCCTGCGAAGTCACAAAACTTCCATTTCGCTCACTCACCTGACTATTCTCTGAGCCATTAAGATAACTTTTCCACTGCCAAAACGTTTTGGGCCACCAAAATTTAAACGAGGGGCTTTCTTCATCCTCAGTCAGAGAAGGCCATTAGGTAGTCCAGCCTCTGCCCCAGTCACTGTATGGAAGGCTTACTTGGCCTGAGAGCTCATCCTTTGGGGGGAAGCCTCTCTGCTCCTCAAACTGATGTTTAATTTGGCCCTTCTCAAATGTGCTACTCTTTGCCTCATCTGCAGCTAGGCCCCCAACCAGTCCCTCCCCCAACCCCATCCTCCTGTCTCTTATACACATCTTCCCTAGGCCAGCTTTTAAAAAAGACTAAAATGCAGACACTCTTCCCTCAATTATAAGGTAGTGAAAGCATAAAGCACAAACTGGAATTCTTGTTCAAGCTTGAACACAGGCCATTAGGTTCACTTGCCCTTCAACTGATCAACAGCACGTGCACTAAGACCTCAGAGGGAGGCAGCCCGATACTCCAGNATTCATTCTTAATCAGCCTCTGCTTGTCTCTAGGCCACCTTGCCACTCTTCTACTTAATCCCTTTCAGCTGAAAACCCTGGCCATGGGGGTCACTGCCTCATTCTAGCAGCCCTGTCTCACTGTACCCCCTGCCTCACCCCCACAAGCAGCAAAGGCTCCTCACCTGCCAGATCCTCTCTCGTGAGTTGGCTTCCTTCATCCAATGATTCTCTTCTACGGAAACTGCTCTCCCAGGCTGCCTTTCTTTTCTTGACAAAAATATTTCTTCTCAATTACTCAAGAAACTTGTACTTACACCAAATTCCAACCATGCAGAAATGTGTTAAGTACAAAGTGAGGGTGTCCCCCCTTTCCCTAAAGACTCAGGATTCAACACTACCGAGTACACATTCTTCCAGACTTTCACGAGGTGCTTATACATGGGTTCATATCACACATACTGTTATTTCTTTTTAACAAAATATTGTTACCATCTTTCAAAGGCAATACAGAGATCAGCCTCCCTTTTAAAAGCTGTACAATATTCCACTGGTGGGATGTGCCATTCTGTCACTGGCGGGCTGTTTCCTAATCTTCTCTGATGCCATAACACCCCTGCACACAACTCTTCACACACAAACATTTCTAGGGCAACTATCTAGAAGTGGGTGGGCCGTTGGCCACCAGACCAGCCTGGACTCACCAATTCCAAGTACCTTTTCTCAAGCCTTCCTTGGTCTCAACCTCTTTGCGTCACATGACATAGAGGACCTGCTTCCTGAATTTCCTTTCTGCCTTGGGCGTCCTTCCGTGTCTGCCTCACTGAGTCTTTTCTTCGCCCACAAAAGCAGGCATTTCACGAATCCTTTTCTTCTTTCTCCTCTGGTTTTGCATGATGGTTGCGTCTTCTCCCCTGCCATCTTCTCTAAATAAATGCCTCCTAAATCACTTTGCCAGCGCAACTGCATCTCAACTACCTGCTGTTCACTCCAGCCTCAACATCTCAAACATCTGAGACTCAACAAACCCCCAAAATGAACTCTTGACCTTTTCCTCTAAGCCTCGGTTCCCTCATCCGAAAAACAAAGGGAAAGGACTAGACTCAGTTCAATGCTTTTTTAAAAAATTAGGAGTCTAGTATTTACTAGATGTTGTGCAGGGTAAGGAAAAAAAATCAACAGAACATAGATTCTGCATTCAGGGAACACACAAACTAAGAAGTGAGGGAGCGACATAAACAATTATGTAATAGAAGGCAGAGTCAAATGCTGAAATAGACAAGAATGGCTAAATCCGGCATAAAGGCTTGAAGAAACCTTCACAAGGGGGAGTGTTGAGCCTTGAATGATGACTGGCATCTCAACAGGAAGAGAAAAGTATTTCTGACTGAGGGTACAACGTGAACAAAGTATAAACTCAGAGTCAGAGAAACGTGGAAGATCATGGTACATGCGGCTGGATCAGAGCACATATGGAACAATGTACTAGAGGATAAAGCTGGGGAATGGTTGAAACCAAGATCGGAAGGTCCCAAATCTTATCACAAGGAGCTCAGGCTTTCTCTAAAGGGTTTATCTCTCTGCCATTCTCTGGCTGAGCAATAGTAGCTGCCTAAAATACTATGCTAAAGATGATTCTGAACCTACATGTTGAGCAAGCATGCTCATGTTTTGATTAGCAAGGCTGGCCCAGGGCACCAGATGCACCACAAGGGGCATCTATCCAGCTGTCTGCTCTCCTTGCTGAAGGCAATAGGGAGCTATTGAGGGCATTTAAGCAAGGGAATGGCAGGACCCAACATGAATTTTCCTTGTTTTCTGGCAGCGGGGGACAGAGCAGAAAGACCCCTGGAGAAGGGAAAATCAGTCAGCAGGCTGCTGGCAAGAAGCCAGATAGTGGTGGTGATGATCAACAACCAGGTGAATTAGGGCAGAGGAATCAAAGAAGAAAAGCAAGAGATAGATGGGAGAAATAATGAAAGACAGAATCAAAATGACCCAGGAGACTCTGATGGTGAAAGAGAGGAGTGCAATGTGTCAAAGTTTCAAAGGACTTAACCCGGGTCACTGATGGACTGCAGTGCCATTACCTAAGATAGGGGCCCTAAGGGAAAAGTATCGTAATCCTTGCTGTTCACTCCAAATCCTCCAACCACTTTACTTAGCTTTTAAGCACCCTTAAGTACACTAGGAGGGAAAAATCCGAACATGCACTGCTTGATGGACCTAGCATTTATATAACCTTACACATTAACCTACTATCCTTCCTTTTGCCAGCTTGTCAAAAAAAATATCATGTTGAATTGGTTCACAATGCCTTTCAGGTCTATTATATCCTTCTGCTTCTCTATCTGTTCATTCTATTATTTTTTGAGTGTTTGATGTGGAAACCCAACTAAAAATCTTAATTTATCTACTTAAAGACTACTTGTAATAGATAGTGGAACTACATGTAATCTTGTTCTGTATTTTCCAAGTCAAGTAAAGGTGTTATCGTACTTTCATAATTAAAAAAAATTAAAATTAAAAAATAAATATCCATCAATATTTAATCCTAGGATTAGATAAAACCATTGAAAAGACTTGTCTTTGAATGCTCATGCTCTCAAAAAAAATTATTTTTCCTATTTAGACAGTGCTTTCCAGCTTTACAAGACACATTTGCAATTCTTTTACTTGACTGTCATGTTTACCCTGTAAGGTATGAAGGGCAAAGAGCATCCCTATCTTGTTATCTGTAGATAACATATTCTGTGCTTGCTATGCAGCACCAGACATTGATCTAAATACTTTATATGGAGCTATGCACTGAATTCTTGTAAGACAACCACAGATGGTATCATCCCCATTTTACAAAGACGAAAACATACCCAGAGATGTCAATTAACTTACCCAAAGCAACACAACTACAAAGCAGCAGAGCTGGGATTTGAACCTGTATGACTTCAGAGCCTAGACTCTTAACTACCACATTTTATATAAGAAGATAAGCCCCAGAGAGGCAATCTGACTAGCCAAAACTACTAGGTTCTGCCAACCAGTCAGGGATAAAACCTACAGCCAAGGCCCAGGTCTGGCTAATACTTAATCCAATGCTCTTTCTATTACTCTACATTGTTTACCAAGATGAAATGACTTCTTCCCTGGGCTGGCCAATTATTTTGACCTTTCTCCTCTTTGACCTTTGTCACTTCTACCAGAATGAGGTTCTGAAATCACTCACCTGCTGTGGAGCCTCACACAACTGTTCATTAGGATAGGATGCAGGTCTCTACTTAGAAATGATGACCTCAGTTACAGCCCCAACTGAATGGGTCCCACTGCAAAACCATCAATATCTCACAGCAGATGACACTGACTTGTCATACAGGCTCACTGAGCATATACCACTCCCTGGACTTCCTGCCCAGGGCAAGCAGCAAGCAGTGGTGGCACTGCAGCCTGCTTCCTCTGTGGAAGAGACAAAGCAAGGGCAGAAAAACACGTTGGAAAAGTAGTTGCTATAGCGGTCAGGTAGAAAGGTGGCCTGCAGCTGTGAGAGCCTCACTTTCAAGGCTGTCATAGACAATGATGCTTGAAAATATAAAGAAAACACAAGATTTCTGTTTCTCTACTACTGGGCAAGAACAACAGTCCAGCTTCTTTTATGCTGGAATGGTAAGGGGCAGAAGGAGGCCATGAATGGTACTACAGAGTGACAGTGAACCAGCAGATCCACCTTTGCTTCTACTGAGCTCTGTGACTTTGGGCAAGTCACTTCACCTCTCTGGCTCTCGGTTTACTCATCTGGAAAAACAAGTGAGGAGATGATCTCTGAGGTTCTTTTTTTTTTCAGCTCTGATTTGGCATCACTCAGCCATTTTCATCCAGCAAAGTGTTGCTAGAATATTTTCTTCAGTATCTGTAAGTCAACCAAAGAATGGGCTACAACAAAGGGAAAGAAGAATGCAAGCTTGCATGCTTAATCGCTCAGTCGTGTCTGACTCTTCTGTGATCCCTTTTAACTGCAGCCCACCAGGCTTCTCTGTCCATGAGATTTTTCAGGCAAGAATACTGGAGTGGGTTGCTATTTCCTTCTCCAAAAGAAGAATTAGATAAAACAAAAATGGCCTTTTGCAAAAGGCTGAAAATTAGGTAATATATAGGCAGTAGACTTCAGCACAGTACCTGAACCAAGATACCTGCTCAAACTGTTAGTTTATCATCACTTGTATCAAAAATATTATCAAATAGTATTATCAAAGTATAGTTTATATCAAAAGCATTATCATCACTGCTACCCCTAACTTTTAGAGTGTACAGAGATAACCAAATATTATGATGAGCTCTTTCTCCTAAATGTAACCCCCTTTTGCCCATATAACCCTATTTCAGGTTTATGGTATTTCAGAGGTCTGGGGCAGGGGGACCCTAAATGAGCAGTGGCACCAACTGTCCTTAGTGTCTATGGACATTTATGACCGAAGAGTGAGAACCCAATCCCAAGGGAAACTGAAGAAAAAAGAGAAATGGGAGGAGCCAGGATTAATCTTCAGTTCACTGCAAACTGGCTGTGGAAAGGGGATTTAAAAACAAACAGGTGCGGACCACAGTGTACTCTGCAAATTGTTTTTCAGTTCAGACCCGAAGCAGGGAGTAAGAAACTTGGGAAGATGATCCCAGCCTGGATTCCATGTGTGTCCATCTGAGTAAACACAGCCCTAGCTGTGAGGTATGGCCAAACACTGCTCAGCCAGGCAGAGCCTTTGTGACCTCACAAGTTGAATGCAGCCTCAGCCCAGAGGCCACCGCACCCCACCCCATCCCCACCCCCACCAAGAGCCTCGCCCAGGGAGGACAGGCAGAGGGCTGGGGGTCACTCAGGTATCTTTGCTCACTAACCAGAAACCCCACCAGTAAAGAATTGTAACTGGACTTTAGCTTAGTGCCAGCTTGCAGGGCTATTTTGAGGATAGCTGAACTGCAAACTCCAGGGCCCTCCTGCACAGGGAAGAGAAACCCAAAGGTAAAACCAGCCCCTTTCCTCAGGGGCCTTGAGAGTCCTCCTGTGACTAGGGACCAGGGAAACAGGGAGAAAGGCCCACACGAAGCAGCAGCCCGCAGTCAGTGGTAGCTCAACGGGCCAAGAGTCAAAGCGTTGCAGATAATAAGGTATTTATGCACATGACCCTGAGTAACATTCCTGCAGGGCAGGAAATAAAGTGCAGCAACCGGCGGGCACACTCTCTCAAGTGTCTGGGACTTAAGAAAGGAAACTCTACAAATGCAAAATGACAAGGAACAAAAGTGCGGGTAAGAAGGGAACCCTTGGGTACAGTCTCCCTTAATTTCTCAGGGTTGTTCTTTGTTTTAGGGATGCCCTCCAAGCCAGTTCCTCCCAGGGAACTAGGATTATTACAGAAAACCTGACCTTACCCCAAGGAACCGCCTATTTACTCGCTTGCAAATAAGCCTGAAGGCCTATCAATGGCCTTGCTGGGGTGGGGCATCCCAACCCCAAGGCTGTGAAACCACAAGACCCAGGCCTTGGCCCCAGAGGGCTGCATAATTAGAGGGGACTTCTCTTTAGAGAGGGACTGGCTGCTGAGGTTCTAGTTCTGAGAGTAGCTAGTCTTAAAAATGAGAGGGTTTCCATACCTGGAAGATAATCGAAGAATTGTCTTGTTTGTTTGGTTGGTTTTTCATCCATTTGCTGACATGTCAGGCAAGGCACTGGTCTATGTTTAACCTGCCTTTCTCCTCTGATAACTTAACTCTGGGAACAAGCAGCAATTGAGAGAGCTGCATTTTCCTCAGTCAAAAGAAATTAATGAAGAAGTAAAAACTCAATCCACGCACCTGTTTCTGCCCACCCCCAAACCGATCCTTTCCTGCTTCTGTCATGTTCTCGCTGGTTTCCCAGGCTACCGATCTCAAGACAGCTGGCACCAGAGAGCCAGTCCATTGATGAAGAGCAGCAATAATTAAGCCCAGAGGTCCCTGGACAGCCAAGCGTCCCACCAATGACAGCCATCCTCCAAATGCTTCAGAAAACACTGGGTGATTTACAGTAACTTCTAAATTTCCCACAAAGCTATCCTTAGGCCTTGAACAATCAAGCAACCCTGCCCTGCAGAGATTATGTGGGTGCCAACTTCATGGAATCAGGATTTTTGCCTACCACATGAAATGAAGCTGCCAGCGAAGTTTCTCTTGGGTGAGATTCTTAGAGCTGCCTTCCTGTATCTAATTTCTGTCATCTTATCCCAGAATCAGGCATCCAAGCTCACAGCAGCACCAGCCAGGATAACAAAGCTCATTATCATCATCACACCTCACATCACAGCAAAAAAAAGTATTGACTGTTTACTATCTTAAGTGTTTTATTATTCTTGTCTCATTGTTTCTCATTATTGTCTTACAACAACCCTGCAGGGTAGGTTTAATTATTCCAATTTACAAATGTGGTCACTAGGGGGTCAAAGAGGTTACACAACTTGCCAAGGGCTACACAGCTAGTGGTAGGATCTGAACCCAGGCTTTTACCAACCTTGAGTCAGCTTGTGTGTGTGTGAGCAAGTGTGCTCCGTTGTGTCCAATTCTTTGTGACCCTGTGGACTGTAAGCAGCCATGGGATTTTCCCTGGCAAGAATACTGGAGTGAATTGACACTTCCTCCCCACCTGGGAAGCTTCCCAGCTGGCACTGAAGAACCCTTCTGCCAATGCAGGTAACACAAGAGACATGGGTTCCATCCCTGCGTCAGAAGATCCCCTGGGGTAGAAAATGGCAACCCACCCAGTATTTCTGCCTGGGAAATCCCATTGACAGAGGAGCCTAGCAGGTTATAGTCCATAGGGTTGCACAGAGTCAGCTTTTACCCAGAATGACTTGAACCACTCACTATATAGTAGTTCTATATACTACTGTGCGTGCTAAATCGCTTCAGGCTTAGTCGCCAGGCTCCTCTGTGCATGGGATTCTCCAGGCAAGCATACTGGAGTGGGTTGCCATGCCTTCCTCCAGGGGATCTTCCTGACCCAGGGATCAAACCTGTACTTCTTATGTCTCCTGCATTGGCAGGCGGGTTCTTTACCACCAGCACCACCTGGGAAGCCCCCTATTACTCTTATAGTGCTATACAGTACTATTACTACTACAGTTGTCCCTTGCTATCCATGGGGGATTGGTTCCAGGACCCCCCCCAAGGATACCAAAATCTGCAGATGCTCAAGTCCCTTGTATAAAATGGTGTCGTATTTACATGTAACCTTGCACATACTCCCATATATTTCAAATTGTCTCTAGATTACTTACAACACCTAACACAATATAACCAGTTTCCAGTGCACAATAAATTCAAGTTTTGTGTTTTCAAACTTTCTGAAATTTTTTTCCCTAATATTTTCAATCTGTAGTTGGTTAAATCTGCAAACTGGAACACACATTTATGGAGGGCTGACTGTACTATGAAAAGCTGACATTTATTGCTGACAATGAGCCAGAATTTCTGCCAAATGCTTAAGTTATTCCATTTAACCCTCACAGTAGCCCTATTAGGTAGGTAGTGTGATTATCTCCATTTTACAGACGAGTGAAGTTGATAGCAGTTAAGTAACATGCCTACGGTCACACACGATTCCTTGTTGTTTGGATGCTCAGTCATGTCTAACTCTTTTGCGTCCCCACGGACTGCAGCCTACCAGGGTCCTCTGTCCATGGAACTCTCCAGGCAAGAATACTTGAGTGGGTTGCCATTTCCTTCTCCAGGGGCTATTCCCGACCCAGGGATTGAACACGAGTCTCCTGCATTGGCAGGCAAATTCTCTACCACTACCCACCCAAGGTCACATGATGATGGAGCTCAAATACAAACCCAGGAAATATGGTCCCAAAGCTCAGTCCACTCAGCTGAATCTGCATTAGGAAAAGGAGGCATTTCTGATGCCCAGCTTAACTTAGCCAGATTCACTGCTGTGTCCCAGTCCAAACCTACTGGGTCCCAGTGACAATTTCCCAAGTAAATACCAAGGAGGAAACCTGCCTAGCCCTAGCCCTTCTGTGTACGTGCCAGTAGCTCAGATCTGACACACCTAGCAAAAGAACAAAGCCCTTTCTAGAAGTCTCTCCTAGCCAGTTTCCCTCGTGTCCAGCAGCCTCTCCTAATACTCTACACAGAACATCTAATAAGTGTTTACCCAGGGCTCCCAGAGCCGTAGTTAAGGGCCTTAATGTGCAATCTGGCTCTGCGCCTTGTTTAATCAGCACCTGAATGAAAGTCTCTTTGCTAGCAACAGCCTGAGCACAAAGTCTTTCTGCAAACACAGCTGGTCAGCTGGCAAAGGCGACTCAATTCACAGGCAAAATACACCCTGAGTTTATACCACCACTGATGTGTGCTGGAGACAGGGAGACTGGAGGAACTGAGATGGAATCAGAATGGGCTCATGCTTCCTTTGGGCTTCCCAGGTGGTGCAGTGGTAAAGAACCTGCCTGCCGATGCAGGAGATGCAAGAGACGTGGGTTCAATCCCCAGGTCAGGAAGACCCTCTGGAGGAGGAAATGGCAAACCATTCCAGTATTATTGCCCAAGACAGAGGAGCTTAGCAGGCTACAATCCATGGGGTCACAAAGCATGGGACAACTGAGCAACTGTCACACACATTTCCTTTCTCCTTAGATAATCTCGCCTCTCACTCTCCTACCAACCTAAACACCTGCCCACGGGACATGGCTTGAACTGGGTCTGCCCGACAGTCCAATCCTAAGGACCGTCTCTGGCCGTCTGTTCCGTTTCCTCAGAGCCAACAGGCCCACAACCAGACTCATCCTCCCCTGCCTGCCTCCCTCTGACATTTGCTCCAGCAGCTACTGTAAAGGGTACACAGCCAATGGAAAGCTCCCCCCAACCCTCCCCTTCAGGATCTTGGGCTTGCAACAGGTCAGTTTGACACACCACACACTNAGTCGCCAGGCTCCTCTGTGCATGGGATTCTCCAGGCAAGCATACTGGAGTGGGTTGCCATGCCTTCCTCCAGGGGATCTTCCTGACCCAGGGATCAAACCTGTACTTCTTATGTCTCCTGCATTGGCAGGCGGGTTCTTTACCACCAGCACCACCTGGGAAGCCCCCTATTACTCTTATAGTGCTATACAGTACTATTACTACTACAGTTGTCCCTTGCTATCCATGGGGGATTGGTTCCAGGACCCCCCCCAAGGATACCAAAATCTGCAGATGCTCAAGTCCCTTGTATAAAATGGTGTCGTATTTACATGTAACCTTGCACATACTCCCATATATTTCAAATTGTCTCTAGATTACTTACAACACCTAACACAATATAACCAGTTTCCAGTGCACAATAAATTCAAGTTTTGTGTTTTCAAACTTTCTGAAATTTTTTTCCCTAATATTTTCAATCTGTAGTTGGTTAAATCTGCAAACTGGAACACACATTTATGGAGGGCTGACTGTACTATGAAAAGCTGACATTTATTGCTGACAATGAGCCAGAATTTCTGCCAAATGCTTAAGTTATTCCATTTAACCCTCACAGTAGCCCTATTAGGTAGGTAGTGTGATTATCTCCATTTTACAGACGAGTGAAGTTGATAGCAGTTAAGTAACATGCCTACGGTCACACACGATTCCTTGTTGTTTGGATGCTCAGTCATGTCTAACTCTTTTGCGTCCCCACGGACTGCAGCCTACCAGGGTCCTCTGTCCATGGAACTCTCCAGGCAAGAATACTTGAGTGGGTTGCCATTTCCTTCTCCAGGGGCTATTCCCGACCCAGGGATTGAACACGAGTCTCCTGCATTGGCAGGCAAATTCTCTACCACTACCCACCCAAGGTCACATGATGATGGAGCTCAAATACAAACCCAGGAAATATGGTCCCAAAGCTCAGTCCACTCAGCTGAATCTGCATTAGGAAAAGGAGGCATTTCTGATGCCCAGCTTAACTTAGCCAGATTCACTGCTGTGTCCCAGTCCAAACCTACTGGGTCCCAGTGACAATTTCCCAAGTAAATACCAAGGAGGAAACCTGCCTAGCCCTAGCCCTTCTGTGTACGTGCCAGTAGCTCAGATCTGACACACCTAGCAAAAGAACAAAGCCCTTTCTAGAAGTCTCTCCTAGCCAGTTTCCCTCGTGTCCAGCAGCCTCTCCTAATACTCTACACAGAACATCTAATAAGTGTTTACCCAGGGCTCCCAGAGCCGTAGTTAAGGGCCTTAATGTGCAATCTGGCTCTGCGCCTTGTTTAATCAGCACCTGAATGAAAGTCTCTTTGCTAGCAACAGCCTGAGCACAAAGTCTTTCTGCAAACACAGCTGGTCAGCTGGCAAAGGCGACTCAATTCACAGGCAAAATACACCCTGAGTTTATACCACCACTGATGTGTGCTGGAGACAGGGAGACTGGAGGAACTGAGATGGAATCAGAATGGGCTCATGCTTCCTTTGGGCTTCCCAGGTGGTGCAGTGGTAAAGAACCTGCCTGCCGATGCAGGAGATGCAAGAGACGTGGGTTCAATCCCCAGGTCAGGAAGACCCTCTGGAGGAGGAAATGGCAAACCATTCCAGTATTATTGCCCAAGACAGAGGAGCTTAGCAGGCTACAATCCATGGGGTCACAAAGCATGGGACAACTGAGCAACTGTCACACACATTTCCTTTCTCCTTAGATAATCTCGCCTCTCACTCTCCTACCAACCTAAACACCTGCCCACGGGACATGGCTTGAACTGGGTCTGCCCGACAGTCCAATCCTAAGGACCGTCTCTGGCCGTCTGTTCCGTTTCCTCAGAGCCAACAGGCCCACAACCAGACTCATCCTCCCCTGCCTGCCTCCCTCTGACATTTGCTCCAGCAGCTACTGTAAAGGGTACACAGCCAATGGAAAGCTCCCCCCAACCCTCCCCTTCAGGATCTTGGGCTTGCAACAGGTCAGTTTGACACACCACACACTGACAGACACGCAAGCCATGCCCTGTTTAGCTGGCAGCTCTTTCTCTGGGAAAGCGCTGAGTAAACAGAGAGGACCGTGCCCAGAAAAGGAGGAACCCTTCCTAGGCCTTCAGATTTAACTGCTGTATTCAAGAGCACCTTGGAGGGAGACTTAGCCTGGGCGTTCAGCAAGTAGGATAGCAAGACACCGATAACCCCAGTTCTCAGGGTCAGGGAGGAGGGGAGGTGGAGCAGGAGGGAGGCCAACAACTGAGCAAGGAGCATGGGAAAGGCCACCTGCTCAAATTCTGAGATACACCCCACCAAGTAACAATCAAGTAAGGCTAACAAGGCCCTTTTAAAAAGTCCTGCCCTCCCCCACCTCTGTTGCGTCTGAGCCATTCGCTCAGCAGTATGAACCTCCTACATGGAACTGATTTCTTCCTGATTTCCTTGGAGACAGGACCTCCTCTAGTGAAACCGGCATTTAGGTGGAGTTGATCTGGAGCTTTGAGTACCCTGGAAAGAGGCAAACTTGGATGGGGTGAGTTGGGGGGTTGGCAAGGGAAGACTTGGAAGCAGGGGAAAAGAAATAGAGAAGAGGAAGGTAGAAGAAGAGCGTCGAAACATTGCGTCAGTTCTACCTTCGTGGGGGCAGCAGCCATCCCATGAGCCACTAAAAATCATCTGGTGGGGGGTGGAATGCCTGCTACCTCATTTCCTGCATTTCACGTCTGCTCACTCTCCTCTGTGTTCCATGTGTCTGTCCTTGACCATGTGGGCCCTCCTTGGGACAGCAGAGAGAACACAATGCTCTATCTTACAGGCCCCTTATCAAGGACTTGTGAGCAACTGCAGCTGTCTTATCAACAGGCCAGAAACGACAGAGCATTCCAAGTTTTACGTGGTTTGCCAAGGGAGAAATACAAAAACAATACCTGTCCCTGACAGTAACATGTAAATGACTCCAGGTAAGAGTTGTAAAGCTTTCCTGTGAAAGAGGAAGCAACTCTGTGCCTTTACACGCATCGTTTCCTATGCCAAGAAACCCTTTCCTTCTGCAACACCTAGCCACCTCTTGGTCATACGTTCACACGTTTATTGAGCACCTACTATAAGGTGGGTGCTATGAGAGGTGCTATGATAGAAAATAAGACAAACAAGGACCCCTGCTCTCAAAGAGCTAACATGTCTCCTTAGTGAGTCAAATGTCACCTCCTCCAGTATGCTTTCCTTATTGCATCAGGAAAAAAGAAAAACTCTCTGGTCCTCTATGTTTTGTTCAAACCTGTCTGTTACCATACACGTCGCGTTGTAATTTAGTCGATCTTTTTTTCCTGCCCGTCTCATCTCAACTGTGGGCAACATGAAGGCAAAGAATGTTTCTTATTTACCTTTGAATCTCCAGTACCTGGCACAATGTTTGACACACAACAGGCACTGGACACATGTTTGCTGAATACATGCAAGAATGAATACATTTCCATGAGCATTTAAAACTAAAGTCCTGCAAATAGAGAACCAGGATGCAATAATTCTGTGTCAGTGTTCCATCTTGTTAGTTCCCAAAGATCTCCAACAGTGCAAGAATGGCAAAGGAGCATAGGAGGACTGGACGGTGATTAAACAGACGTTTGGCTGAAATCCTCCACTGATAAAAGCCACAGGCACCCAACAAGCCACTGGAAAGCCAAAGTTACCTCAAAATCCACCTCACAGTAACTCAGGGTCTTCAACCTCTAATTTCAACCACCTTATTTAACACCCACATAAATACCGAGGTACTACCAGAAGACCAAATGTCCACCCGCAGGCCACCAGAATCACACCTCATGCTCTGCTGCTGCTAAGTCGCTGCAGTCGTGTCCGACTCTGTGCGACCCCAGAGACGGCAGCCCACCAGGCTCCCCCGTCCCTGGGATTCTCCAGGCAAGAGTACTGGAGTGGAGTGCCATTGCCTTCTCCGACCTCATACTTTAGCCACTAGATAATGTCTCTTAGCATGGGATCCAATGCTCACCAGCATCAGAATCCCTGAGGAGATTGTAATAAACGCAGGTTCCCATCCTCACCCTATAGGACCTAGACTGACTTAGACTCTGAGTGGAGAGCCAGGTATCTGCATGAGAACAAGGTTCCCAGGGAATCTTTCACAAAGAAAATTTGAAAAGCACTGCACTCCACTTCAGGTCCAGTCAGTCAGTTACTGGCAGAAGATGCTCGCAATTGAGCAAAAGATATGAAAGGTCACAGATGTGTTAGTGAACTCAGTGGGGGGTGGGGAGTCCTTTCATGATGTATGTGTAATCAAATCATGTTGTGCACTTTAACTATCTTACAATTTTCTTTGTCGATTATACCTCACAAAGCTGAACACAAACAAAGTTAACAAAAAAAATATATGAACGACCGGAAGTTGAGAAGTCTGGCTCTTCTTGCAAAGGGTATTTCAATGAAGCATGGTGACAGTGAACAAGCTATTGAAAAATATAAAAGGGGAGAGATAGAAAGTGACTTACCAGCTTAATAACAGTTTTTTTAATGTCTGATATTAAAGGAGGAAAAGAAGAAAGTAGACATTTCCAGATGTCAAACCAAGGGATTTAAGACCAAGATCCAACAGTGCAATTTCCTCAGTGCAATGAAAGTGAGCAGAAACTCGGGGCAGAGAATGGGCTGCAGTTCCTAAAAACCAGCTCTTTGTGATGGAAATTCAACAAAAAGATGTGTGAGCTGGAGGCGAAACCACCCCTCTTTCTGGCTATTTCAAAAAAAAAAAAAAAAAAAAACCAGACAGGAGTTTCTCTTAATAGGCACAGGAGACACAGGAACTGTGCCCATGAGACCTCAAGGGCACACAGACAGAACCACTGGAGGGAAAAAGAAAAGAAAAAAGTCAGTTCTGTCAGCCAGTCAGTCAGCCAGCATTATCCAGGCACGCTACACATTAAGCAATTAAAGTGCACATACAGTACTGTATTAAGCTCTGCAGGGTGTTACAGAGGGGAAAAAAAAACTACTCCCTTCCTTAAAGAAAAGTATACACGCTAATGGTAGAGAATGAACAAACACGTAAAATCAAACAACCCAGTTGAACACTTACCAAACTACCTACTTGTATACAAAGCCATGGGCTTCCCTGGTGGCTCAGATGGTAAAGAATCTGCCTACAATGCAGGAGACCCGGATTCAATCCCTGGGTCAGGAAGATTCCCTGGAGAAGGGAATAGCAACCCACTCCAGTATTCTTGCCTGGAGAATCTCATGGACAAAGGAACCTGGTGGGCTACAGACCATGGAGTCACAAAGAGTAGGACATGACTGAGCAACTAACGCTTTGCAATTTTTCATGCAAAGGCAAATGTTAAAGAGGCTAACAGTCTGAGGAATATTCAGAGTTGGGAAAGGAAGACAAGAGGTATTGGTGGAATGAGTGGAATAACTGTGGAGTCAAGGTCAACTGGAAAGTCTCCCAGAGGAGAATCTTCAGGACCATCTACAGAGGGGAGGAATTCACGACAGATCCCATGAAGACAGGGATGAAGGAGGTACTTCTATGGCAAAGGGACAAAAATTCAGGGGGCCTGTGGATCACCCCCTGAGTAGGAGCCTGCTGCATTCTATTACTTAACAGCAAGCTCCAGGCTGCATTGTATTAACAGGTGCACAGTGAGAAAAGGCTGAGAAAGAAATCTTTCCTCTCTGCTGGGTGTGGGCTGGACCTCTGGTCACAGAATCAAGCTTTATAGACTGTGTATGAGAAGGGTATGCAGGCGTGGGCAAGGATCCAGAGAAAAGCAACAGAACTAATTAGAGGAGTGGATTCTAAGAGCTATCAAAAAGGTGAAAAGAAGTTGAGGTTTGTCAGCTTCTGAGTCAGAGGAAAAAAATCTATTGGTCATCTGCCAGCTCGGATCAGCTGTACCTGGCGTCTGTTTAAGTGACCACAGAGCTATTTAGAGGATTAAAATGCTTTGTTTCTACGTGGCCCACTTCATGAAGAAAATCAAGATAGGAAAAAGCTAAATAACTTGCTCAGGTTCGCTAGCAGGCAACAAGCAAAACCAGTATCATCATTTTAAATCCCAGGGCTGTCTATGGGTTGTTTGACCCACCAATCCACACCATTTCCCTTACAATGGAAGGGACTCTGTCAAAGACTGTAACAATGAAAGATGGAAAAATTCTCTGCAAATTTCCTTGGGAGAGAATATAAAACAAACCAAAAAGGAATGTCATGCCTCACTGCTGAGGCCCATATAAACATCACCCCCTTGTGTTCCCCCGGACGGATGACACGGGACACAGTCCATCTGATAAGCCAGCAGATAGCTGGATCCCTCATTGCACCCATTACCCACCAACATCAATTGCAACCAGAAGCAGTTATCAGTGCTCCAGACAACAGATGGGGATGAAGAGGTGTGGTTGGTCTGAAAGTCAAGGAGGCAGGGGACAAAAAAGCCTAGGTCTCAAATCTATCAGGTTTTCTCTAAAACGAATCCATCACAGAGCAAATATAACATACCCGTGTACATTCAGTGAGTTCCAAAAGGTGTCACAAAAAGCTCAGGACCATTCTCAATATGTGCCATTCTGTGCTTTCGGCAAAGAGTGAAGTAGGAAAGTTAACAGTGAGACAAAAGCAGGTTAGCCATATTTGGTGGACATCAGCCTTCTAATATATCGTAAAGACAGAAAAATAGCAACGCTAACTGTTCAAAAAGGATGGGGCTCACTTGGTCTTAAAGGCTAAAAACCAGAGGCTTGGTGCTCAGGGGTCAACAGCATCCATTATTATTTGGCAAATGTCCAGCTGAGATCCAGAGTGCCTTATGCACAGAGACGTGGGGGGGGGTGTTTAAACGGCATATGTTATGCCCCACTAAGTTCAGGGCCCAACTGGGAAATACTGACACAGACAAACACACAACCAACAGGAAGTGGACAATTAGACAAGACATCCAAAATTTGATCTTTGCCTCAAGTTCCTAAGACAGAAACAATCTAACTAGATGCAAAGGATAAAAGGCCGTGAGTTTTTACGGACACAATCAGTCAAACTGTCTGGCATTTGAACCCTTCCGCTAAGAAACTGTAGATTTTAGGACTTAAATAGCTATGAGAATCTCTTCCTGCTAAAGCCCCAATTCCCACTGTTGACAGCTGGGTTCTAAAGCCACCCCTGCCAGTACCTTGCTGGCAGTGTGATTTCCGTTTTGTTCTGTTTTGTAAACAGCATAAACAGTCAGTAAATTCATTCCATGTCACCCATACCTACGAAAATATTATGCACAGGGGACTAGCTAGCCACGCTTGAGGAAATACTTCTTGATGTAATGGGTAAACACCACTGATATTCGGCAAGGGGTTTAACAGTGGTGCGTTAATCCTGGTGCTTGCTAATTCCAAGAACCCTCAAGCATCCCGGGCTTCAGTCAGATGTGAGAAGGTGCTGCTTTAATCCTACAAACCTCTACCAGTCCCAGGTTCCAGGGTCCTTGAGATAACAGACGAGGCCAAAAAGAAACCTGACAGCAGGAATATTAGTCAAGAACAGAACTCGGACACAAGAAGTACCCTGCCCTGTGCTTCTAAAGCTGGCGGTTGCCCAAAGGCAGCATGGCTATGAGGAGGGTCTGTGTATCAAAGGCCCTGGGAGTAAATATTTCACAGCCTGACAAATGGGAGGTAAGGAGACTAGTCATTCTCCCTCCAGTGCTTCCATTTCCTGGCCAAAAGTAATACTGCCCTTATTACAAACTTACACTGCCTCTGCAGAACAGGCCTTCTATAAAGCTATAATTGAGTCATCTTACTGAGACACACATATCAGAAATGTCTCTAAGCTCCTGCTCTCAATTCAGCTCATGTCTCCCTTTCCTTATCAGGACCTCTGAACTCCACAGAATTTACTGCCATGATATAGGCTAACTCAGCTAATTCACTTGCCAAAGTATTTCTTTGTACTCAACACTTCCCCTTCGGAACACACAATCACAGGATAAATTTTAACATCTCTCTGTCCAGGCTCAAGCTTATCTAGCATAACCCTAAAGAAGATAGTGCATGTGAAAAGGTCTTATAAAAGTTAAGAGCTAGAGAAGGAAACGGCACCCCACTCCAGTGTTCTTGCCTGGAGAATCCCAGGGACGGGGGAGCCTGGTGGGCTGCCGTCTAAGGGGTCGCACAGAGTCGGACACGACTGAAGTGACGCAGCAGCAGCAGCAGACAAATGTAAAAAGTATTATTAATACTAACCCCATGGACAGGCTTCCCTTATAGCTCAGTCAGTAAAGAATTTGCCTGCAGTGCAGGAGACCCGGGTTCGAGCCCTGGGTTGGGAAGATCCCCTGGAAAAGGAAATAGCAACCCACTCCAATATCCTTGNGCAGCAGCAGCAGCAGACAAATGTAAAAAGTATTATTAATACTAACCCCATGGACAGGCTTCCCTTATAGCTCAGTCAGTAAAGAATTTGCCTGCAGTGCAGGAGACCCGGGTTCGAGCCCTGGGTTGGGAAGATCCCCTGGAAAAGGAAATAGCAACCCACTCCAATATCCTTGCCTGGAAAATCTCATGGACAGAGGAGCCTGGTGGACTGTACTCCATGGGGTTGCAGAGTTGGGCACAACTGAGTGACTAACACATGACTGACACACAACCCCATGGACTGTAGCCCCCCAGGCTCTGTCCATGGGATTCTTCCCACAAGAATACTAGAGTCGGTTGCCATGCCCTCCTCCAAGGGATCTTCCTGACCCAGGGATCAAACCTGTATCTCTGGCATTGCAGGCAGATTCTTTACCGTCTGAGCCACCAGGGAAGCCCAAATACTAACCATACTTATTATCATTAGTCATTACTGTAGCCAAGTTAGAAAACTGTTTCCATCTGTTGTAATGGCATGGGACAACAGCAATAGCACAGTGACAGGAGTCAGTTTACAGTTCCCCAAACATCCATCTCTCTGCAGCACTCAGCCCCTGAGGGCCAATATCATCTATATGGATCCTAAGGGTGGCCTTCTCAGGTTTACTTTATGGGGAAGACACAGGGAGCGAAAGATGAGGATGAGAAGATGAACCATGACCACCTGAAATTGGCAAGGAGACCAAAAGCCATTTCTGGAATAGCTCTGTGTGGCACCCCCGGGCACTGCTTATGGAGGAAAGAAGCATAGCACATAGACTGTCAAGACCTAGAAATTCAACTCTGCCTCGTTTCGCAGCCAGGCAGACTGAGAGCCAGGACAAGTACTTTCCCCAAAGTCACACAACTAATTAATGCCAGAACGAAGCCTCCAGAGTCTTCTAAAAGCCTCTAAAAACCTTTCCACTGAAAACCATGGTGCTGCCAGGTTTGACGTCATCATCCCAGCAGCAGCCCCAATCGGGCTGAATTTAGTTCTTTGTCGACCTTCTAGATATGTGGTTGTCAGAGGCCTCAAGACCCCTTTGTCGAAGAGACACCCTCTGACCCTCACCACCTGCCATCCAAAAAAAGCACTCCTGTCCCAAGAGCCTCACATAGCAATGGCTGAGATGCGTTGTTTCCTTTCATTAACAAAAAGCCCATTCATTAAAAAAAAAAAAAGAAAGAAAGAAAGAGGACAGGCTCAAATTTACACAGAAGGTCTAACTGGGGGAGCCCTTGGGTTTCCTGTGAATGGCATCACTTCCCAAGAAGACGTCTAAAAAAAATGCTACCCACTCCAAGCCTACTGGATGCTTAGAGCCATCTCATCACTAAGAGCTGCTTTATTCTAAATCTGTCTACACCTCCTTACCACATCTGCAAGACTGAAAGGGGTCTGTGGTCATTCACCAGTTTCCAGATTGAGAAACTGAGGCCAAGAACCTGCCATCCAAGGACTTCCTACAACACAGAGCTAGCAAGCATCCGCAGCTTAAGTAGGCAGCACCATGCTGATCAGCATCAGCCTCCCAGAGACTGCTCTGCATTCCGAAACCCCAAAGAGGGTGGGTTAGCTTTCCAACCCAGAAAGCTAATTCATCTTTTGGTTGCAAGCGAGCAACCTCCCAACCTCGAGTCCCCCCGCCAGGCCTGTGAAACCGAGACAATTATCTTAACCTCCTGCCCCACACAAGATTGTCACGAGTCTCCTGAGAAAACAACCTTCCACAAATATAAAAGCAATACAGATGCTAATGACAGGTTTCACAACTGTCCCTGAATAAAACACATCAGGTTTTCCACAGCCTGAAATCTAAAAGAGACAGCCCCCCACCCCACGCCCTTCTCCTCTTCCTACCCTTCCGTGATATTATAGTTTTAGATCATCTCTCTACACAGGCTGAGTACAAAAAGACAGTCTCGCTCTTGGTGGGTGCTCACCCAGACTATTTTTATGTATCTGGCAACTTTCCTTTTCAATCTCATTTGTTTTTCTTAGCACCACTAATGGGAGATAAAGAAATCAGCTCTCTGGGCACCCCTGGACTGTGACCTCAGGAGAGAGAATGAGAGTGATAAGATGGAGAGGTTTGCAGGAAACAAATACCCTCTCGCCACAGACAGAGAAGAGGTCACGAGTCTGCCTGGGGTCTGCTTCAGAGTGCAGTGAGTTGGAGTTTGGTGCTGCTCTGACACTGCAGAACTCAAAAGGCAGACCTCACCCTAAGACCCTAAACTCCCAAAAGAAAGTCATGAAGAGAAACCTACAAAAGTATTTCCCCCAAGGATGACAGTGGAAACCGGAAACTTCTGTGACCACCACCAGGAAAGAAAGCCACCAGGCCTCTGGGAAATTGTGGCAGAGGGAATGTTGGGGGGGGGGGG